>CM064918.1:44684657-45035662 GCA_032727855.1 Quercus ilex subsp. ballota
CAACGGTGCAGACACTATTCTCATGTATTTGTCAGGTGCAAGAACTTGATGGGATCATATTATCATAGACGATGCCAGCAAATACTTTATTATAAGTGTATATATATTTACTAAAGTCTCTGAGCACGCGTAAATACTAGTGAGAGTATAACTGTATATATATTTATTAGCTTTTGAGCATGTATATTTGCTAATCTTTGAGCACGCAAAAATACTAATGAGAGTATAAGTGTAGGAATATATATAATATAGAAGCTTCTAAGAGTGCGTAGAGTCTCTTCTATTTTTTTTTTTTTTTCCTCTCTAAAGGTTAATAATTTTCATTTATCATAATTTGAAGTTACTTCATTTTTTAATCACAAACCATCTGATCATCTATAACAGTTTTAAAATTAATATAATAATTACCCAATTAAATTCTTGTGTCATTGTCATATATATATTCTTACACTTCATATTACTATAGGACTCGATTCTACTTTTGTGACAAGGAAGCTAATTGGAGTGGGGGCACAAGTAATTAAGTAGTGTAAAATCTTGTGAATAACGTTTCAAATGCTCTTGAAAGTTTGGACAACTTTTGAGAATAAAAATCATAAATAAAGTAGTACTTGCACCAAAAAATTGAATAAATGAAAGTAGGGCTTGGTTTAATATGAGAGTGTGGATAGAACCAAAAAAAGAGTAAATTTTCTTTTTTCCGAGTGAATATAACATGCTCTAAAGCACTCTATTGATTTTTAGCTTAAAAAGTAATTTTTTATTTTAATTAATCCACTTTTCACATGCACTAACCAACAAAATTTTTTTTTTCTCGAATTCCAATTAAATAGTTTTTATTATCTTTTCTCTATGAGAAGTCTCTCTTTTTCATCTCTTTCCATTGTCTTTCTTCTCTCACTCATCTATCTCCATCTTTTCTCTAATTCTATTTTTGTTATAATTGGGTTTTTGTGAGTTTTAATGAGTAGTAAAGGTGTTCACATGTCTTAGATTAGTTTTGGTGTTAAACAGCCACTCGACCCAACTTTGTATTGGCTGTTTATTTAACCAATGATTCAAAATTAAACCCAAATTTAGGCTTTATTATCAAATGAGCAAAGTTTAAACATAATCATATATTCATGAATAAGTTCGTAAGTATGAAAATCGATTCAAGTATAGATTGTGTAAATTTTGTAAATGAAATAATAAAAATCAAATTAATGTTTGTAATTTGTTGAAAATAAAAATAGTTCATTTTATAGAAAAAATTATATATAAATCATAACAAGACATGGTTGATTAATCTTATCTTTTTTATAAATTCATAAACTAAAAGCATTCTATCTAATTAACTTAAATAATATAATTTAGTTATTAATTATTCGTATAAATTTGTGAAAAAAAAAATGTAAAAAGTTTTGTTGTGATAGTTACTTTAAATGAGAAATAAATAAGTCTATCAAATTGCTTGTGAACAAGTACGAGTTTAATCAACAATAAAATAAATCGAGTTTGAATATATAAAGTATAAACTATCTTAGTGACAAACTCGAAATGGACTCGGGTCTAAAAGAAAATTATGTAAATAATGTTAACTTTTAGTACTCATCCAAATGAGCTGTTTGTTGAACATATACTATGCAAAGATGTAGCAATATTTTGACAAAAGTTGATGAGAATCAGCCGTACCGGAATGCTTACAAGAGGAAGAGAGGCAAAAGATAATAATAATTATAACGGTTAATTTCTATAGATTCACAACCCTTTTTTAACGGCTATATTGGACTTTGGAACAAGATTCGAGGATTTGTCTGCCAAATTGGAAGTATATGTTAACTTGTAGGCGGCCTTAGGAGGACCAGAAGCTGTTCATTGAAATGAAATGGCCCTGATATTAGTATGACATTTTAACCCTGTCCTTTGCGGTATGTTTGATAGGACCCTTTGGCGTTAGTACCCAAAATGGTTGGTTTTTTGTGATCATCATCCATGCTCCCTTAATCATCACTTGTGGCTTGGTGGGTAGGATTCCTTCGTATTATTTTATGTGATGCTTAGCGGGAGTTGAGTGATTCTAACAATGGCACTTCAATAAATGTGTTTACTCACCACGAAAGTTAAATCAAAACTCCGGTAATGCACGTAGAATTACTCTTACTGTCATGTGGATCGGAACTTCCCCTTTATTTTTTATTCAGGGAAGAAAAAAAAAATCATCCATATTTGTTTGTTTGTTGATTCGCCTTCGACGTGGGAAACACATTGATTCGCACTAGAGCTATGCGCTTTTTGGATGTATCTTTCTAAATACAAGGTGTCTAGGTCCACATTGTCTTGTTTCACCACTGGTTTTAATCATTTCACGTTGATTTTCTTGTTTCACCATAGCTATATTTTCTTATTGACTCAATGACTCTTGATCATTTCCCATAAGCATGTTTCAAAAATATTCGCATCTGAATGACTCAAGGACTTCATGTTCCCTAAATCATGCCATTGTTCTTGGATTTTCACATAAACAAAGGTTGCTTTTTGCCATTAAAAGATGAGATTAGAAATTCCTTTAGTTTCCACTTTCAATAACAAGGATTAATTAGATAGGGCTTTTGTTTCCACCAGATCATGGAAAGATAATTTTCACCTTTACTATGTTATCATAGCGACTCGCCTTTAAAAAATATTCTTATATTCTTTAAAATATTCATTCGGATATTATGTAAGATTTATATTTTGATATGCAAAACTATAATCCAAACCTAAAGGTATGTTTGGTAACTGTATTTTTACCCTTATTTTCTGTTTTCAAAAATAATTTTCTATTTTTAAAACTAAAAAACTTGTTTGGCAACCCAAAATGGACAGAAAACAAAAACTGTTCTCAAAATTCAATTTGTGAAGGAAACTGAAAACATAAAAAAGTTGTTTTCATTTTCTAATTTTCAAAAGCCAATGAAAATACACATTTAATTTAATGAATTTATCTCATTTAATGAGTTAGCATTAAAGTTTAAATACTAGTAATAACATATTTTAGTATTTTCTATTTTTTTCTTCAAAAACTTTTTTTTTTTAATTTTTAATTTCAACTAACCAAACATGTTTTTGATTTCAAAAATACAAGAATTTTTTTTTCCTTTATATTCCCAAAAAAAAGTTTTTGAAAATAGAAGACAAAATCTGTTACCAAACATAACCTAATTTTTTCACTTCCGTGTATGTTTATATATTTGAATATACCCAATTTTAACAAATAGAAATAACAATAGTCTTTCACGAATAATACTATAAAATAAATATAAAATTGTTGCAAGTTTTAGGCACGGACTAAATTATTGTTACAAATGTTATTAGCAGATCATTTATGAGCTTTGGCAAACTCATAAGTGAGTTATTTATAGACTAAAAATTAAAAAACTATATATACCTTAACCATCATTAATTCAAGTATTCATCACCATCACTCTCTTATTAATTTTGTGAGACAAGTTGTACTAGAAGAAATTTAATGACAAATGATCAAAATAAAATGTTTCCTTTTTCAATTTTCAATAAAATATTTTCCTTTTCAATTTTTCATTTTGCCAATAGCAAAGTAGGGTGCCTGCCTCTTGCACAAATGTTTTCACTAATAAAAATTATCACAAGAGAATATATACGGATGCTAATACTTTCCCACGTTTCATGAGGAAATGTGAAAGTTATTTCGGGTTATATTAGCACTTCTCGTATGTTTTTTATTTGTATTTATTTAAATAAAAAATAGTATGCAGTTTTGGACTTATATATAACTAGTCGCTAACCCGTGTGATGCACGAGATTATTTTAAATCAAATGTTAACATTTTTAGGTTTAAACATTTCTTTAATTTCAATTATTGAAAGCTAAATTGACTCTAATATAAGATGAAACATGCAATTATGATGAAACTATCAAAATATTACGCATAAAATCATTAAAAATGAGATAAATACAAATATTATGAAGTAATATATTACAATAATCATAATGTGCTCTTACATTTGGTTTAATAAGTATTACAAAAGAGGAACTCATGGATGTCCATCACTTGAATTGTTCTTTGCCTTTTGGCTTCACCAAAGTAAAACACACAAACACAAATAGCTTCAGCATAAGCCAAATTGATGAATCCAGTAAAATTACAGTAGAAGCAGAAAAGAAAATAAGTGAACCATTTTATCAACCAAACAAAAACACACTCACACAAAGCTTAAAAGTTGAACTTGGAATCTGATTCTACTACTCACTGTGTGGATTTGGAGAGTAAGCAAAATCAGGAACCTACAAAAGAACAGAATATTAGAAACCTCTAAAACAAAACCCATTTTCCAATAGTTTTTTTCTCCCAGACAAAGCAAATTAGTTGGCTCAAAAATCACAAAAATAAAGAACAAAACTTAGATACAGTTCCTTAGATGCTATACGTTACATTCCCCAATTAATTGTCCTTCAAAATATAACAATGTTTGAACTGCAATGATAAATGCAGTTAAGTGTTTGAATTTAATTGGGAAACTGTACAACACCTAAACAAACTATTCCTACAAAAAATAAAAGATTTCCTCAACCTGGTGATAACCATTTTGAGTAACTTTCTGTTGAGGTGAGTCTCCATCAGCTGCCAACAACAACAATTACCAATTTTAACTTACTTTCTATAATGCAATCTGCACTCAATTACTTACTCAAGAGAAACTGAAATTAAATTCATTCCAAATAGTACAAACATTGTTACCCATTGAAGCAGAGGATGTATGTTCCCCAGGTTGATTCAACTTCACCCATTCATCCACAAAATCCTTCCATTTCCTAACAACACAAACAAAAATAAACGAATTCAGCAAAAAACCCCTTTATTCTTCACATCTCATTATCCAATGACTTAAAAAGTATACTAGTACGAATTGTGCTAAGGTGGAAAATGGTATTATCTTTTGCCATATATAAATATAACATGACTTGAGACCTTAAAAGCTTATGTGAAACATGTTTAAATTGTACTATATGGTTTTATTCAAACATTAAGAATACAAAAGCCACAAATCTAGATATTTATAGCATTTGTTTCAAGTTTATGCCAAACCAAAACTAAAGGCATGCGTGAGTGCAGTTCACAAAGGCTTTGTGGCTTGGTAGTGTTGTCAAAATTTGTGTAGTCTTCCAAACAAAAAAACAATCCAAAAGGGGGAAA
The DNA here is from genome assembly GCA_032727855.1 of Quercus ilex subsp. ballota. Classification (NCBI taxonomy): domain Eukaryota; kingdom Viridiplantae; phylum Streptophyta; class Magnoliopsida; order Fagales; family Fagaceae; genus Quercus; species Quercus ilex. The sequence goes on from CM064918.1 coordinate 44,689,852, forward strand.
AAAAAGTCAAAATCTATGTGGTCTTCCAAACTAAAAAACAACCCTAAATAAATAAATAAAGATGCAGATAATATGTAAAAAGATGGGTATTTAATAATGAAAATTAAAATGGTGCGAGTTAAAAGGGAAAAAACCTGGGGGGTGCCTACTATATTTGCCATTTATTTTTAAAAAGTCACAAATTCTGGCCAATAACAAATAAAAGTAGAAAACTTCTAAAAAATTCATTCAAGCAATGCACAATGTAGGGATGTGTGATTAAATAATGCACATATATTTGTATGTTTCAAGAAGTTGCAAGGGTACCAAAAAAAGTAAAAAATAGTGATGCCAATATCACATTGCATAACTTATTATTGATAAAACTACCAATATAGCAAAATAGAACTCTATTGCTCAGCTTTTGATGTTAACAATGTAGTGAGAAAATAGATTTTTCTTTTATTTTGTTTTATTTTTAAATAGGAGTTGCGTTGTTCACATTCGAATGAGTCAGTTCTTGCTGCATCCATACCATTGTTATCTTGTCTTTCCAATTCTGCAATTCTTTACTTTCATCATAATTCCAAGTGCCTTCCACCATTCCAAATCTTCTTGTGCAGACCTGCAACTACAATGGACTATAAGCACTTTAGGGTAGTTATAGGCTTATAGCTTGGTGTCTTACTGCTCTGACTCTAATATCCTTTAGTCCCAACATCAACAAATTTATGTTAATATTTAGAAAACAAACAAAAAAACAAAAAGAAAAGAAAGATATAATGCTTGTAGGCAAATGCAATGTTGTTTCCAAACATTTCAAGGGTTTTAACTAATTGCTCATACTCATACTCTTTCATCTCCACCTCTACCCCTACTTTTTCCACCACTCCTACACCTTTTAAAAAAAAATAAAATAACCCAATGATGTCGTTTAATGCAATCTCTTTTAAATTAAATAATTGACATAATAAAAAACGATGAAAAATATAATAACTTCGTGAAAAAAAAAAATCAAACATTTGGAAATTTAGACTCAGACTCTCACTCACTAGGGGCAACTATAGTTGCAATAAGAGGCACAATCGAATTTGTTACATTTCAGTTCAGTGTGTACCGCCATCACTAAGCACTATCTTTGTGAAAAACTCAAATTATGAGTCTGATTTCGAGGCTAACCCAATAATAGTCTAGTCGAATCGTTTTGGGTACCTAAGAACACCAACAAAAAAAAAATCAATAATTATCATATTAACCATGATCACAGTTCCTCTAACAACACTATATCTTTAAATTTCACAACTTTTGACACCCATTACTCACAGCCAATTCCAACATGGAATTGGCAAAATACTTCTACAATATCAAAGTAAAATACCTTTTTTTTCCCCAACAAAGCAAGTCTCTTTCTTTTACAAAAAAGAAATGTAATGGAATAGAGCATTACCAGCGGGCTTTCCACCAATCTCAACATCAAAATAAACTTTATGGGCCAACATGAAACAAATATTTGAGCCAAAGATGGTAAATTTGTTAAATAATTTAAACGGAGGAATTTAAAAAATCAAAGAAAAACAACCATCGGTACCCTGCAAAAATAACCCTAACTAAAAAAGCAAAGGCTGTACAAATCAATGTCAAGCATCTGTTCTTCCTAAATCAAAACCAATCAGACCACAATACCAAAACCTAAATCATATTTCCAAAAAAAAAAAAAAAGAGAGAAATATTTCCTCTGTTTTCGTCATTAAGTAGGCTGCCTTTCCTCTGTTTGGTTTCAATTCAAAAACTTAAATTCAGAGAAAAGAGAAAGAGGAAAGCAAGCGTACCTGGGCATTGGGTATGGAGTTTGAGTTGCATAATACAAGAAAACCAAAAGATGCAGTGGCAGCGATCCGTGGTGGCGGCGGCAGCAGTGGGAGAATCTGAGTTTTGGGTTTTGATTTTGGGGGAAGGAAAGGGTGAGTTTTAGGTTTAGGGGAAGGTGTGAGAAGAGGAGAGATTTTGCAGAGTATCAGTTTTAGGTTTAGGTTTTGAAGTAACTGGTTTTGTAATGCGTATTTGATGGGGGAAATAATGAGATTTAATTTTTATTTTTAAATTAATAATGCTGATGTGAGTAAATGGATTAGAAAAAAAATCAAAACATATAAAATTATAAATCATATTAAAAAAAAAAATTAAATGCTGACGTGGAAAATTGTGTGAGTTTCAAAAGTTTCGGTTATATATATATATATATAGATGACTTTTCTTTTCTTTTCTTTTTTAATAATAGGACCCGACCCACAAGGCTGTCAATGCTGAACTGCATGAAGTATATCCAGGTGTCTGTGAGCTGCTCCTAGACTATATCAAGGTTGTTGAAGGGTTTGTTAGAACAGTGTTGCTACCTCATGGTTGGAATAGTAATTTTCCTAAACTTAAAAAACATGATTGCCCTCAATTGCCCGTTGATGAAGTGTATTTTCAAAAGACTATACACATTTAACTTAAAAGTGTTGATATGGCATCAAGAAGAAAATAGATATAGATTTAAAAAAAAAGGGTGTAAGGCTTTGATTTTCAATGCGACACATTTTAATATGAATAATTATTAGTTTCTTCCAATATTTCAACGGTGGTTCTCGTTGAACACTTTTTTGTAAAATCATCAATTTGATATCTGTGTTTTTAAAAACTTTAACCTTAATTGAATTGATTTTTTTTGTATTAATATAATGGTGATCATGCCAAAATCATGAAATATTAGCCATGTTATTAGCATGTTAAATGTTTTTCATGCAAAATAGGGCCACTATGAGAATTTTTCATATGCGTGGAGTATTTTAAAAATAAATTAATTTATATAAAAAAAAAACTTGTAAATTCTATGTAATGTTGTTTCTGACATTCTATCAAATACTTCAATTAAATTCGAAATAGATTCATTTCAAACCTCAATTAAATTTGTAGTTTGCAATAATAGGTCCTAATCTAAGACAAGCACAACACATTTTGGAGTTTGCAATAATGTTTAGTGGGGACTTCTCTTATTTTAAATATTAATTGTATAATATATATATATATATATATATTTAAAATTGTATAATATATATATATATATATATATATATTTAAAATTTTATTTTTCTTGCCTTTTGAGATACAAAATTGCTACTAATTGTGGTTTAGTGTTCAACTTCTGCAAAGATTGCATTTTCAATTAGTAACATCAGTAATTCACTTAATATTTATTGTGTCATATTCTATCTTGTAAGGTTGAATATTATCAATCATCTTGTCGGCTTTATTCCGTGCCAATTTATTTATAATTTAGCACTTAGTAACCCTATATTTAAGTGGGATTCATGTAAGGGTAGTGTGTGAAGAATTGCTCAACAATGTGCAAAGAAGCAGGGACTCGCGGCTAGGACTTGCGACTGACTCGTGACTTACAAGCCGCTAAATTGCAGCACACGTGAGAAGCATGCGGGGAGGTGAAGGGTCACGCCAGCTGTCACACTACAGGACAAAAGTCCCAGGCTAGCCAGGCCGTTAGCTCGCGACTTGAACTCGCGACTTAGACCAGTCGCGAGGCCAAGCCGCCAACTTATCCTGTTTGGCAAAAACTGTCTCTTCGTATTCCAAACACACACCACTATATATAGACCTTTATACCCACGAAATGTAGAGAGTTTCGAGAGAGAATTTTGTGAGAGAAACCCTAGAGAAAAACAAGATTGACTCATCCCCAATCTTCACTAAAAGACTCTTCAAATTCCTCTACTCTCTTCCTCTCCATTGATACATCATTAAGAGGTTATTGACCAAATCCTTTTCTCACCACACCTACGTCTGTGAGAAGGTCTTTTGGTGTTAAGGGAAGCAGTTTGGAAGGGACCAATGGTTATTGGTTGATGCTATGGGTTATAGCGGAATCCGGTAAGCTAGAAAAGATAAAGGTTCGGCGCAACCTCGTTGGAGTAGGAAGCTTGGAGGGCTTAGGTACCTGGGTAGATTAGGCTTGGAGGGTCTATTGTTGTTCATGTATCCTAACTACATTTTCTAGTAGATTATTGACTGCTTGGAGGGCGACGGAGAGGTTTTATGTCGAGAGTTTCGGTTTCCTCTTCGATAACACATCGCGTGTTGTCCTTGTGTTTGCATCTCTCTTCCCTTATATTTGCCTTTTATTTTCTGCTGTGGATGTGATTATATTTGGCTTAGATTGTTTATCAATTATGTGTTTGGCTTATGTTCATGTTCTGCACATTAATTGTTTGATATTAAGCTTGAATTGATAATTTGTAATTTGGGGTCTAAACGTTTAAGGGTGTTTTACACACATATTGAACTTTCAATTGGTATCAAAGCAGGTGCACTCTTTGTGGTTTGATTACCTGAGTGAGATCCTAGACCCCTTAACTATGTATGCAGCTGTGAAAAAGGTCATACTGAATTGTGGTTCAGATGTTTGTGATAATGACCCTATGAGTATGTTTGAAGGGTGTTCTAAAAATGAACTCTTATGGACTGTTTGGAAGTTTAGAGAGGGAGGAGAGTAGAGGGGAGGAGAGTAGTGGGGAGGAGAGTAGAGTAGAGGGGAATGGTTCCCCCTCACCTTTTTTGGATGTTTTTAAAATTAGTAAGGGGGAAGGGAGTAATTAGCCCTTCCCCTTGTTTGAATGTTTTAAAAATTAGGATAGAGAGGAGAGGAAATGACTAAAATAGACAAATTTACCCCTATTTGAAAATGGACTTACAACATTGGTCTATGATTAATTTGTTAGAAAGGGTAAATTAGAGAATTTACTTGTACAATAATTTATCTACTCTACTCTCCCTCCAAATCTCTCCAATTTGGGAGAATTAAAAATGAGGGGTTAGAGGGAGTTGAAACCCCTTCCCCTCATTCCTTAAAAAACTTCAAAATAAAGTAATTAGATTACTCTCCCTTCCTCTACTCTACTCCCCCTCCATTTTTAAACATCCAAACATGCCAATAGAGTTAATTAAATTCAGAAAACATGCTAGGATGTTCGTTCACATGCTGAAATACTTTGAAAATAAGAACCGCATCTTACACAATAGGTTATGTGAGTCTAAGGTTATGTGAGTCTAACTCTTTGATTGAGAAATACAAAAGAAGAAATAGAACATTGTGTGAAAAAGTTGATAATCTGATAAAGAAAATTCAATCTGGCAGAAGCATGGAAAATAAAGATGAATTTCTGTTTGATGGTCAAGAATGCTTGTCTCATGCTTGTCTGTTTGTGCACACCTCATTGAAGGTTTTTAACTCATGTTTATGGTATCTTGACAGTGGATGTTCTCGTCATATGACAGGAGATAAATCACTGTTTAAGACTCTTAAAGAGAAAGCCTGTGATTATGTGACTTTTGGTGATGGGAGCCATGCTCAAGTTCTCGGCAAAGGGACGGTTGAAATACCGGGATTACCTTTACTGAAAGATGTGCTATACATCAAAGGATTGAAGGCGAATCTCTTAAGCATCACTCAAATATGTGATGAGGACTTTCTTGTCCAATTCTCAAAGAATGGGTGCATAATCATTGATGAAAAAGGGATTCAAGTCTTGGAGGGAAATAGGACCACTGATAATTGTTATGGAGTAGTTCCTACGACACCTATAAGAATAAACATTATGTATGAAAATGTTCATTGTCTCTTTGGTATTATTAATTCTAATTTTAATTTTGATAAAGAGAGAATGAAAGAGTAAAATTTTTAAGAGATTTAAAATTGTTAACTTATTGTCACAGGCTCAACTCTAATATCTAATTTTTAATTTGAATTTTAGAGTAACAAAACAGTGTTAAAACATATCAATTTAAACAAATCAGATCATTTTTTTTCAATAAAGCAACCCAAGTTGATAACACTAAACAAATTTTCATTAAATTAGATGTTATCTTTTCTGAATTAATTATAATAAATTAAATAAGTCGTTTAAAAAAAATTCTCCAATTAATTAAATATATCAGATATTATTTTATTTTTTTACAATTTTTTTACAATTTTTTTTCGCATAGTACAGGTTAACTACTGGTTCTAAAATATAATCATATATTGTTGGGCTAAAAAGGCCAGATATTCAAGAGACTTGTTAAACCATGGGCCATGAGTCTCTTCAAGCTTCAATTAGGTCCTATAAACGTGCCCACAAAGTAGCTCCTACATAGTTCTCAATAGTCCTAGAAAGCTCCAAAGAACCCAAAAATCTCAAAACAAAAAACAGGGCCTAGACTACACTAGAATCCTCTTAGTCATCTTTATAAATACCCAACCCCTCAAATTCTTAAACCATCGAAAAAAATTCAGCAAAAATCTGTGAGTCTCTGAAGTTATTCACAACAACATCAAAGTTCAAAAATGTCGATGATTACAAGCTTCTTCGGTGGCCAACGCAACAATATCTTCGACCCATTCTCTCTAAGCGTATGGGATCCATTCAAGGATTTCACAACCCAATTTTCCAAAGAGAATTCTGCTTTTGTTAACACTCGTATTGATTGGAAAGAGACCCCAGAAGCACACGTTTTGAAAGCCGATCTTCCTGGGCTAAACAAGGAGGAAGTGAAAGTCGAGGTCGAAGATGACACAGTGGTTCGGATTAGTGGAGAGAGGAAGATAGAGAAGGAAGACAAGAATGACACGTGGCATCGTGTCGAGCGGAGCAGTGGCAAGTTTGTGAGGAGTTTCAGGTTGCCGGAGAATGTGAAGATGGATCAGATCAAGGCTGCGATGGAGAATGGGGTTCTCACTGTTACTGTTCCCAAAGTGGAGGTGAAGAAACCTGATGTCAAGGCCATTGAAATCTCTGGTTGATTTTGTTTGTGGGTCATGTTCTATGAGCTTCATGGAATGGAAAAGTGTGTGTCTGTGTGTATGTGCTTTCAGAAACATGATTAATCTCAGCTATGAATGTTGTGTGTGCGAAGTGTTTGCTTAAAATATCGATGCAAATAATACTTTTTGGCTAATTTTTTATGATGCTCAAGTATTTATGATCGTCATTTACTTCTTCTCTTGTGAATTTCAGTCTTCAGTGTGCATTCCTCTTGAGTAAATTGCCCCCTCAATTTTTTTAATTTTTCAAAAAATACTTTTTATTCAATTGATGGGATTTGTAAGACTACATATTTGGGCACTTAATAGACATTAACCGGAGGATTAAAGATTGAATAAAATTTGAATTTTAAACACTGAATTGAGTTTTTGGTAACGCTAGATGGAACAATTTGTAATTTGGGTCTAACATTTAAGAACGGTTGGTTGCATTCTGAGTTCGTATATTTTTGTGAGCTTCTCAACTATAAGTGTTAAGGGCTTATGGCTGACAAATCCTATTACCAAATACTGGAATACAAGTTGGAAGCCCACAAATATGCACTTAACAAAATATGACATTAACCAAGAAAGAAGAAACTTTATGCAATACAATATTAAAACAATATTAAAGGAGTGAGAGGATAGAAAATGAAGAATGAATGAAAAAATTGAATGGTTGAAAAGATTTTAGTTTTTTATTTATTTTATTTGGAGTGTAAAAGTGAAATGATGGAAAAAAATGACTCGTAAACTTTTATTAAAAAATATGTTTAATTAAAAAAAAGACAAAAAACTAACAAAAAAATCATCCAAATTTATTGAAAAAAAAATTATGCCAAAGAAAAAGGTAAAATGTAAAAAAAAAACATTTACATACAGTTTGGAGGGATAAGGGTTTAAAATTTTATATATTGGGTCTTTATTTGAAGGTGTTAATATGTTTGAGGAGAGACAAATAGAGTAGATAAATTTTAGTTTAAAGTCTCACGAGTAAGAAATAAATAGAAGGCGATTCGAGGAGCAATTTTTCTTCGGTTATGGTTAATATGCCTCAAGCTTGAATTTTTGTTATAAGAATGACTTCCATAGAAGCTTCAGTGATGGAAGCATGCCTTGGAGACACACAAGAACGAAGGGGACTCGAAAATATCTAAGGAAAAGTTGCTGCTACTACATTAAATGCATTGCAGCTACTTTTTTGGCCACATTTATGTGGAGAAGACTCTTGAACAGTGTTTTTATGGTCATCGCAACTCATAGAGGGGCTAAAGAAGATGTCTGATGGGATAAGTACTCAAGTAGTAATCCAAATTATTGACAAGTGTAGGGTAAGGATTGCTTAAAAGGGACTATATAATAAAGAAACCCCTATAGGGGGAGGGGGGTCGAGTTTGATAGATCGATGTTAATATTTGTCTCCTCAGCAATACGTTGACACCATTTTTGTGTGCTTTTTCCTTGCATGATCGTCTTTCAAACATTTCCCAGCCGTTGTTAGATTCTTTAGAGCCTAGTTCTTGGGCCCACTCTCTACAAATTCATTGTGCTGGACTCATTAACCCACAATCCCATATATATTGGGTTTAGGCTGCAAATCGTGCCTATATAATTGGCGTCGTCTGTGGGAAGAACTTGTGTAATAGCGAGTCTAACGGTTGGCTATGGTAGGATCAGGTCCATACGAAGCAGAGTCTCTAGAATCTAAGCAAGATGATCCTTTTGTCAACTTAGAAAGGAGAGGTGATCGCGAAGGGAGCGTGCACACCATGCATACTGGTAGGAGTCAACCTCAAGGAGGAAGCCATGTCTCCCACGCAAAAAGTAACAAGGCCATGCAGACAGAAATTAACTGACTAAAGAGGGAACTGCGTCTCCCTCTAACTCCGATGTTTCCTCTAATGACGAAAGGGACGCCATTATAGGCAAAGGTCCTGAACCTCGCCCAGTGAGACTTTCTTCGACGAAGAGGAGAACCGTCATGAACGGAGGATCAGGAGCCCGTCTCATAAGGGAGTGGGGAGCGACACTGTAAGCAGGGCCTTGGACTAGATCTCCAAGTCACCCTTCACGCGTAAAATCGAGGGGGCTAGACTTCCTCGACAATTCACTCAGGCCACCTTCACCATGTACAACGGTAAAACAGACCCCGTGAAGTATGTGAGCCACTTCAACCAAAGAATGGCTGTCCATTTCAAGGTCGAGACTTTGATGTGCAAGGTTTTCCCATCCAGCCTGGGGTTTGTTGCCATGAAATGGTTTGACAGTTTGAAGGCAGATTCCGTGAGTTCCTTTAAGGAGCTCACTCAGGCGTTCTGTTCCCGCTTTATCACTTGCAGCAAACCTCATTGGCCTTTGGCCTCCCTGCTGTCCTTGTGCATGCGAGAGGGAGAGACCCTGAAAGCATATTCAGATAGATACTGGGAGATGTTCAACGAAATAGATGGTGACTTTGATGATGTGGCCATCAGTACATTCAAGCTTGGCCTCCCGGCCGAGCATGGTCTAAGGAAATCTCTGACTGGCAAACCTGTTACCAGTGTACGCCAGCTCATGGACCGGATTGATAAATACAAAAGGGTTGAGGAAGACCAACAACAAGGGAAAGGAAAGGAGAAGGTTATCCCTCAAGAGAGGAGGGATTTTAGGTTGGATCGATACAATAACAACCGGTCAAGGAGGGATTGCCAGGCAGCCAGGATTTGCCAATCGTTAGGCGGTCAACACTGTGTTCCGAGAGCTAGTACATTAAGTTCTGGAGAAGATTAGGAATGAGCCATTCTTTAAATGGTCAAATAAAATGGCAGGAAACCCTGAAAGATGCAACCACAACCTCTATTGCCAATACCACGAAGACCATGGACACACCACGGAAGACTGTAAAAGTCTATAGGACCCTCTAGGTCAGCTTGTCCATGAAGGAAAATTAAAGCAACTCTGGCACCACTCGAGTGGACAAGGGAGCCAGGCAAACTTAGAATCCTAGAGAAATAAATCTTCGAGACCCCCCTTAGGGACGATAAACGTCATCTTTACTGCACCAGAAAGGACCAGCTCTTGCCTTTCACGAGTGATGTCTGTGGCACGGCTATCCGCCGAGGACACTTATCAAGAGCTGAAGAGGGCGAGACTGGAAATTCTACCGGTCTTGGGCTTCTCGGACAAGGACAAAATCGGAATCATTCAACCCCATGATGATGCCTTGGTGGTGACTCTCAGGATCGGGGGATACGACGTGAAGAGGGTGATGGTGGACCAAGGCAGCGGTGCCGAGATAATGTACCCAAACCTGTACAGGGGTTTGAACTTGAGACATAAGGACTTAATACCCTACAGCTCGCCCCTGGTGAGTTTTGATGGAAAGGCCGTCATCCTAAAAGGCCAAATTAAACTGCCCCTGCAGACTGGCTCAGAAATACTGGAGGTAAATTTCATCGTGGTGGACACTTATTCACCTTACACAGCCATTATGGCCAGACCATGGCTTCATACCCTTGGAGCCGTCTCCTCAACTCTGCACCAGAAGGTGAATTACCCATCGAAATCCTGGGAGATCAGTCGATGGCTAGGCAGTGCTTAGTGGCTGCCATCCGGCATCAACCCGAAGCCGAGTCCTCGGCCCATGCCGAGGGTGGTTTATAGCAATTAAGGGCTTCGGCGTCGTCTGTCGATAGGTTAGGTAAGGAGGCTAAATGTGAGGATTTGGTAAAAGTTGCTATCGGTGATGATCCGGAGAAATTCTTCCAGATTGGGGCTCAGTTACCTCCCCTAGAGAATGAAGAGCTGGTAAAGTTTCTTAGGAAAAACGTGGACGCCTTCTCGTGGAGTGCTTACGAAGCCCCAGGGGTGGATCTGAACTTCATCTGCCATCATCTGAATGTTAGTCCATTTGCCATTCCCAAGAGGCAACCCCCTCGGTGCTCGTCCAGAGATCACTCTGATGCTGTGAGAGAGGAGGTGGAGAAACTAAAGTGTGCGGGGGCTATCAATGAGGTGTTCTACCCTGAATGGTTGGCCAATACCGTGGTGGTGAAGAAGAAGAGTGGAAAATGGCGAGTGTGCGTGGACTTCACGAATCTGAATAGGGCTTGGCCCAAGGACTCTTTCTCTATGCCTAAAATAAACCAACTGGTGGATGCGACCATAGGGAATCCCTGGGTGAGCTTCCTAGATGCCTTTCAGGGATACCACCAAATACCACTGGCCCCAGACAATCAGGTTTGTCACCCCCACAGGAAATTATCACTACAAAGTAATGTTGTTCGGTCTGAAGAACGCAAGGTCCACCTACCAAAGGATGATAACTAGGATGTTTGAACCACAGTTGGGTAAGAGCATTGAGGTCTATATAGACGACATGGTGGTGAAAATCAAGGTGGTGTCCGAGCACTTGAAGGACCTTGGGAGCATCTTTGGAGTTTTAAGGAAACACAAGTTGCGCCTCAATGCTTCCAAGTGTTCCTTTGGTGTGGGATCAGGCAAATTTCTGGGCTACATGGTAACCCACAAGGGAATTGGAGTTAATCCCGACCAGATTAAAGTAATCAACAGCCTACAACCACCTTGGAATCCCAAGGAGATCCAGAAACTGACCGGAATGACTGCTACCCTGAACTGGTTCATTTCTCAGTCAGTGGATAGGTGCCAACCCTTCTTCCTGCTGATGAATAAATGGAAAGGGTTTGAATGGATCGAGGAATGCGCTTTGGCCTTCCAGCAGCTTAAAGATTATCTCTCTCGGCCTCCTATCATGACCAGCCCAGAGGTCGACGAAGTCCTGTTTGCCTACATTGCAGTGGCCTCTCACGCGGTAAGCTTGGTCCTGATACGAGTTGACAACGGCGTCCAAAGGCCAGTCTATTATGTAAGCAAGTCATTACATAAGGTCGAAGTCCGTTATCTACCGTTGGAGAAAGCCATTCTGGTAGTGGTACACACCACACGCAAGCTCCCCCATTACTTTTAAGCACACACGATTATTGTCTTAACTCAACTTCTGCTCGGAGCTTTGCTCCGGAGCGCTGATTATATGAGGAAGATTGCCAAATGGGCCACCATACTGGGGGCCTTCGACATCAAGTACATGCCGCGCACTTTCGTCAAGGGACAAGTCCTAGCGAATCTGGTGGCCGAGTTCGCGGAATCCCCCTTAGAAGAAGAAACAAAAGCACAACACATAGATGGAAAATCAGTTGGCATGATCTCCCAGCAGGGCCCCCTATCTTGGGTAGTGCACGTTGACGGAGCTGCAAATCAAAAGGGTTCTGAAATGGGGCTAGTGCAAGTATCCCCCGAGGGGATCACCATCGAAAAGTCTCTTAGGTTGGGATTCTCGGCCACCAATAACGAAGCTGAATATGAAGCTCTGCTGATGGGAATGGCCATGATTCGAAGAATAGGCGGAAAGGCAATAAAGATACTCTCGGACTCCAGATTGGTCGTCGGCCAAGTGAAAGAATGCAAGAGTATTTGAGCCAGGTTAGAAACTTGCAATCAGACTTCGAATCCTTCAACCTGTTACATATTCATAGGAGTGGAAATGCCCACGTCGATTCCCTCGCTACGCTTGCAACCTCCTCGGCGCGGAACTTACCTAAGGTCATCCTCGTAGAAGACATGTGCAAGCCCACAGTGACGAACAGAGAAGTGGTTCATGTCCACTAGGTTAGGGTGGGGCCTAGCTGGATGGACCCCCTAGTACTATTCCTGAAGGAGGATGCCCTGCTTGAGGATAAATCAGAAGCAGACAAAATACATAGAAAAGCCCCTCGGTTCTGGCTGTCCAAGGACCAAAAATTGTATAAGCGCTCATTTTTTGGACCATACTGGCTATACGTACACCCAGAGGCAACAGAACTACTTCTTGAGGAATTGCGTGAAGGGATTTGCAGGAGCCACACTGAAGGAAGATCCTTGGCACACAGAGCCATCATTCAAGGCTATTAGTGGCCAAATATGCAAAGGGAAGCGCAAGAATATGTAAAAAAGTGCTATCAATGCCAACAGTTCACTCCAAACATACACCAACCGGGCGAAGTCCTTAATCCTCTGTCCAGCCCTTGGCCATTCGCTCAATGGGGCTTAGATATTGTAGGCCCTTTCCCAAAGGTAGCAGGAAACAAGAGGTACCTACTGGTCGGCATGGACTACTTCACCAAGTGTGTAGAAGCCGAACCTTTAGCAAACATTAGAGATGTGGATGCCAAGAAGTTTGTCTGGAAAAGCATTGTCACCCAGTTCGAGGTCCCTCATGCCCTCATCTCGGACAACGGCCTTCAGTTTGATAGCAAATCTTTTAGGAGGTATTACTGTGAGTTGGGGATCACAAATAGATATTCTACCCCAGCTTATCCCCAAGGGAATGGATAGGCCGAAGCCGTTAACAAGGTTATATTGAGCGAACTCAAGAGAAGGTTGGATGACGCGAAAGGGAAATGGGTAGAGGAGCTACCACATGTCCTCTAAACATACCGAACCACGCCTCGCAGATCCACAGGGGAAACCCCCTTTTCAATGACCTATGGAGCCGAAGCTATTATCCCTTTAGAAACTGATTTCCCAACGTTAAGGACCAGCTCCTTCAAGCCGACCGCTGCCAACAAACTTTTGGAAAGGAGTTTGGACTTAATCGAAGAAAGAAGGGAAAATGCAATGGTTCAATTGGCACACTACCAACATAAACTTAAGCAGGGTTATGATGCCAACGTGAAGCTGAGACCATTAGCACTTGGTGATCTGATGTTGAGAAAGGTTCTGGACACTGCAAAGAACCCAGCATGGGGAAAGTTAGGACCTAATTGGGAAGGACCGTATCGTATCACCTCGGTGGCTGCTAAGGAAGCGTATTTTCTGGAAGATTTGGATGGGCATGTAATACCACGCCCGTAGAATGTAAACAACCTGAAAAGGTATTATTATTAGTGAGAGTTTCTTTTGTCGATTTGTCCATTTATCAAAGGCATTATGTTTCTCATTGTTCAAACTATTATAAGTGCTTAAACTAAAACCCAATCATGCCTGAAGTCCTCGGACTAGATGATGTGGAAAGTTTAACACACCACTTCGACTTTTATAAGTGTTTAAACCAAAACTCAATCATGCTTGAAGTCCTCAGACCAAATGATGTGGGAAGGTTAACACTCAATTTCAACTTTTATAAGTGTTTAAATTAAACCACCATCATGTCTGAAGTCTTCGGACCAAATGATGCGGGGAGATTAACACAACGACAACCCTTATAAGTGTTTAAACCAAAACTCAATCATGCCTGAAGTTCTCGAAGCAGATGATGTGGGAAGGTTAACACTCAATTTCAACTTTTATAAATGTTTAAATTAAACCATCATCATGTCTGAAGTCTTCAGACCAGATGATGCGGGGAGATTAACACAACGACAACCCTTATAAGTGTTTAAACCAAAACTCAATCATGCCTGAAGTTCTCGAAGCAGATGATGTGGGAAGGTTAACACTCAATTTCAACTTTTATAAATGTTTAAATTAAACCATCATCATGCCTGAAGTCCTCGAACCAGATGATGCGGGGAGATTAACACAATGACAACCCTTATATGTGTTTAAACCAAAACTCAATCATGCCTAAAGTCCTCGGACCAGATGATATGGGAAGGTTAACACTCAATTTCAACTTTTATAAGTGTTTAAATTAAACCACCATCATGCCTGAAGTTCTCGGACCAAATGATGTGGGGAGATTAACACAACGACAACCTTTATAAGTGTTTAAACCAAAACTCAATCATGCCTAAAGTCCTCAGACCAGATGATGTGGGAAGGTTAACACTCAATTTCAACTTTTATAAGTGTTTAAATTAAACCACCATCATGTCTGAAGTCCTCGGACCAGATGATATGGGGAGATTAACACAATGACAACCCTTATAAGTGTTTAAACCAAAACCCAATCATGCCTGAAATCCTCGGACCAGATGATGTGGGAAGGTTAACACTCAATTTCAACTTTTATAAGTGTTTAAATTAAACCACCATCATGTCTGAAGTCCCCAGACCAGATGATGTGGGGAGATTAACACGTTATAATAACTTTTATAAGTGTTTAAACCAAAACTCAATCAAGCTTGAAGTCCCCAGACCAAATGATGTGAGAAGGTTAACACTCAACCTCAATTTTTCTAAGTGTTTGAACTGCAATCATGCTATGGGGAAGTTAGCACATTTTGGCATTTGTTCTAAGTGTTCAAACAGTCCATGATACATATTCATTTCTCACTAAGTCATAGCCAAATCCTCAGACTGATAGCTCTGGACAGGTTAAAATTTTTTGAGTTATTTGTCCAAGTGTAAATTCTTGAATTACTTATCAGAGTACAAGTTACTATTAGATTTTCTACGGCTAGACCGGTCACAAGATAAATTTGTTTGAGACAACAATGATCCTGAGAGTATGAAAAACGAAAATACAAGAAATTGAAAGAGAATTCCATCCATTGACCAAAAGTAATATCATTACATATGATGGTGGAAACCACAACAAAATTTCATCCATTGTTCACTACCGTAAAAAATATATATATATATACAACAAAATAAAACAAAAAGCTACTCCTACGCAGGAAGGAGTCCCTTCTTGGAATCAGCGGCCTTGGGCATGGCATTACCAGCGTCAGTCTTGGACTCGGCTGCCTGGGCTTGGGAGACCATGTCCCTGATGGGAATGTTGTCTTCAGAAGGGGTATCTCTGGCCGAGGGTAGGACCTCCTTACCCTTTCCAACCTCCACCAAGGGAACCTCAATACCCATAGTAAGGGCTTGGGCATCAAAGGCTTGCTCAGGAAGTGAAAGAGGGAGAGCAGAGGTCGGAGGGAGATTGGCTAGAACTTCTTGAATGTGCTCATGGAAGTATACATTCGCAGCCTTTCTCAAGTCAGAGTCAGCAGGAACCCCCGCACTATTGAGTGCCTCTGTCCAGGACATAGTGCAGTAGTCCCTACACACTTCGGCCACCTTTTCAGCCAGCCTTTTTTCTGTCTCCTCCACCCCACGCTCATAGGCCGCAGTCATTGCAACTTCAATATTTTCCTTGGCCACCCGGGCTGCCTCCTTTGTTGTATCTCTGACCCTCTGCAGCTTAGCCCTAAGGTCCAAGACCAGCTGTTTCTGGGTGGCCAAGTTGATCTCCGTTATGTATAGTAGCTTCCGCTGGTCCTCGGCCCTAGTTTGAGCATTCTTCAGCCACGCCAGAGCGCTAGAACGCTTATGTTTTGACTTCTTTAGCTTCTCGGCCAACCGTGCCTAGTCCTCCTTTTCGGCCCCAAGTGCTTTCTCGACCTCGCGCCGAGAGTGGGACTCAACCTCAAGCTTGTGATGGGCGCTTGAACCCACTCTTTGACCACATAAACCTGCTGAATAACCTACATAAAGTGGCAAAACGGTTAAAGAATATACATGAAAGACATATGTATAAATGAATCAAAGTATTGCAAGAAGTTCACTTACCACAGCAAGGTCTCTCTTCAGAGACATGAATAGGTCAGGCTACCTTGTTCGCCTGAGGGCCTCCATGTCCCTTGGAAGGAAGAGAGGCTACTCCAAGGCTTGAGCTAGATGGGTGGCATGCCCCCTGCTGGATTCCCTTATTGTGGAATCATAGGGGATAGAGGCCCCATCCACCTCCATCATGGGAGCCCACGAACGCTGTTGTCGGCGCACCTCAACGACGTCCCTACTGTCTATAGACTTAGACCTCTTGTCCCTGAGGTCTTTTGTTTTTTGCTGCTTAGTACTCCTCTGAGGGGGCACCTCCCCTTCTTCCAGCTCCTATATCAGCCTCTTCTTCTTCGAATCATGATCAACACACTGTCCGAGGTTAACAGGGGGAGGAGGAGGAGGAAGAGAGAGATTGGCAGGAACTTGAGCCTTAGGAGCTTCTAGCTGAGCGGCCCCCTTATTCCTATTTTCCATCAGACCCTTTAAGCTGGACCTCTTTTTCTGTTGTTCCATCCCTTCCTCTCCCTCAGGGCTCGAGTCAATTCGAGTAACGGCTAGCTTTGAAGAACGAATAAAAGAGAGCTTGTCAGACTCAGTTTCGGAATCCGAGAGCTCCACAGGTCTCTCTGGTACGCCTTTTTCCCCCTCAAAGCAAAACTAGTCTATCTGCTCGTCCAATGACAACCGTGAAGAGGCTACTCCTTCTTCCAATGCAACTGTTGCTTCGAGAGGAACTTGTTGAAGTGGAACTATAAGCAGATAAGGGACTTGATGGGTTGGTAATATGACGGGGGGGAGGTCGTGTGGAGCCAAGAAATTCGGCCTTGACACGTCGATGCAGTTTATCTAAGGATCACTAGCTCAAATGGTGTGGCCAACCTCTTGGAAGATCTTCGAAATTAGGACAAAATCGAGGATCAGATGGACGGCCCGCAACTGTCGGTCCTCATTGACAAAGATCTCTAACCAGAGCAAATAATTGAGGGCCGCAACACTAGTAAGACTGAGCCGAGGAGCAACTTGCCTCCTATCTGCAAAAATAACCGGGAAATCAAACATGATCAGATAATTAAAGGACGTTATCAAAGAGAAGTAAAATAAATGTCATGGGCAGGGTTAACAATCTAAGTCTTTTACTAAGGGACCTAACTTTAAGGTACCCCACCTGACTCTCTCTCTTGGGTTAAGCAGTGGAGATCGTCGTGCCATGCCCCCAAAGCAATGAGGTAGTCATCTTTCATCCCTTTGTTGGATTTGGTGGGCCACAAAATGAGCCTGATAATGGGCGACCTGGACTTAAGGTAAAACCCACCGTTAGCTTAGGAGTGGCACTCGTACATATGGACCATGTCATGCCAAGTTAGACCCAATCTGAGATGCTCGTTGAGAGCATCGATGCAGCCTAAGACCCTAAACGTATTGTGCACACATTAATAGGGACACAACCTATGATTAATGAGGTAGTCCCAGGTTATCCTACCTATAGGAAGGGTCATCCCTCCTTCTAAGAAGGCTATTATGGGGATGATGACCTCCCCTACCTCTCTATGTGTGGCGATTTGCTCCGGAGAACAATACTATAGACCGACATCTTGGGGAATATGGAATCTATATTTAAAAGCCTCTATTTTGGCAGGAGAGTCTACCAAACTCTCGAATCTACCTATTTGGACAACTCTAAAAAAAGCAACTAAAATATATAAGCGAAGAAACAAGAACTAAAAGGGCCAAGGAGGGAAAGGGAGTCTAGGAAGGCAGAAACTTACGAAAGTAAGTATGCTAACCCTGATCCTTTGGAAAGGACCCCTTAGAATTTTCTTAAAGAGAGAGAGAGAGTTGTGAAGGCTTAGGAAGTTAGAATGCTTTGTGAGTTGGAGCGCTGGGGTTCTCTAGAGTTTCTGAAAATTCACGAAGTAAAGAAGGAAATGAGTCCCCTCAAGGCTTTATATAGAGGAAGAAAAGAAAGTGGGAATTATCCCGCTCAAAATTCTTGAAGAAAAACTCAGCCATTGGATCTGCACCCCACCGTTGGATTTGAGGGAGCAAGGCGCCGCCTAGAGCCATAAATGACAATTCGCAAACCCCAAAGCGTCAGAAGCAATTATGAAGCGTGAAAAATGGCGCTTTCACACGTGTAAGCCGGAGAAATAAATGGACTTATCTCTTTAAGATCAAAACCCCTCTTTTTCTCCTCGAATGAGAGGGAAAAACCGAAGTTTTGAGGGGCTATTGTAGGGATAAGGGCCCAAAAATTCATATATTGAGCCTTGAGCCTTATCTGAAGGCACTAACATGTCCGAGGATAGACAAATAAAGTTAAGAAATTCTAGTTTAAAGTTTCACGAGTAAGAAATAAATAGAAGGTGGTCCGAGGAGCAACTCCTCCTCGGCTATGGTTGATATGCCTCAAGCCTGAATTCCCGCTATAAGAATGACCTCCATAGAAGCTCTAGTGATGGAAGCATGCCTCGAAGACACACAAGAATGAAGGGACTCTAAAATATCTAAGAAAAAGTTGTTGCCACCACATTAAATGCATTGCAGTTGCTTTTCTGGCCGCATTTATATGGAGAAGAATCCTGAACAGTGTTTCCTTGGTCACCGCAACTCACAGAGGGGCCAGAGGAGATGTCTGATGGGACAAGTACTCAAGTAGCAACCTAAATTATTGACAAGTGTAGGGTAAGGATTGCCTGAGAAGGACTATATAATAAAGAAACCCCTCCAGGGGGAGGGGGGACGAGTTTGATTGATCGATGCTAATATTTGTCTCCTTAGCAATACGTTGACACCATTTTTACATGCTTTTTTCTTGCATGATCGTCTTTCAAACTTTTCTCAGCCGTTGATAGATTCTCTAGGACCTAGTTCTTGGACCCACTCTCTACAAATTCAATGTGTTGGGCTCATTAACCCACAATCCCATACATATTGGACTTGGGCAACAAACTGTGCCTATACATAGTTAAACCCGAAGAACGAAAAAAAAAAAAAAAAAACCCTCAAGAATATATTGCAAAAAAATCTAATAGGTGCCTAGCATGTAAGAGGAAAATAGATATTTTTGTCATTGTTTGCAACTATTTCTCTTCTCTCTATTTTCTTCCCAAATTGAGGAGATGGATTTTTGGTGGGTCAAGGGAAAAATACATGAGTTCACTAATTTTTCATCCTCCCTTTTTCTCTAATCAAACATTCATAAAATTAGTTTTTTCTCAACTTTTCTATCCTCAATTTTATATCCTTCTTGTTTTACCCAACCAAATAGATCCTTACACCCACCAAAAACATAAAAGCAGATAGAAAGGTTTTATTGAATGGAAGAATGTAAGAGTGGAAGTATGATGTCACAATTTGATTGATTATGTGGTGTGTGTAAGTGTGTGATGAGTTTTACATCAGGTATTTATAGGGTAAATCTGAACTTTATTAACAAGTACAAGGAGTTTCAATTATGACTAATCCTTTTAAAGTATAGCGCATAAGTGGCTAATGTTTTTCCTTTGGTCATTATAGAAAGTGAGCTTTAGAATAGCTTCTGAGTGATGGTTTAAGAGTACTCATAATAAGTGGACTATTTTTAAAGTTAAAGAGGAATATTTGAATGGGGATGGAATTTTGTGGTGGAAACTATCAAAAAAAAAATTGGGCTAGTTGGAAAGCAGTGTTATTATCCTTTAGTGGCATGGAAGAAGATCACCAAGCCCAAATAGGAAGGAAGAAGTTTTGGACCTTCACATGACTTAAGCTTAATTTAGGCTTCGGCAAGTTAAATTATGTTTGATTTAGGAGGACCAATTCTTTGTAGTTCCAATTGACTCTTCTTGCTTAACCCTTTTCTTTTTTCTTATCTTACAACTTTAGAGTAACACTTATCCTTGGTAGATGGAGCGCACCTATCAGTCACTGCATTGGAATATAGCCTTCTAAATCTAATCATGTGAAGATTATCCTAGTAAGAACTAGCACTTATCCATGTTAACCTTATCCATTTCATCATGTGAAAGTAATAATTAAGGGTTTAAAACTTTGAAGAGGCATCCTGGGGTTATACATGATGCGGTGTGGCCGATTTTGGAGGGCTTTTTTGCATCGCACCTATAGGGGTGGTTTTCCCTTATCCTTGATCGCACCTTACCTATGGAGGGGTGGGAACCAGTCTGCACAAGATGCAATGCACCATGCCGGTTTGGTGCAGTGCATTCGGTTAAAAAAAATACAACCCAAATATTAAAAAAAAAAAAAAATCAAACCACATCAAACAACCCATACTGAATCATCAAACAATGCAAACATTCATTAAAAAAAAAAAAAACAAAAATATTGACCATATTTCTTTAAAACCCACACAAAAATATCTCAAAGAAATTCACAATCTTTCTAAAAAGTATAGTGAGACAAAACATAGTTAGTAACCTAGATACTGAGCATCAAATAAATTCACATTCCTAGTAGAAGAACGAGAAGCATAGTAGTCCTAAGTATTAACCATCAAAACCTTCTCTACAAACTTTCGGAGAATAGCTAGGACAAAGAGAAGATTGGAGAGGAAGACACTAGAAGAATGGTGGCATCGAGCGGTAGGGGATGGTGGCAGTGAGTGGCAAAGGCTAGAGAAAGAGAGGGGCTATAACTAGAGAGAGGGAGAGTAAGAGGCTGTGGGTAGTGGGCTCATGGAGAGAGAGAAGAGGAGAGAGAGAGAGGGTGAGTGATATAAATGAGAAACTAGAAATTTAACTTAGGATACAACGACGTCGTTCCCTAATTTGGTTTTTTTTTTTAAAAGACCACAACTACAACGTTTTAGTATCAGAACTTCAAAAAAAAAAATATATATATATATATACACACACACAAAATGACTTCGTTTTATATTGTATTACCTAAACCTATTTGACATGTTCTTCTTCCTCCAGATTCAATAGTGCCGCTTTATCTCTCTCTCTCTTAGTCTCCTCTCATTCTCTCGTCCTCTTCTTCTCTAAGCTCTCTCTATCCCAATGAAACGCACGCACGCGCGAGCGCGTACACACACACACACACATATGCAGTGCAGTGCGGTGCGATTCTCATCGGTGGGCAAAACTCACCACCGTTCACCACACCTGTTAGCATCAATTCTCGAAAAACATTGCTGACCACCACGTCAAACACCTGCGATGGAGCTCTGAGTTGGGCAGCTCCATGTGGTAAGGGGCGGTTCCATTGGTGGTGGGCGATGGATGAACATGCCTATCCCGATTCACTTATCATGTGAAATTGTGAACGCACTCCAATTGGTCTGGCTCTACCAAATCTGGACGCACATGAAAATAAGCATGGGCATTTTACCCCTTTTTAACCTCTTAATGCAATTGTGGTTGGATCCTAAACTTAGATATCTGTTGCATGCTAAACTTACTCTTTATTAAGTCTCTTTAAGTTATGTACAACACACACACACACAAAAATAAAAAACAAACAAACAAACAAACAAAGTGTTTATAGGACCTTGCAAAAAGTTATGGGCAATCTTCTTGTATGTTAAGCCTATATACGACTTATTGTTAGTTTTAAAAATATGAAAAAGGTTGTGGTCAATCTTCTTTTATGTCAAGCTTGTATATGATTTATTGTTAGTTTTAAACGTAAGCATAATCTATGAACAAAGTTTAACTCTATGTTGGTTTGAAGAAAAAAAAGGTTTCACCCACTATGTGATTATTAAAATGATTATTCACTTATATTTTTAGTCAAGTAACGAGTTATTTTAAGTGATCTATGTAATGAGTTATATGATTTATCCTTTTAGAATCTTGTTTTTATACTTCAATGACTGACGTAAAGGTTTAAGTGATACCCGTTAATAATGGCATCCTTTATATTGCCTTGTGTCTATGGTTTAAGACCCACCTTTTCCTCCCAAACTTCAATATCATTATTATATTAATTTTTATCTGAGATAGAATTCTACTCTAGTCTAATCTAAATTTTTGTGTTTGAAGAAAGAAAATCAATTTTTTTCTTAAATTAAGAAAAATTGATATTTTAATAAAATGTAGTTTAAAATAAAATATGAAAATGCAGAAAAAACAAATCGCCGTTTCAAAGAGGAAAATCCGATCACCCAGGTGAAAAAACCTCTCCACCAACACCACCGTCAAAAAATTCACTATTATGAATAGTTGTAGTACATGAATGACTATAAACTCTTTGGGCCTATATCTCCTTGTGTACTTGAATCCTCCAAGTTCCAGCTAGCAATCGACTTCTCCAAGTATTTTCTCCACTCAACTTATCGAAGTTACCACCATTGAGCCACCAACGAAAAACCACCAAAGGATTTGGATTTGAGATAGCAATAATGGTTTCCAAACCAATCAACTTTCTAACACTTAAATTGTGTAAGAAGTGATGGTAGAAATCTCCTCTCAATGATATAAAATATTGGAGAGGGAAGGGACAAAACGCTACTATGGGTTTCTCATTAAGGGAGTGGGTAGCTCTCTCTCATACAAAAAGGTCAGGATGTGTATGTGGTATCTCCAGTTTCATAAGCTCAACTCATTAATTTCTCACGTTTAGAAATGCATTGTGTTTGAGTCTTACTTATATATATAATGTGAGTAGAAAAGAATATTGAAATAAGAACTTACCAATTTGCCAACAGACAAAGATACATTAAAAAGAGAAACTAATTACTTGTAAATCTGGCATGACATTAAGCTAATAAAAACAAAGATTTACAGCCTTCAAAATGAAAAATTTATAGGAGATTTGTTGGGTAGAATTTAAGTTGGGAAGGATATCAAAGTTTCATTTACTTGTCCAAAAATGAAGGCTTACAACACCATATGATCTTTTTTACTTCATGGTTTTCAAACTCATCTCCTACATTTCCTATTTATGATCGTCAAAGTTGTCATGAAATCTCTCAAGCCTAATTACGTTTAAGAACTTTTTGAAACCTTCAAACTGTTCTTTTCACAATTCTTCCTCCAACAACATGTGTGAGAGACCGCAAACTTGGTGCCTCTCAAAAAAACAGATTCGGGTACTTTTTAAGGCACCTCTCTTTTTGGGTAAGTGGTGTGGAGGCGCCACTTCTTTTTCTTCTTCTTCTTCTTTTTTTTTTTTTTTTTTTTTTGCAAAAAAAAAAAAGAAAAAACTAAATACAAAATACATGACTGAATTGTTTCATTCTCATTGATTGAAAAGAATACATATTTGGTTAATTGAGTATTACATGGCTTTGGGTCCTAGTTACAAACTACCAAAGATACATGGCTTTTTGTCCTAGTTACAATCTACCCATAAAAACAAAGATAAAACCTAGGTCTACCTATCCAAAGACACCAAATTCGGAGGTTAGGTTACGGAATGTGAAGGTGTTAGGCGCCCATTCCGCCCAGACAGAGTCTGGTCTTCTAGACTCCAGTGACCAATGTACCCTTTTTATGCATGACATGAATGATATGTTGCACACATGAAAAACTAAATCACACCAGTCTATTTATGAATGCATCCTCTTCTTCGTTAAAAAAATCTAGATCTATGTTGTGATAAGAAAATTTTGATTTGGTTTAGAAAAATCAGATCTATTTTTGTACAGGTAAAAAAATAGTTTTTGGCATAGAAAAGTCAAATATGTGTTTATTAAATAAAACAAAGTCTTTTGGTTAAAAAAAAAAAAAAGAATATCAGATCTATTTTTGAGAACTAGAAAAAATTGGTTTTTGGTTTGTATTTAAAAAAAAAACCAGATCTGTTTGATAACCGAAAAAAAAAAAAAAAAAAAGATTTGTATATAGGAAAAATCAAATCTATTTTTCTTTTATGTGAAAAAAATAAGAAAAAGATAATTTAGAAAAGAACTATATTCATGAAATAAACCTACACTACATGCATCAAACAAAACAAACAAAACTACTCATGACTTCTTCTTCTTCTTTTTTAAATTTTTTTTTCAAAATCTGCTATGTTAAAAAAAATTAGATCTATATGTAGAGAAGATATAGATCAGTTTTTTCTTGAATTTAAAAAATTTCAGATTTGTATCTAAGGAAGATACAAATCAGTTTTTTTTATTAAGAAAAATTCAGATTTGTATCTAATGAAGTTGCAAATCAGTTTTTTGATTGAGAAAATTCATATCTGCATGTAATGAAGATGCAAATCAGTTTTTTATTGAGAAAAATATGATAACAAGCAGATTTTTGAAACAAAAAAAAAAAAAAAAAAAAAAAAAAGATCTTGACAATAAAAACATCAAAAACATATTCCAATAGAGAGTATATTGACAACACATGTTTAGATGATTATAATACAAGCTGGGATGCATACTTATCACTAAAAAATCGAAATGGATGTGTTTTAATGTAATCCCAATGCCCTCGGGCCGAGGCCCAAATGTGTGACATTCGGCACTTGAAAATTGCCGAGGGTGCCAATCCCGCTTTTTGAATTTTAGTCCGTTTTGGACTCCTTTTTGAGGTTTTTTGAGCCAGGATTTGCATTTAGACATTGTGGGAGCATTTTTTGGTGAGGAGACCAAGTGCTGAACTTGTAATCTCTGACTTGCCGAGGAGACCAAGTGCTGAACTTGTAGTCTCTGGCTTTGCTGAGGAGACCAAGTGCACTTGTAGTCTCTGAAAGCAATTCTATAAGGCAGAAAGTGCACTTGGTCTCCTCTGCAAAGCCAGAGACTACAAGTTCAGTACTTGGTCTCCTCGGCAAGTCAGAGATTACAAGTTTAGCACTTGGTCTCCTCGCCAAAAAATGCTCCCACAGATGCGTTATTAAATCCGTATTCTTAAAATTAAACTCTTTTCTGGATAATTCAGGTCTTTTCAACAACAATTATCTTGTAAATAAATACTCTAAAAAGTCTTGATTATCCTCAATTTTATTGTTATCCAATTATCACCTTTATTCCCATGAAAGCAATTCTATTTTTGACACTAACTAACAACCAATCACAAAATTATTTAATTAATTTTAATTGTTTAACCAATCAGAATTAATTTAAATTAATCATGCGTGGTTGACTCTACCTAGATACAATGCATGCTAATCGTGCAAACTTGATTATGCGATATCTTTCAATCCGACAGTATGATTTGGAAACCGGGCATACTATTGCGACCGTTAGAACTTCAAGATCATTTTTATGATATGTAATGAACAAATTAAAGCATGTAATGCAATCAAGAATTTTGGGTACATGAATTGTCATTCTAGTTATCTTCCTTGATTAAATCATGGGTGCAAAATCGAGTGTCTACAACATGATTTTTATGTTCTTTAGTATATTCATCCCATTTTTTTCATTCTAAATGAGTGTCTCCGTTTCATTGACATAATGTTAGATTTTATTAATAAAAACATTGATTTTATTTATTTATTAGGTCACTTTATGAGTTCAAAATTTTCATTTCGCCAATGGTAAAGTTGGGTGACTGCTTCTTGCATGAGCATTTCATGATCTACCTTAAAGCTAGCCAATGCAAGGCCGGCTAACTTTTCATTATATACATTTTAATGAACAATTATTAATTTCTTCCAATATCTCAATGGTAGTTCTTGTTGAACACTTATTTGTAAAACCAACAATTAGATATTTGTGTGTTTTTAAAAAATTTGGTCTCAATTGAATTAATTTCTTTGTAATAGTATGACGATGATCATGCCAAAATCATGAAATATTAACTATGTTATTGACATGTGTTGATGCCCAATTTGGCAAGGAGGCCCAATAATAGAAAGAAGCCCAACAATATGGGAAGGAATAAAGAAGAAGAATTAGCAAATTAAGAAGGAAGCCATTAAGCCCGAATGGCAAGAATAATGGACCATAGGCCTGTAAAATAGCAAAAGGGCCACAAAGAAAGCAAGCAGGCCCAAAGAAACCCGAAGAAAGTAGTAAACCCATGAGCATTTTGAGAAATGGAAAGCAAGTAAGAATAGGCCGAAAGAACCCAAAGGAAGGAATTAAGTAAATAAGGGTTGGTGGAGAAGCCCATAAACCCCGAAAGTGAAGGATATGGTAATTTTTGCCAAAGTGGGCATCAACAAACTTCCACTAAGATTTTCATTTCAATTGGTAACATCTCTAATTTAGTTAATATTTCTTGTGAGTTTGTGACATATTTTATCTTAAATAGGATTTTATCATTTTTAATTTTGGATAATTATAAGCAAACGTAATATTTATTTTTAGTTAATATTTTATAAGTGACACATGCATTAGAAAAATTGTCTTGCTTTTTTGTATAACTATTTTCATCTATATATAAAATGTATTTTAAAAAATTTTAATTTCAAAAATAAATTTGAATAATAAGTATAAGAATAAATATCATGTATGAGATGGTCATTGTCTCTCTTGGTACTATTAATTATGATTTTAATTTTGATAGAGAGAAAAATAAATTGTAAAATTTTTTAAGAGATTTAAAATTGTTAGCATTTTGATAACTTTTAAAATTTTTAACTTATTGTCAGAAGCTCAAATCTAATATCTATTTTTTAATTTGAATTTTAGAGTTACAAAATAATGTTAAAACGTATCAATTTAAACTAATCAAACGATTCTCTTTCAAGAAAGCAACCCAAGTTCACAACACTAAACAAATTTTCATTAAATTAGATGTTATGTTTTCTTAATTAGTTATAATAAATTAAATAAGTCATTCATTTACAAATAATCAATTAAATATATCATATAAAATTTTATTTTATTTTTTTACATTTATTTTTGGCGTATTGCAGGCTAGCCTCTAGTTCTAAAATATAATAATATTTTTGGGCTATAAAGGCCTGATATTCGAGAAATTATAGAGTCCTCTTGTGAACAAGTGATGTGGTCTATCATTTCACTAAAAAACTTCCATTTGTTTAAAATTGCTGAGTCAGTAATTAATTTTTGTTTAAAAAAATTTTCTAAAAAATTTTCTAACTAACAATTTTAAACAGGTGAAAGTTTTTTAAAGTAATGGTGGACCACATCACTTGTCCACTATATAAATCTTATAATTTCTCCTGATATTCAAGGACTTGTTCAACTATGGGCCATGAGTCTCTTCAAGCTTCAATTAGGTCCTATAAACGTGCCACAAAGTAGCTCCTACATGGTTCTCAATAGTCCTAGAAAGTTCAAAAGAGCCACAAATTTCAAAACAAAAAACAGGGCCTAGACTACACTAGAATCCTCTTAGTCATCTTTATAAATACCCAACCCATCAAATCCTTCAACCATCGAAAAAAATTCAGCAAAAATCTTTGAGTCTCTGAAGTTATTCACAACAACATCAAATTTCAAAAATGTCGATGATTCCAAGCTTCTTCGGGGGCCAGTGCAGCAATATCTTCGACCTATTCTCTCTAAGCGTATGGGACCCATTCAAGGATTTCCCAACCCAATTTTCCAGTGAGAATTCTGCTTTTTTTAACACTCATATTGATTGGAAAGAGACCCAAAAGCACACGTGTTGAAAGCCGATCTTCCTGGGCTCAACAAGGAGGAAGTGAAAGTCGAGGTCGAAGATGAAGGAGTGGTTCGGATTAGTGGAGAGAGGAAGATAGAGAAGGAAGACAAGAATAACACGTGGCATCGTGTCGAGCGGAGCAGTGGCAAGTTTGTGAGGAGTTTCAGGTTGCCGGAGAATGTGAAGATGGATCAGATTAAGGCTACGATGGAGAATAGGGTTCTCGCTGTTACCGTTCCCAAAGTGGAGGTGAAGAAACCTGATGTCAAGGCCATTGAAATCTCTGGTTGATTTTGTTTGAGTGTGTGTGTGTATTGTGTATGTGCTTTTGGGAAACATGATTGATGATGCCGAGAAATTCACCAGTGAGTCACACGATACCTACGCACTTGGATGTAAAACCTGCACAATACAAAGAGAGAAATCTAACAGAGAGCACCGATGTGGTGCCGGCCAAATACCCTCTGAAGGTTAAGTTAGAACTATTCTCAACTCCAGAGTGCTAGAGCAGGGGTAGATTATGCGTACCTTTTCTTGAGGGTCTTTGGGTTTTTATAGTAGTGTGGGGCCAGACTTCTTTGTTTGAGGAATAAGTCTTTTCCTTATGGGGAAGATACTCATTAATGCGTGTATATTCTAGAATGCTACTCATGTTGGGACTCTACAAACCAGGGAAAATCGTATGTCGCAAGTATTTTCCATTTAAGGTTCTTTGGAGACCACATAATAATGAGTTGGATGTTACGTGGCTGTTCGGTCCGTACATGCCACGTCTGTCCGTGCCACCTCTGTCCAGATAGCTCTGTCATGCATAATTTTTCCTCTTCAATGATTAATCTCAGCTGTGAATGTTGTGCGTGCGAAGTGTTTGCTTAAAATATCGATGCAAATAATACTTTTTGGCTAATTTTTTATGATGCTCAAGTATTTATGATCGTTATTTACTTTTTTTTTTTTTTTTTGGGTTATATTTTAGTCTTCAGCGTATTCCTCTAGAGTAAATTGCCCCCTCTATTTTTTAATTTTTCAAAAAACACTTTTTATTCAGTTGATGGAATTTTTTTTTGGAGAATCGAATTGATGGGATTTTTAAGACTACATTTTTGGGCACTTAATAGACATTAACATGAGGATTAAATATTGAATGAAATTTGAAATTTAAGCACTGAATTGAGTTTTTTTTTTTTTTTTGAGTTTTTGGTAAAGCTAAATGGAACAATTTGTAATTTGGGCCAAGCACTTAAGAACGGTTGGTTGCATTCTGAGTTCATATATTTTTGTTGAGCTTCTCAACTATAAATGTGATGGGCTTAGAGCATTAGTATTGGTATTTTACAATCCACAAACATTAAAAGCACGCATTACCCAAAGTTGTAATTATAAAAAAAATATTCCATTGTACTTCAATAGCCTCTTATAAGTATTATAAGAGTTATTTTATTGTGTCTCTAATTTTTCATGAAGGTTGTGTTTGGTTCAATGTAAAATGTTTTCTAAGTGTAAAATATTTTCAGGTGTTTGGTGACATTTTAAAAAATACTTTGGAAAATATTTTTTAGTGTTTGGTTGTTTTCTTGAAAATACTAGTAAAAACACATTTTCTACTTGATTCTCACATTTTCTCAGCATCTAAACAAATATATAATATCAAACCAAACCAAAAAATTCATCAAATCCGATCTCAATCGCTCAAATGGAGAGAAGAAGGAAGAGAGAGAGGCGACTGGGTTGGGTCTGATACTGGTGAAGGTTGGGTTATCTGAAGGATGCGACGGCTACGAGATCGAGGACGAAGGAGGTGACGGCATCGAGATCGGTGGGTGGGTCTGAAGGTGATGGCGATGAGACCGGTGGGTCTGATACCGGCGACAAAGAGAGAGAGAAATGGTGAGAGAGAGAGAAACGGTGAGAGAGAGCTCAAGCACACACCCGAAGACAGAGAGAGAGAGCTAGAAGGTAAAGTGAAGAAGACAACCGATCTTCTCGCCAGAATCAGACCCACCCACCAATCTCGTCGCCGGTTTTAGATCCACCGTGACCCTCGTCGCCGTCGAACCCAGATCGAACCCATTTTCTCGTCATCATCGCCTCTAGATCGAACCCACTGTGCCCCTCGTTGCCATTGAACCCATTTTCTCGTCACCGTCGCCTTTAGATCGAACCCACCGTGACCCTCGTCGATGAGCGACCCGCCGCCTCTAGATCGAACCCACTCGCCTCTCTCTCTTCCTTCTTTTCTCAATTTGACTGGATTTGATGAATTTTTTCGTTTGGTTTGATATTATATATTTGTTTGGAAGATGAGAAAATGTGAGCATCAAGTAGAAAATGTGTTTTCCATAGTATTTTCAAGAGTACAACCAAACACTTAACAATATTTTTAAAATGCAACCAAACACTTGAAAATATTTTCCTTTATCAAAAATATTTTCACTTGAAAATATTTTACACCCGGAAAACATTTTACACTGAAACAAACACAGCCTTAATTTCATTAGCCCTCTCACAAATAATACCCACATAAGCCCACACATTATTTTAAACTCACATAAATATTCCCCATATATATATTACCCAAATATTCTCCATGATATTGGGCCTTCACAAATACTCCATACATAAGCCCATAAATTGTCTTGGGCCTTCTCACAAATATTACCCATTATAGCCTACATATTATCCAACTTGGGTTTTCACAAAAATACTCACCATATTGCTACCATATTAAGCCACAAAATTATACCATCTCTATAAAAAGCCCAAAAGCACTTACTTTGTGGGAAAATCCAAAAAGCCCAACAAAACCCCTTACAAACCCCGTTGCTACACAGCACTCTTACAAAGTCTGTTGCTACACGACACTCTAAAGCCCGTTGCTACACGGCACCTTTACTAAGCTCGTTGCTACACGACACCTTTACAAAGCCCGTTGTTACACGACACCTATACAAAGCCCGTTGTTACACGACACCTTTACAAAGCCCGTCATTACACGACACCTTTACTAAGCTCGTTTCTACATGACACCTTTACAAAACTCGTTTCTACACAGCACCATTTACAAAGTCCGTTGCTACACGGCACTTCTAAAGCCCGTTGCTACATGGCACTCTTACTAAGCTCGCTATGATGCAACACCTTTACAAAGCCCGCTACAATGTAGCACATTTACTAAGCCCGTTGTTACACGGCACCTTTACAAAACTCATTGCTACACGGCACCTTTACAAAACCCGTTGCTACACGGCAATATTTTACAAAATCTCATGTTACCTTATAAAGCCCAAATACTAATTTGGCACTATTTTCATAAAGCCCAAATATTAATTTGGCCCTTATTTTACAAAACCCAAATACTAATTTGGCACTATTTCATAAAGCTCAAATATTAATTTGGCACTTATTTTACAAAGCCCAAATACTAATTTGGCACTATTTCATAAAACCCAAATGCTATTTTGGTACATATTTAGAAAATTTAAATATTATTTTGACACTTGTTTTACATATACTAAATCCCACACGCATGAGAAATATAATTATTCATCCCTCAAGAAATACCTCTCTTACAAGATTTATAAAAGCCCATGAATATCAACCAAGGGAAAACTATTCATTTTGTAGGGACAACCAAGCCCAAAGGAGCTTAACTACAAAGCCCAACTAGACCAGCCCAGCTCACACACAAATTCCGATAGCAAGAGGTCACGTGAGCTGACCAGCCAAAATCCAGCACAACTAAACAGCTAGAGCCCATTCCCATCAAGTCCCAACTTGTCTAATCAGATCAGAAGAGGACATGTGTCCATTAGGGGTTAAACCCTTCCTCCACAAGCTGAAATTCCATCATTTCTCATATGACATAAAGTTGAAAGTGATGTGATAGAAAGCTGGGAAGCTTCAAGTAGCTGTCATTTCTTTCTTCTCTAACCCATTCAGTCAAGAACCAAGAGTAGCCATGACCAGGCCATCAAAGCTCTTGAAACAACTTGAAATCAATTCATTTTCATACTAAAAACGTGTATTCTTTGGTTCATGGACTACGCACATGAACCCCAAATGGGGAAACTTAGGGAAATGTGATTTGGAAGGCACCAAGGGGATCCCAGCAGAGTTCCCAGCAAAGGCTCCAAGGTTGACACCTGGCTTAGGGTGATCCAATCTGCCCTAGGGAGCTCTGATTCTAGCTGTAGCATAACCAAGATCATTAGCCTAAAGCATACTCTAATCCCATTAGCCAAGACCAATCAGCATTCATTGCTAAGTCAAAATCCTAGCTGTTATTACCCAAAACAACAACAATCTTCTAAAAGTGGTGCTTACCATTATTAGCTAAAATCCCAGGAACGATTCTCTAAGAATTTTCTGAGGCTTGGGAAAGATTTAGCAGAGATTATTTGCTAATTACCACCTAAAAACGCAGATATAAATGGAACTCTCCATTAGTGCTTAACCAAGACACCAGGATACACTAAGACATACACCAGAAAAGATTTTTCCTGAACCTCTCTGTTTAAACCTTCTTTAAGCTTTGAAAAAAGCACTAAGTTCTTAGTTTCAAGCCTAGAAACTAAGTCCCTAGGTCCTAGACACTTCTCATAGCTTTACTCATAAACACTTATCTACCCCCAGCAGAAAGCTTTAATCAGAGTAAAATGTCTTAGTGTATCCTGGTGTCTTGGTTAAGCACTAATGGAGAGTTCCATTTATATCTGCGTTTTTAGGTGGTAATTAGCAAATAATCTCTGCTAAATCTTTCCCAATCCTCAGAAAATCCTTAGAGAATCGTTCCTGGGATTTTAGCTAATAGTGGCAAGCTCAACTTTTAGAAGGTTGTTGCTGTTT
The DNA here is from genome assembly GCA_032727855.1 of Quercus ilex subsp. ballota. NCBI lineage: Eukaryota > Viridiplantae > Streptophyta > Magnoliopsida > Fagales > Fagaceae > Quercus > Quercus ilex. Next base: position 44,722,441 of record CM064918.1, read on the forward strand.
TGGGTAATAACAGTTGGGATTTTGACTTAGCATTGAATGCTGATTGGTCTTGGCTGATGGGATTAGAGCATGTTTTAGGCTAATGATCTTGGTTATGCTGCAGCTAGAATCAGAGTTTCCTAGGGCAGATTGGATCACCCCAAGCCAGGTATCAACTTTGGAGCCCTTGTTGGGAACTTTGCTGGGATCCCTCCAAACCACATTTCCCTAAGTTTCTCCATTTGGGGTTCATGTGCTTGGTCCATGAACTAGAGAATACACATTTTTAGTATGAAAATGAACTGATTTCATAATGTTTCAGGAGCTTTAACTGCCTTGTCATGGCAACTCTAGGTTTTTCACTGAATGAGTTGGAGAAAAAAGAAGTGACAGTTGGCTAAAGCTTCTCAGCTTTCTGTCACACCACATTTAGTTTTATGTCACACGAGAAATGATGGGATTTCAGCTTGTGAAGGAAGGGTTTAACCCCCTGATGGACACGTGTCCTCTTCTGATCTGATTGGACAAGTTGGAACTTGATGGGAATGGGCTCCAGCTGTTATGCTGGATTTTGGCTGGTCAGCTCACGTGACCTCTAGCTGCTGGAATTTGTGTGTGAATTGGGCTGGTCAAGCTGTGCTTTGTAGTTAAGCTTCCTTGGGCTTGGTTGCACCTACAAAATGAATAGTTTTGCCATGGGTGATATTCATGGGCTTTTATAAATCTTGTAAGAGAGGTATTTCTTGAGGGATGAATAATCATATTTCCCATGAGTGTGGGATTTAGTATATGTAAAACAAGTGTCAAAATAATATTTGAATTTTGTAAATATGTGCCAAAATAGCATTTGGGCTTTATGAAATAGTTGCCAAAATAAGTGTTTGGGCTTTGTAAAATAAGTGCTAAATTAATATTTGGACTTTATGAAATAGTGCCAAATCAGTATTTGAGCTTTGTAAAATAGGTGCCAAATTAGTATTTGGGCTTTGTAAAAATAAGTGCCAAATTAGTATTTGGGCTTCATGAAAATAGTACCAAATTATTATTTGGGCTTTATGAAAATAGTGTCAAATTAGTATTTGGGCTTTATGAAGTAGTGCCAAATTAGTATTTGGGCTTTATAGGATTTTGTAAAAATATTGCCATATAGCAACAAACTTAGTAGAAGTGTCGTATCGTAACGGGCTTAGTAAGAGTGCTGTGTAGCAATGGACTTTGTAAATGGTGCCGTGTAGCAACGGGCTTTAGAGATGTCGTATCGTAGCAGGTTTTAGAGGTGCCGTGTAGCAATGGGCTTTGTATGGGTGCCGTGTAGCAATGGGCTTTGTATGGGTGCCGTGTAGCAACGGGCTTTGTATGGGTGCCGTGTAGCAATGGGCTTTGTATGGGTGCCGTGTAGCAACGGGCTTTGTATGGGTGCCGTGTAGCAACGGGCTTTAGAGATGCCGCATCGTAGCAGGCTTTAGAGGTGTCGTGTAGCAACGAGCTTTGTAAAGGTGCCGTGTAGCAACGGGCTTTAGATATGCCGCATCGTAGCGGGTTTTAGAGGTGCCGTGTAGTAATGAGCTTTGTAAGGGTGTCATGTAGCAACGGGCTTAGTAAATGGTGTCGTGTAGCAGCGAGTTTCAGAGATGCCCAATCGTAGCAGGCTTTAGAGGTGTCGTGTAGCAACGGGCTTTGTAAATGTGCTGTGTAGCAACGGGCTTTGTAAATGTGATGTAAAGCAACGGGTTTTAGAGATGCCGCATCGTAGCGGGTTTTAGAGGTGTCGTGTAGCAACGAGTATTGTAAAGGTGCCGTGTAGCAACAGGCTTTGTAAAGGTGCCGTGTAGCAACAGACTTAGTAAAGCTGCTGTGTAGCAACGGACTTTGTAAATGGTGCCGTGTAGCAACGGACTTTGTAAATGGTGCCGTGTAGCACTGGGCTTAGTAATGGTGCCGTATAGCAACGGGCTTTAGTAAGAAGGTTTTGTTGGGCTTTTTGTGGAGATAGTGTAATTTTGTGGCCCAACTTTGGTAGCAATGTGATAAGTATTTTTTGTGGAAAATCTAAGTTGGATAATATGTGGGATATAATGGGTAATATTTGTGAGAAGGTCCAAGACAATTTATGAGGCTTATATAGGAAATATTTGTGGGAGCCCAATATCATGGAGAATATTTGAGTAATATGTGGGAAATATTTATGTGGGCTTAAAATAATTTATGGGCATGTGTGGGTATTTTTTGTGAGCGGGCTAATGAAAGTAGGGCCTGTAAATTTGTACCTCAACAAGTATTTAATGGGTAGATCTGAGCTTTATTAACAACTGCAAAGAGCCTCAATTGTGATTAAATCTTTTAAAATATAACGCAGATGTACCTAGTGTTTTTCCTTGGGTAGTTACAGGAAATGAGCTTTAGAATAGCTTCTGAGTGATGGTTTAAGAGTACTCACAACAAGTGGGATATTTTTAATGCTAAAGAGGAAAAATTGAATAGGGATACAATTTTGTTGTGGAAACTATCCAACAAAAAATTGGGCTAGTTGGAAAGCAATGTTACTATCCCTTTGTGGCATGGAAGAAGATCCCCAAGCCCAAATAGGAAGGAAGGAGTTTTGGACCTTCACATGACTTGAGCTTAATTTAGGCTTCGGCAAGTTAAATTACGTTCGATTCGTGAGGACAATTCTTTGTAGTTCCAATCGATTCTTCTTGCCTAACCCTTTTCTTTTTTTCTCATCTTATAACTTTAGAGTAACACTTTTCCTTGGTAGATGGAGTGCACCTATCAGTCATTGCATTGGAATGTAGCCCTCAAAATCTAATCATGTGAAGATTATCCTAATAAGCACTAGCACTTATCTAGGTTAACCTTATCCATTTCATTATGTGAAAGTAATAATTAAGGGTTTGAAACTTTGATGAGGCATCCCTATTCACTTATCAAGTGAAGTTGTGAACGCACTTCAATTGGTCATTTTGTATAAAAATAAATTTGAATAGTAAGTATAAAAATAAATATCATGTATGATATGGTTATTGTCTTTCTTTGTACTATTGAACTTCAGGTATTGAACAATAAATTTCAGTAATGATTTTGTTTGAAAAATTATTAATTCTAATTTTAATTTTAATAGAGAGAGAGAAAGAGTAAATTTTTTTGAAATATTTGAAATTGTTAATTTATTGTCACAAACTCAACTCTAATATCTATTTTTTAATTTTAATTTTAGAGTTACAAAATAATGTTAAAACATAACAATTTAAACTAATCAGATCTTTTCTTTTCTTTTTTCAATAAAGCAACCCAAGTTCATAACACTAAACAAATTTTCATTATAGTAAATGTTATCTTTTACTAATTAATTAAATAAGACATTTTTCACAAATTATCTAATTAATTAAATATATATCTCCTATCAAAAAAAAATTAAATATATATCATATATTAATTTAGTTACTCCCTCCGTCCCACTTTTTTTGTCATGTTTGAAAAGTCAAATATTTTAAGAGAATATCATTTATTGTCTTGTCTACTTTTTAAAAATGTATAAATTTTTAAAACTACCTATAAAAAAATTAATCAAAAAATTGAATTAGTAAATTAATAGGGGTATAATAGAAATATTAGTAAATTAATGCCTTTTATTTTTAGAAACAGGATAATATTTTAGGACATCTCAAAATAAAATAGAGGACAAAAAAAGTGAGACGGAGGGATAGTTCTACAATATAATAATATTGTTGGGCTCTAAAGGCCAGATATTCAAGGACTTGTTAAACCATGGGCCATGACTGTCTTCAAGCTCGAATTAGGTCCATAAACGCGCCCGCAGAAAGTAGCTCCTACATATAGTTCCCAATGGTTCTAGAAAGTTCCAAAGAACCAAAAATCACAAAATTAAAGCAGGGCCTAGACTATACTAGAATCCTCTTTTCTTTTTCTTTTTTTTACTGAAAAAGGTAGACTAGAATCCTCTTAATCATCTTTATAAATACCCAAGCCATCAAATTCCTCAACCATCGAAAAAATTCAGCAAAAATCTGAGTCTCCGAAGTTATTCACAACAACATCAAAGTTCAAAAATGTCGATGATTCCAAGCTTCTTCGGTGGCCAACGCAGCAATATTTTCGACCCATTTTCTCTAACCGTATGGGACCCATTCAAGGATTTCCCAACCCAATTTTCCAAAGAGAATTCTGCTTTCGTTAACGCTCGTATTGATTGGAAAGAGACCCCAGAAGCACACGTGTTGAAAGCCGATCTTCCTGGGCTCCACAAGGAGGAAGTTAAAGTTGAGGTCGAAGATGACAGAGTGGTTCGGATTAGTGGAGAGAGGAAGATAGAGAAGGAAGACAAGAATGACACGTGGCATCGTGTCGAGCGGAGCAGTGGCAAGTTCGTGCGGAGTTTCAGGTTGCCGGAGAATGTGAAGATGGATCAGATCAAGGCTGCGATGGAGAATGGGGTTCTCACTGTTACTGTTCCCAAAGAGGAGGTGAAGAAACCTGATGTCAAGGCCATTCAAATCTCTGGTTGATTTTGTTTGTGCGTGTGTGTATGTGAATTGACAGTATTGTGTATGTGCTTTTGGGAAACATGATTAATCTCAGCAGTGAATGTTGTGTGTGCAAAGTGTTTGCTTAAAATATCTATGCAAATTATACTTTTTGGCTAATTTTTATTCATGATCGTTATTTACTTCTTCTTTTGTGAAATTTCAGTCTTTAGTGCATTCCTCTTCAGTAAATTGCACCCTCTATTTTTTAATTTTTCAAAAAATACATTTATTCAATTGATGGGAATTTTTTTATTTTTTTTAATTGATGGGATTTTTAGGACTACATTTTTGGGCACTTAATAGACGTTAACAGGAGGAGTATAGATTGAATAAAATTTGAAATTTAAGCACTGAATTGAGTTTTTGGTAAAGCTAAATGGAACAATTTATAATTTGGGCCTAACATTTAAGAACGGTTGGTTGCATTCTGAGTTCATATATTTTTGTTGAGCTTCTCAACTATAAGTGTTATGGGCTTGTGGTTGACAAATCCTATTACAAAACAGGAATACAAGTTGGAAGCCCACAAATATGCACTTAACAAAATATGACCCTTTATAACCAAGAAAGAAGAAACTTTATGTAGTGTGCGTTTTGTTTCCGATTAAAATTTTAGTTTATTTTATTATTTAATTTATTTTTATTATTAAAATTTTAGTTTGTTTTATTATTTAGTTTATTGTTGTTATTATTTAGAGGTTTTAATATTTTTTTGGTATCATTTATGGGTGTTATTGTATTATTTTAATTAATTTTTATATTTATTTACAGTATTTTTAGTAAAAAAATTTTAATTTTAGGAAAATAAGCGAATTTTAAATAGATGTGCAGTACAATGTTGTTAAAGAAGAAACTTTATGTAGTATAATATTAAAGTGTGTGAGAGGATAAAAAATAGAAAAAAAGGTGAAAATTTTGGATGACAGAAAAGATTTTAGTTTTTTTTATTTGTATTTGGTTGACGGTGAAAAAAACTCATTTGTATTTTATTGGGAATGAAAAAGTAGAAATATAGAAAAATAAATTTGTGTAAATTTATTTAAAAGATTTATTAAAAAATGATACCCAATTAAAACAGGAAAAAAGTGGCAAAAAACTAACAAAAAAATCACCTAAATTTATTGAAAAAGAAAAATCATGCAAGAAAAAAAAGCAAAAAGTAAAAAACAAAATATTCACATTTAGTTAAACCCGAGGGGAAAAAAAAACTTTAGGAAAAATATTACAAAAAAGTCTAACAGGTGCTAGCTCGTAAGAGAAAAATTGATAGTTTAGTAATTGCTTGCAACTATTTCTCTTCCCTCTATTTTCTCCTCAAATTTGGGAGATAAAATTTAGGTGGGCCAAGAAAAAAACATCTGAGCCCACTAATTTTTCATCCTCTCTTTTTCTCCAATCAAATATCTATAAAATTAGTTTTTTCTCTTCTTTTCTATTCTCAATTTTCTATCTTTCTTGTTTCACCCAACCAAATAGACCCTTACACCCACCAATAACATAGAAAGTAGATAGAAATGTTTTATTCAATAAAGGAATGTAAGAGTGGAAGTATGATGATGTGTATGGATGTGTGATGAGTCCCATATCTGGTATTTACTGGGTAGATCTGGGCTTTATTAACAATTACAAAGAGTCTTAATTGTAATTAGTCATTTTGAGGTATAGTGCATATGTGGTTAGTGCTTTTTCTTAGATCGTTATAGGAAGTGAGTTTCAGAATAGTTTCTGAGTGATGGCTTAAGAGCACTTAAAATAAGAGGGTTATTTTTAAAGCTAAAGAGGAATACTTGAATGGGGATATAATTTTTTGGTGGAAACTATCCAAAAAAAAATTAGGCTGGTTGGAAAGCAATGTTACTATCCCTTAGTGGCATGGAAGAAGATCAACAGGCCCAAATAGGAAGGAAGGAGTTTTTGACCTTCACACGACTTGAGTTTAATTTAGGCTTCGTCAAGTTAAATTACGTTTGATTCAGGAGGACAGTTCTTTGTAGTTCCAATTAACTATTCCTACCTAACCCTTTTTTTTTTTTTTTCTCATCTTACAACTTTAGAGTAACACTTATCCGTGGTAGATGGAGCGCACCTATCGGTCTGCATTGGAATATAGCCCTCTAAATCTTAATCACGTGAAGATTATCCTAGTAAGCACTAGCACTTGTCCAAGTTAACCTTATCCATTTCATAATTTGAAAATAATAATTAAGGGTTTGAAACTTTGACAAGGCATCCCTATTCACTTATCTTGTGAAGTTGTGAACGCTCTTCAATTGGTCATTTTGTATAAAAATAAATTTGAATAATAAGTATAAAAATAAATATCATGTATGAAACGGTTATTGTCTTTCTTTGTACTATTAAACTTCAGGCATTGAACAACGAATTTCAGCAATGATTTTGTTTGGAAAATTATTAATTCTAATTTTAATTTTAATAGAGAGAGAAAGTTAGAGTAAATTTTTTGAGAGATTTAAAATTGTTAACTTATTATCACAAGTTCAACTCTAATATCTATTTTTTAATTTGAATTTTAGAGTTACAAAATAATGTTAAAACTGTTGTATATATAGGTATACATATGGATAGGTTGTAATAATGATATTTGAGTTTGGAGAGTATTCTTTCATAAAGTTGAAAAAATGAAAATTCAAGTTCTGGAATTTTCTAAGTGAAAATTCGAAATTCAATATTTTCAATCGATCGAAACTTTTGCTCAATTGATTGAAATGGTAAGGAAATCTATGTTGGAGTCTCTGCCTATTTCAATCGATGCTTGATTCCTGTTCAATTGTTTGATCAATCGAAAGGAACTCTCGACCGATCGAAAGTTGTAAAAATTGAGTTTTCTGCAAAATTTTCTGGTAATTGTTCTAATTGTTTGAAGAGGTTTCAAGCATTGTGAACGGTTTTATGAAACATTTTAACTCTCCATACGTGATTTTTTATGAAATATAACCTTATGAGTATAAATAGAGGCTTATTTTCAATTGAAAAATAGTAAATTAGAGAGAAACACAAGAAATCATGTGATTATTCTCTAGAATTGCTATCTATAGAATCCAACAACTTAGTTGTATCTTAGGAACAAATTTGTAATAATCCTTTAGTAATAAAAGTGTGGGGGCAAATATTGTTTAAGGATAACAATTTTGTGCCTCCAAGTTATCTATTTCTGTTGTTTTTTTATGTTCTCATTGTTCTTCATTTATTACTTTGTGTATTTTTCCTAACAATAACATATCAATTTAAGCTAATCAGATCATTTTTTTTTTTCAATAAAGCAACCCAAGTTCATAACACTAAACAAATTTTCATTATATCAGCTGTTATCTTTTATTAATTAATTAAATAAGTCATTTTTGACAAATTATATAATTAACTAAATATATATCTTTTTTTTTTTACACTTTTTTTCCGCGTATTTCCGGGTAGCTACTAGTTCTACAATATAATCATAAAATGTTGTCGGGCTATAAAGTATAAAGGCCAGATATTCAACGGAAGGAGTCTTTGGCTAAATATTGCCAAATTTAAAAAATATTTGCGTTATAGTCCACAAAGGAGCTCCTACATAGTTCTCAATAGTCCTAGAAAGTTCCAAAGAACCAAAAATCTCAAAACAAAAAACAAGGCCTAGACTACACTGGAATCCTCTTAGTCATCTTTATAAATACCCCAATCCATCAAATCCTTCAACCATTGAAAAAAATTCAGCAAAAATCTGGAATCTCTGAAGTTATTCACAATAACATCAAAGTTCAAAAATGTCGATGATTCCAAGCTTCTTCGGTGGCCAACGCAGCAATATCTTCGACCCACTTTGACTAAACGTATGGGACCCATTCAAGGATTTCCCAACACAAATTTCCAGAGAGACTTCTGCTTTTGTCAATACTCGTATTGATTGGAAAGAGACCCCAGAAGCTCACGTGTTGAAAGCCGATCTTCCTGGGCTAAACAAGGAGGAAGTGAAAGTCGAGGTCGAAGATGACAGAGTGGTTCGGATTAGTGGAGAGAGGAAGATAGAGAAGGAAGACAAGAATGACACGTGGCATCGTGTCGAGCGGAGCAGTGGCAAGTTTGTGAGGAGTTTCAGGTTGCCGGAGAATGTGAAGATGGATCAGATCAAGGCTGCTATGGAGAATGGGGTTCTCACTGTAACTGTTCCTAAAGTTGAGGTGAAGAATACTGATGTGAAGGCCATTGAAATCTCTGGTTGATTTTGTATGTGTGAGTATTGACAGTATTGTGTACAGTGGCGACTTTAGGAAATTTGTTTAGATGTTTCTTAGAAAGTATAAATTACACAAATTTTTTTTTTTAACCTTTAGGTAATTAGGTTTGATTTAATATTATTAATTCTATTCTGTTTTGGCTGTGACGGCCGGAAAATACCGTGCCAATAAACAAATCAAAATAGTAATTCATCTTATTTTATTTCGGAAAAAATTTTGGATCACTCCGGTCTATTTTGAGGTGTTTTGGTATATAGTGGTAGTTCTAGAAATATTTTTTAAGGTGATTCTTAAAGAAGCATAACTTACACAATATAACACACATCTCACAGTTTAATTTGCTTTTCACAATGTAAAGACAAAAAGTATGCATCATCTACTCGGCTCAACCCATTGCAAAACTGCTTAACCTAGTTTTTTTTTTTTTTTTTTTTTTTATAATGTGTATTCACTTACTTTTAAGGGATCATAGACCACTACTCCAATTCAATGTCACGGCCACATCCATCCCACACTAAGAGACAAGAGCCTATCAACAATTTCAACACAATTATATATTTTTATATTTACATACATTTACACAAAAAGATAAAAGCTAAGTAATTTATATTGTCAAAAATAAGTCTAAGTCAAAAGACTCACAACACAAGTTAGACAAGAGAATGAAAGCCAATAAGCCACGTAACTAGCTGGAAGTAACTGAGATCACCTTTTGCTTTTGTAGTGTATAGTTTTAAAACCATACACGTGTGGTCCTTTAGGATTAGAGCAAATAATAAAGTATTTTTGGCTTTAGAAATCCGTGAAGCACTAAAACTTTAGAAAACAACTCAGAGAAAAGAAGAAATAAGTTTCCTACTTCTAATACTTTCCCAGAACACAGATTTGAGACAAGAAATTGTCAAGCTCGTAAGTTACCTTCCTAAAAATTCAAAAAAAATTTGGGGGGGCCGTGGCCCCCTTGGGCCATAACGTCAATGTGGCTCTGCCACTGTGAGTATGAGAGAGAGAGTCAGAGCAGAGATGAGACAGGGAAAAGGAGAGAGAACTGAAATACCTAGAGGTCAGGGGTAGCGCCGCCGTGACACGTTGAAGGTTGAGGTTCTTATTTTCCAATCTCGCTTTTGCCATCACCGATTTCGCAATCTCCGATCTGGGCCAAGTCAATCTTCGATCTCGCCGTCGTAGAGCTGCTCTAGGTGTTCAGTGTTGTTGTTACTGCCTTGCTGAGTCACTGCTGCTGCTGAGAAGTGAGGACATGAGGTTCTTATTAGGTTAGGAATTGTTTTAGTTTAAAATATAATTGGGTAATGGGTATACGTATTAAGTTTATAAATTTTATTATAATTATTATATTTGTTGAGAATCCGTGGGTTTGCTGGGCTTGCACTGATCAAATTATTATTATTTTTTTTAAATTTGTGGGTTTCTGTTTTCAGTATATTGGGCTTTTTTTCCTAGTGGGCTTGCTTGTTACAATTTTTTTTTTCTTGAAAGTAGAACAAATAATTTTTCTTTTAATTTAAAGGTGTTCCTAATTTTTATTGAGAGTATTACTAATTTTTTTTTAAGAGTAAACAAATAAAAAAATTTAATTATTATATATAATTTTTTTTTCAGGTCAGGGTGTTCTTGGGAACACCCTGACATGAACGTGGCGTCACCACTGATTGTGTATGTGCTTTTAGGAAACATAATTAATCTTAGCTGTGAATATTGTGTGTGCAAAGGGTTTGCTTAAAATATCTGTGCAAATAATACTTTTTTGGCTAAAAATTGTTATTTACTTCTTCTTTTGTGAAATTTCAGTCTTTAGTGCATTCCTCTTGAGTAAATTGCCTCCTTTATTTTTTAATTTTAAAAAAAAAACTTTTTAACCAATTAAGGGGATTTTTTTTTTAAAAAATTTTAATTAATGGGATTTTTAGGACTACATTTTTGGGCACTTAATAGACATTAACAGGAGGAGTAAAGAATGAATAAAATTTGAAATTTAAGCACTGAATTGAGTTTTTGGTAAAGCTAAATGGAACAATTTGTAATTTGGGCCTGACATTTAAGAACGGTTGGCTGCATTCTGAGTTCATATATTTTTGCTGAGCACTAACGTGCAATTTTGGTGCGGTGGTAACTTTACAAGTATAAGCGCTTGAGGGGTGTGGAGGGTAAATGTTGAAGTTTAGATTAAATTAAGTTAAAGTATAAATTCTATTTTGTATTAAAAAAATATATTTGTTGAGCTTTATGGGCTTATGGATGACAAATCCTATTACAAAATACAGGAATACAAGTTGGAAGCCCACATATATGAACTTAACAAAATATGACTCTTTAACCAAGAAAGGAGAAACTTTAGAGCATTTTCATCAATGGTTTTAAATGTTAAATATGTTATTTTTTAACATCTAAATCTAAAAAATCACACTACATTACGGGTGTTATATTTAAAAGTTTTAACATCTTAGCTACGGTCCGAAGTGGAGGCCTTGCACTACTGTGGTCCAGTGACACAAATTTGGAGATTAAGAGCTATTCTAAACATCACATTGATGCGATAATCACGGAGGTAGACAATGGTCTTATTTGGAGATTTATCGGGTTCTATGGATACCTGGAGTCCTACCTCAGGGAAGAATCTTGGAAACTCCTCTCCTATCTTAATAGTCAATTTAATTTGCCTTGGTTTTGTTGTTGTGATTTTAATAAAATTCTTTCAATGACTAAAAAAGCAGGTGGAGCCCAACGTTCTCAAAATCAAATGGATGGTTTACGTCGGATTGTAAATCATTGTGGCTTCAAGGACCTGGATATTGTGGCCCAGATTATACTTGGTGTAATATGAAGGAAGGGAGTAATAGGATTTCGCTTCGCCTTGATAGAGTTTTTGCTACTAATGAATGGCTTGGACATTTCAAGGACCCAACTGTTCACCACTTGGCTGAATCCACATCTGACCACTGCATTCTTGCAATCACGGACTCGCCTCCTCCATCTCGTAGAGGTAAACGACGTTTCCACTTTAAAGCCATGTGGCTCAAAAGGGAGGATTGCCATGAAGTGATAGAGGCTGCATGGCACTCGGGTACTCTCTCTGTCACTCTTGAAGGGGTTGCTTCTAATCTCAAACGATGTGCAACTGCACTGGCAAGCTGGAATCAGAATGTAGTTGGCAACATTCCAAAGAAAATAGCAGAGAAAAGAAGAGCTCTTAACTCCATTACCACTGTAGACCAGCAAGGCAATAGAGGGGCAGAAATTAATCAGCTTAGAACGGAATTAAATGACCTTTTGTACAATGAGGAGACCATTTGGCAACAACGTAGCAAAGTCCATTGGTACAAGGAAGGTGACAGAAATACGAAATTTTTTCATGCCCGTGCTTCGGAAAGGAGGAAAAAGAATTCCATTTTGGGGCTTTGGAATGAGGACGGTGTATTGGGTGAAAGTAAGGAAAGTATCACAAGAACTGCTATATCCTATTTTGAGAAAATCTACACTACATCTTCTCCTACCGGCAATGAAGTCACTAACGCAATCCCTAGGCGTGTCAGTCACGGATGAAATAAACTCTGAGCTCACCAAAACTTTCACAAGTGAGGAAGTCTTGAAGGCACTGCAGCAACTCCACCCCACCAAAGCACTTGGGCCTAACAGTATGTCTGCGATCTTTTTTCATAATTATTGGGACATTGTTTGACCTAGCATTATAAACATGGTTTTAAATGTGCTGAATTCAAATCTGCCCATGATTGAAATAAACAAAACCAACATCTCCCTCATCCCAAAAACCAACCAGCTAGCCAGAATGATAGAATTTCACCCCATTAGCCTTTGTAACACCACCTATAAAATCATTTCTCAGGTCCTTGCCAATAGGTTTAAGGCCATTCTACCAAACATCATATCCGAAAACCAAAGTGCATTTACCCTTAACCGCCTAATCACGGATAATGTCCTTGTTGCCTTCGAGTTCATGCATTATCTAAACCATAAAAGCTAAGGAAAAGAAAATTACATGTCTATGAAATTGGACATGAGCAAGGCTTTTGATAGGGTAGAATGGAGTTTAATTAAAGGTGTGATGGAGAAATTGGGCTTTGTGGAAAAATGGATTGATCTTATTATGAATTGTGTCTCTTTTGTTTCTTATTCAATGCTTATAAATGGGGAAGCTTGTGGGAACATTTCTCCTTCAAGGGGCATTAGACAGGGGGATCCGCTCTCTCCTTGCCTCTTCCTCCTTTGTGCCGATGGCTTTTCAACTCTTATTCATGAAGCTGCCAGGAATCAACAAATTAATGGTATCTCTATATGTAGAGGCTACCCTTTAAGTACTCACATTTTCTTCACCGATGACAGCCTCTTATTTTGCAAAGCAAAGGAGCAAGACTGTCATGCACTTGTCAGTATTCTCAATAGATATGAAGAGGCTTCGGGGTAGAAAATTAACACTGACAAATCTTCAGTATTTTTTAGCCTGAACACCTCTCAAGAATTAAGGGAAAGCATTTTAAACATTCTTGGTCCAATGCAAGATTCCAGGCATAACAAGTATTTGGGGTTGCCCTCCATTATTGGGAAATCAAAAGCACAAGTGTTTGCTGAAGTTAAGGACAGAGTGGCTAAAAAGCTTGCCGGCTGGAAGGTTAAACTCCTTTCAATTGGTGGGAGAGAGATCCTTATCAAAGTGGTGGCTCCAGCAGCTACATACACTATGAGTTGCTTTCAACTTCCTAAGACTCTTTGCCAAGACTTAGAAAGTATGATGAGGAGTTTTTGGTGGGGGCAAAAGGACAAAGAGAACAAGATTGCATGGGTCAGTTGGAGGAAGATGTGTTGGTCTAAACTCCATGGAGGCATGGGCTTCAAAAACATACAAGCCTTCAACCTTGCCATGCTAGCTAAGCAAGGTTGGAGAATTCTCACAAGTCCCAACTCCCTAGTGGCTCGAGTTTTCAAAGCAAAATTCTTTCCTTTTGATGATGTCCTTAATTCCAAAAAAGGGAGTAACCCCTCATATGCTTAGCGAAGCATCCACAATAGTCTTGAGGTTATTAGAAGGGGCACAAGGTGGAGGGTGGGCAATGGCCAGCGAATCCATATTTGGGACGATAGATGGTTGCCAACGCCAACAACCCACAAGGTGATTTCCCCCCAAGCTGACTATGGAGACTTTCCCATGGTGTTTTCCCTCATAGACAATGACACTAGATGGTGGAAAGCTGATGTATTAATGCCACTTTTCTACCTCATGAAGCCAGCACCATCCTTAAAATCCCCCTAAGTTATAATCTGCCCGAGGATTGTCTTATCTGGATAGGCAACAAAAGGGGTGAGTTCACGGTTAAAAGTGCATATTATATTGCTTCAGGTTTTATGGATTTAGTTGAGGAAGGTGAAAGCACCTCATGCATCTCAAGGACTTTATTGTGGAAGCGGATTTGGCAGCAGAAAGTCCCTCCAAAGATCAAAATTTTTGCTTGGAGGACTTGTGTCAATGGTCTTCCAACTATGCAAAATCTAAACCACAGAGGAGTTCATTGCTCTAGCGTCTGCCCATTATGTGACAAATCCATTGAAACCACAATCCATGCACTTCTTCATTGTGATCATGCAAAAATGACTTAGGCATTTTAGTACAATTGTCCTATGGACCTCTCTACTTCCTATGACTTGGTGGACATTGCCTTAGATTTTATTGCAAAAGGCTCCCCGAATGATCTAGAACTCTTCTTTGCTGTTGCTTGGTCTATATAGTGGAACCAAAATCAAGCAATTCATGAGGACTCGGGCTCCCCTCCAATTCATGCTTGGGAAATGGCTGGTAGAGTTTAGGCCGAGTTCAAGGCTGCTTGCTCCTGTTTCATTTTACCTCAGGCCCTTCCTCTGTCCAAGTGGAAAGCTCCACCTACGGGCTTCTTCAAAATTAATACTGATGCAGCAGCTTTTGATGATGGGAGGAACTTGTGCATTAGAGTAGTCATTCGAGACAACATGGGTGAAGTTCTAGCAGCTTCAAGCAAGGTTCTGCCTGCGTCGTTCTCGGTTGAGATTTCAAAAGCTTTGGCTATGCAAGATGGCGTGCTTCTCACAGTGGAAATGGAAGTCTCCCATGCTATTTTTGAGTCAGATGCCTTTTCCATCATTCCAGCAATTATCGATGGGAACCATGGTGGTGAGCTCGGGCACATAATCAGGAACATTAGGGAAGTGGCTGCATCATTTACTTGGTGCTCTTTTAAACATCTGAAAAGGGAAGGCAACAGAGTTGCCTATAAGCTTGCAAGGGTAGCTAGGAATTCTGGTGCTTCACAGATTTGGAAAAGGTCTTTCCCAAGCCTTGTTGAGCATCTTCTTATTGAGGATCTCAGTTTGTAATGCTCGTGCTTTGTCTCTCTGTTGTATTTCAATTTCAATTGAATGAAATTCACATATTTCCTATCAAAAAAACAACTTAGCTATGGTAGAATGTCATCTTTGACATCTTACTATAGCTATTTAAAAAAAAAAAAAAAAAAATTTATTATCACTTCAATTAATAAAGAGAGAGAGACAGAGACAGATGGAGAGAGAGACAGGAAGAATAAAAAATAAATTAAGAAGTATATTTAAAAAATAGTAGTTTTGATGTTGGATGTATTATAAAGTGATGTGTTAAATGTTATAAAGTGGTTTTTTTAATTGTTAAATGCTAAAATTTTTAAAACTCTTGATGTGAATGCTCTTAGAACATTCTTATCAAGGGTGCTATAAGTGCTAAAATGCTACTATTTTTAGCATTTATAATAACAAAAACTGACTCCATCAAAGATGCCAAATGCTAAAAAATTTGACATTTTGCTACAATGAGCTCTCATTTTTTAGAGCGCATTGTAGAAAGATGTTATAATTTTTTAATATTTTTAATTCTCTCTCTCCTCAGACTTAGATTCACTCTGTCCTCTTTCTCACTCTCACTCTCACTATCTTTTCTCTCTTTCTCTTCGCTCCTCACTGAGCTAGGATCTAAGACTCCAGTCTCTCTCCGTCTCCCTCTTTCTCACTGAGCTACAGTTTGACTCCGGCAACCAGTGTGGTTAGTGGTTTGGCAAAACCAATGAAAAAGATGGGGTCGAGTTTGTGGTTCATGGGTCTCTGCTGTAGATCGGGGTGGCTAGTTTGCGGTGGTCCGGCAAGCATGGCTGTGTTTCGATAGGTGTGATGGGTTTGGGTGGGTTTTGTAATTTGATTTTGGGTGAAAAATTTTCTTAAATATGCTTTTTCTGATTTTGAGTCTGTGATTTCTAACATAGGTTTGTGATTTATGGTTCATGATTCGTGGGTCTCTGTTATGGGTTGAGTCCGTCGCTTTTCACCGAGGATGGGTTGTTTTGATTTTGTGATTTTGGTTGTTTTGTGGGTTTTGTGCTTTGATTTTGGTGGGTGTGATTTGATTTGTGATTTGGTGGGCTTCTGGGTCTTTGTTGTGATTTGATTTTGGCTAAGTTTCGATAGTGGTGGTGGTTGTTGTGATTTGATGTTGGCTGGGTTTGGCCGTGGTGGTGGTTGAGATTTGATTTTGGACGGGTTTCGGCTGTCGTGGGGGTTGTTTAGATTTGATTTTGGCAATGGTGTGTGGTTGGAGGTGATGAGCTTGAAAAGCTCCGGCCATGGAGGTTGGTGGTCAGCCATGGAGCACAGGTTTAAGAGCAGAAGATTAGAGAGAGGGAGAAGGTTCTAGATCTGTTGGGTTAAGAAAGAGAGAGACAGAGGGAGAGAAAGGAAGAATTAAAAATAAAAAATAAAAAATAAAAAAATAATATTTAAATGAAGTGGTAAAAAAAATAGACGTTTTAATGTAGGTTGTATTGTAAAGTAATGTGTTAAATGTTATAAAGTTGATCTTTTAGATGCTAAATGCTAAAATTTTTACAACCTTTGATGAGAATGCTCTTATGGAGTACAATGTGGTTAAAGAAGAAACTTTATGCGGTACAATATTAAAGTATGTGAGAGAATAAAAAATGAAGAAGAGATGAAAAAGTTGGATGACAGAAAGGATTTCAGTTTTTCTTATTTGTGTTTGGTCGGCAGTAAAAAAGATTCATTTGTATTTGGTTAGAAGTGAAAAAGTGGAAGGATGGAAAAAATGAATTTGTATGAATTTATTCATAAGCTCTTATTAAAAAATGATGCCCAATTAAAACAAAAAAGTGGCAAAAAACTAACAAAAAAAAATCACCCAAATTTATTGAAAAAGAAAAATCATGCCAAGGAAAAAGTAAAAAACAAAATATTCACATACAGTTAAACCTTAGAAAAAAAAATTCAGGAAAATATTGCAAAAAAAATCTAACAGGTGCTAGCACGTAAGAGGAAAATGGATAGTTTAGTCATTGCGTGCAATTATTCTTCTTCCCTCTATTTTCTCCTTCAATTGCAGAGATAGAATTTTGGTGGGCCAAGGGAAAAACACCTAAGACAACTAATTTTCCATCCTTCCTTTTTCTCCAGTCAAACACCCATAAAATTAGTTTTTTCTCCGCTTTTCTATCCTTAATTTTTCTATCCTTCTTGTTTCACCCAAGCAAACAGACCCTTACACCCACCAAAAACACAGAAAGTAGATAGAAAGGTTTTATTGAATAGAGGAATGAAAGAGTGGAAGTATGATGGCTTAATTTAATTGATTGTGCGATGTGTCTGGGTCTGTGATGAGTCCCACATCTGGTATTTACTAGGTAAATCTAGGCTTTATTAACAACTACAAGAAACCTCAATTATGATTAGTCATTTTGAGGTATAGCACAGATGTTGTTAGTGCTTTTCCTTGGGTCCTTATAGGAAGTGAGTTTTAGAATAGTTTCTGAGTAATGGTTTAAGAGTACTCATAATAAGTGGGCTATTTTTAAAGATAAAGAGGAACACTTGAATGGGAATACAATTTTATGGTGGAAACTATCCAAACAAAATTGGGCTGGTTGGAAAGCAATGTTCATATCCCTTAGTGGTATGGAAGAAGATCACTAGGCCCAAATAGGAAGGAAGGAGTTTTGGACCTTCACACAACTTGAGCTTAATTTAGGCTTCGACAAGTTAAATTACGTTCAATTCAAAGGACAATTCTTTGTAGTTCCAATTGAATCTTCTTGCCTAACCCTTTTCTTTTTTTCTCATCTTACAACTTTAGAGTAACACTTATCCGTGGTAGATGGAGCGCACCTGTTAGTCACTGTATTGGAATGTAGTCCTCTAAATCTAATCATGTGAAGATTATCCTAGTAAGCACTAGCACTTATCTAAGTTAACCTTATCCATTTCATTATGTGAAAGTAATAATTAATAACTTGTTTGAATGGAGAGAGAATAGAGGGGAGTAGAGTAGAAGGAGGGAGAGTAAGTAAAATAACCTTGTTTGGATATTTTTTAAGGGAGGAGGGGGAGGGATTTGGAGTGGTTTGGAGGGGTTCTAACTACTTCTAACCCCTCAATTTTAATTCCCCTTAAATTGGTGAGATTTGGAGGGAGAGTAGAGTATAGAAATGCTTAACCAAATGAATTACCAAATTTACCCTTACCATATTAACAAAATTACTTACTATGAAAAGACTAATTATTCCCCTTTTCCTTACATAATTTTAAAAACATCAAAATAAGGTGGAATATAACAATTCCCCTCTACTCTCCTATCCCTCCAAACTTCCAAACATAGCATAAGAGTTTGAAACTTTGACGAGGCATCCCTATTCACTTATCATGTGAAGTTGTGAATGCACTTCAATTGGTCATTGTATAAAATTAAATTTGAATAAGAAGTATAAAAATAAATATCATGTATGAAATAGTTATTTTTTTTCTTTGTACTATTGAACTTCAAGTATTGAACAATGAATTTTAGCAATGTTTCTGTTTGGAAAATTATTAATTCTAATTTTAATTTTAATAGAGAGAGAAAGTTAGAGTAAATTTTTTGAGAGATTTAAGATTGTTAACTTATAGTCACAAGCTCAACTCTAATATCTATTTTTTAATTTGAATTTTAGAGTTACAAAATAATGTTAAACACATATCAATTTAAACTAATCAGATCATTCTTTTTTCAATAAAGCAACCCAAGTTCATAACACTAAAAAAAATTTCATTATATTAGATGTTATCTTTTATTAATTAATTAAATAATTAATTTTTCATAAATTATCTAATTAATTAAATATATATCATATATTATTTTATTTTATTTTTTTACAATTTTTTTCCGGGTATTTCAGGGTAGCTACTAGTTCTACAATATAATCGTATTGTTGGGCTATAAAGGCCAGATATTCAAGGACTTGTTAAACCATGGGCATGAGTCTCTTCAAGCTTGAATTAGGTCCATAAACGCGCCCGCACAAAGTAGCTCCTACATATAGTTCTCAACTTCTCAATAATTCTATAAAGTTTCAAAGAACCAAAAATCACAAAACTAAAACAGGGCCTAGACTACACTAGAATCCTCTTTTCTTTTTCTTTTTTTTACTGAAAAGGGTAGACTAGAATCCTCTTAATCATCTTTATAAATACCCAAGCCATCAAATTCCTCAACCATCGAAAAAATTCAGCAAAAATCTGAGTCTCTGAAGTTATTCACAACATCAAAGTTCAAAAATGTCGATGATTCCAAGCTTCTTCGGTGGCCAACGCGGCAATATCTTCGACCCATTTTCTCTAACCGTATGGGACCCATTCAAGGATTTCCCAACCAAATTTTCCAAAGAGAATTCTGCTTTCGTTAACACTCGTATTGATTGGAAAGAGACCCCAGAAGCACACGTGTTGAAAGCCGATCTTCCTGGGCTCAACAAGGAGGAAGTTAAAGTCGAGGTCGAAGATGACAGAGTGGTTCGGATTAGTGGAGAGAGGAAGATAGAGAAGGAAGACAAGAATGACACATGGCATCGTGTCGAGCGGAGCAGAGGCAAGTTCGTGAGGAGTTTCAGGTTGCCGGAGAATGTGAAGATGGATCAGATTAAGGCTGCGATGGAGAATGGGGTTCTCATTGTTACTGTTCCCAAAGAGGAGGTGAAGAAACCTGATGTCAAGGCCATTGAAATCTCTGGTTGATTGTGTTTGTGCGTGTGTGTATGTGAATTGACAGTATTGTCAATTGTGTATGTGAATTGACTGGGAAACATGATTAATCTCAGCAATGAATGTTGTGTGTGCAAAGTGTTTGCTTAAAATATCTATGCAAAAAATACTTTTTGGCTAATTTTTATTTGTGATTGTTATTTACTTCTTCTTTTGTGAAATTTCAGTCTTTAGTGCATTCCTCTTGAGTAAATTGCACCCTCTATTTTTTTAATTTTTCAAAAAATACTTTTATTCAGTTGATGGGATTTATTTTTTAATTTTAATTAATGGGATTTTTAGGACTACATTTTTGGGCACTTAATAGACATTAACAAGAGGAGTAAAGAATGAATAAAATTTGAAATTTAAGCACTTCATTGAGTTTTTGGTAAAGCTAAATGGAACAATTTGTAATTTGAGCCTCACATTTAAGAACGGTTGGCTGCATTCTGAGTTTATATATTTTTGTTGAGCACTACTGTGCACATTTGAGGTGATGGTCATTTTATAAGTATAAGTGTTTGTGGCGTGTAGAGAGTAAGGGTTGGGATTTAAGTCTCTAAAAAAAAATTTTACACGTTATATATTTATACACTTAAATTGAGTTAGAGTAAAATTTTTATTTTGTATTAAAAATAAAATATTTTTGTTGAGCTTCTCAACTATAAGTGTTATGGGATTATGGATGACAAATCCTATTACAAAATACAGGAATACAAGTTGGAAGCTCACAAATATGAACTTAACAAAATATGACCCTTTAACCAAGAAAGGAGAAACTTTAGAGCATTTTTATCAAATGTTTCAAATGTTAAATATGTTATTTTTTAACATCTGAATCTAAAATATCACACTACGTTATGGGTGCTATATTTAAAAGTTTTCACATCTTAGCTACAGTAGAATGTCATCTATGTCATCTTTGATGTTTTACTGTAGTTATTTTTTTTTAAATAATTTTTTATTATCACTTCAATTAATAAAGAGAGAGAGACAGGGAGAGAGAGACAGGAAGAATAAAAAAGAATAAAAAAATAATTTAAAAAGTATATTTAAATGAAGTAAAAAAATAGAAGTTTTGATGTTAGATGTATTGTAAAGTGATATGTTAAATGTTATAAAGTGACTTTTTTAATTGTTAAATGCTAAAATTTTTAAAACTCTTCATGGGAATGCTCTTCTTATCAAGGGTGCTATAAGTGCTAAAATGCTCCTATTGGGTTTCGTGATTTGATTTTGGGTGAGAAATTTATTCAAATATGCTTTTTCTGATATTGGGTTTGTGATTTGTGGTTCATGATTCGTGGGTCTCTGTTATGGGTTGAGTTCGTCACTTTTCACCAAGGATGGGTTGTTTTGATTTTGTGCTTATGGTTGTTTTGTGGGTTTTGTGCCCTGATTTCAGTGGGTGTGATTTGATTTGTGATTTGGTGGGCTTTGGCTCTTTGTTGTGATTTGATTTTGGTTGAGTTTTGACAGTGGTGGTGGTTGTTGTGATTTGATGTTGGCTAGGTTTGGCCGTGGTGGTGGTTGTGATTTGATTTTGGATGGGTTTCAGCCGTTGTGGTGGTTGTTTGGATTTGATTTTGGCTGGGTTTCTGCAATGGTGCGTGGTTGGAGGTGATGAGCTTGAAAAGCTCTGGCCATGGGGGTTGGTGGTCAACCATGGAGCATGGGTTTGAGAGCAGAAGATTAGAGAGAGGGAGAAGGTTCTAGATCTGTTGGGTTGAGAAAGAGAAAGAAACAAAGGGAGAGAGAGGAAGAATAAAAAATAATAAATAAAGAATATTTAAATGAAGTGGTAAAAAAATATAAGTTTTGATGTAGGTTATATTGTAAAGTGATATATTAAATGTTAAAAAGTTGGTCTTTTAGATGCTAAATGCTAATATTTTTTCAACATTTGATGAGAATGCTCTTATGCAGTACAATGTGGTTAAAGAAGAAACTTTATGTAGTACAATATTAAAGTATGTGAGAGAATAAAAAATGAAGAAGAGATGAAAAAGTTGGATGAAATAAAGGATTTTAGTTTTTCTTATTTGTGTTTGGTCAACGGTGAAAAAGACTCAATTTATTTGGTTAGAAGTGAAAAAGTGGAAGGATGGAAAAAATAAATTTGTAAAAATTTAATCATAAGCTCTTATTAAAAAATGATGCCCAATTAAAACAAAAAAGTGGCAAAAAACCAACAAAAAAAAATCACCCAAATTAATTGAAAAAGAAAAATCATGCCAAGAAAAAAGTAAAAAGTAAAAAACAAAATATTCACATATAGTTAAACCCGAGAAAAAAAAATACTTAAGGAAAATATTGTTAAAAAATCTAACAGGTGCTAGCACGTAAGAGGAAAATGGATAGTTCAGTCATTGCGTGCAACTATTCTTCTTCCCTCTATTTTCTCCTTAAATTGGAGAGATAGAATTTTGGTGGGCCAAGGGAAAAACACCTAAGCCCACTAATTTTTCATCCTCCCTTTTTCTCCAATCAAACACCCATAAAATTAGTTTTCTCTCTGCTTTTCTATCTTCAATTTTCTATCCTTCTTGTTTCATCCAAGCAAACAACCCTTACACCCACCAAAAACATAGAAAGTAGATAGAAAGGTTTTATTGAATAGAGGAATGCAAGAGTGGAAGTATGATGCCTTAATTTAATTGATTGTGTGATGTGTGTGGGTGTGTGATGAGTCCCATATCTGGTATTTACTGGGTAGATCTAGCCTTTATTAACAACTACAAGGAACGTCAATTATGACTAGTCCTTTTAAGGTATAGCACAAATGTGGTTAGTGTTTTTCCTTAGGTCCTTAGAGGAAGTGAGTTTTAGAATAGCTTCTGAGTGATGGTTTAAGAGTACTCATAATAAGTGGGCTATTTTTAAAGCTAAAGAGGAATACTTGAATGGGAATACAATTTTGTGGTGGAAACTATCCTAACAAAATTGGGCTGTTTGGAAAGCAATGTTACTATCCCTTAGTGGCATGGAAAAAGATCACTAGGCCCAAACAGGAAAGAAGGAGTTTTGGACCTTCACACGACTTTAGCTTAATATAGGCTTCGACAAGTTAAATTACGTTCGATTCAAGAGGACAATTCTTTGTATTTCCAATTGACTCTTCTTGCCTAACACTTTTCTTTTTTTCTCATCTTACAACTTTAGAGTAACACTTATCCTTGGTAGATGGAGTGCACTTGTCAGTCACTGCATTGGAATGTAGCCCTCTAAATATAATCATGTGAAGATTATCCTAGTAAGCACTAGCACTTATCCAAGTTAACCTTATCCATTTTATTATGTGAAAGTGATAATTAATAACTTGTTTGAATTGAGGGAGAATAAAGGGGAGTAAAGTAGAAGGAGGGAGAGTAAGTTAAATAACCTTATTTGGATGTTTTTTAAGGAAGAAGGGGGAGGGATTTAGAGTGGTTTCGAGGAGTTCTAATTACTTCTAACTCCTCATTTTTAATTCCCCTAAATTGGTGAGATTTGAAGGAAAAGTAGAGTATAGAAATACTTGACCAAATGAATTACCAGATTTACCCTTACCATATTAACAAAATTACAAACTATGAAAAGACTAATTATTCCCTTTTTCCTTACTTAATTTTAAAAACATCAAAACAAGGTGGAAGATAACAATTCCCCTCTACTCTCCACACTACTATCCTATCCCTCCAAACATCCAAACATAGCATAAGGGTTTGAAACTTTGACGAGGCATCCCTATTCACTTATCATGTGAAGTTGTGAACGCACTTCAATTTGTCATTGTATAAAAATAAATATCATGTATGAAATAGTTATTTTTTTCTTCTTACTATTGATCTTCAGGTATTGAACAATGAATTTTTAGCAATGATTTTGTTTGGAAAATTATTAATTCTAATTTTAATTTTAATAGAGAGAGAAAGTTAGAGTAAATTTTTTTGAGAGATTTAAAACTGTTAACTTATTGTCACAAGCTCAACTCTAATATCTATTTCTTAATTTGAATTTTAGAGTTACAAAATAATGTTAAAACATATCAATTTAAACTAATCAAATCATTCTTTTTTCAATAAAGCAAACCAAGTTCATAACACTAAACAAATTTTCATTATATTAGTTGTTATCTTTTATTAAATAATTAAATAATTCATTTTTCACAAATTATCTAATTAATTAAATATATATCATATTTTATTTTATTTTATTTTTTAAAATTTTTTTTCCGCGTATTTCAGGGTAGCTACTAGTTCTACAATATAATCATATTTTTGGGCTATAAAGGCCAGATATTCAATGACTTGTTAAACCATGGGCCATTAGTCTCTTCAAGCTTCAATTAGGTCCATAAACGTGCCCACAAAGTAGCTCCTACATAGTTCTCAATAGTCCTAGAAAGTTCCAAAGAACCAAAAATCTCAAAACCAAAAACAGGGCCTAGACTACACTAGAATCCTCTTAGTC
This sequence comes from Quercus ilex subsp. ballota, assembly GCA_032727855.1. Classification (NCBI taxonomy): domain Eukaryota; kingdom Viridiplantae; phylum Streptophyta; class Magnoliopsida; order Fagales; family Fagaceae; genus Quercus; species Quercus ilex. Next base: position 44,746,745 of record CM064918.1, read on the forward strand.
ATCTTTATAAATTCCTAACCCATGAAATCCTGCAACCATCGAAAAAAATTCAGCAAAAATCTGAGTCTCTGAAGTTATTCACAACAACATCAAAGTTCAAAAATGTCGATGATTCCAAGCTTCTTCGGTGGCCAACGCAGCAATATCTTCGACCCATTTTCTCTAAACGTATGGGAACCATTCAAGGATTTCCCAACCCAAATTTCGAAAGAGAATTCTGCTTTCGTTAACACTCGTATAGATTGGAAAGAGACCCCAGAAGCTCATGTGTTGAAGGCTGATCTTCCTGGGCTCAACAAGGAGGAAGTGAAAGTCGAGGTCGAAGATGACAGAGTGGTTCGGATCAGTGGCGAGAGGAAGATAGAGAAGGAAGACAAGAATGACACGTGGCATCGTGTCGAGCGGAGCAGTGGCAAGTTCGTGAGGAGTTTCAGGTTGCCGGAGAATGTGAAGATGGATCGGATCAAGGCAGCTATGGAGAATGGGGTTCTCACTGTAACTGTTCCTAAAGTGGAGGTGAAGAAAGCCGATGTCAAGGCTATTGAAATCTCTGATTGATTTTGTTTGTGTGTGTGTGTGTGTGTTGACAGTGTTGTGTATGTGCTTTTGGGAAACATGATTAATCTCAGCTGTGAATGTTGTGAGTGCAAAGTGTTTGCTTAAAATATCTATTCAAATAATACTTTTTGGCTAATTTTTATTTGTGATCGTTATTTACTTCTTTTGTGAAATTTCAGTCTTTAGTGCATTCCTCTTGAGTAAATTGCACCCTCTATTTTTTAATTTTTCAAAAAATACTTTTTATTCAAAAAAAAATACTTTTTATTCGATTGATGGGATTTTTAAGACTACTTTTTTGGGCACTTAATAGACATTAACAGGAGGGTTAGAGATTGAATAAAATTCGAAATTTAGGCACTGAATTGAGTTTTTGGTAAAGCTAAATGGAACAATTTGTAATTTGGGCCTAACATTTAAGAACGGCTGGTTGCATTCTGAGTTCATATATTTTTGTTGAGCTTCTCAACATTAAGTGTTATGGGCTTATGGCTGAGAAATCCTATTACCAAATACTAGAATACAAGTTGGAAGCTCACAAATGTGCTCCTAACAAAATATGACACTGACTAAGAAAGAAGAAACTTTTTGTAGTACAATGTGGTTAAGGAAGCGACTTTTTGCAGTATAATATTAAAGTGAGAGGTTAAAAAATAAAGAAGTGGTATTAAAGTAAGAGAATAGAAAATGAAGGAGAAATGAAAAAATTTGATGATAGAAGAATTTTTAGTTATTTTTATTTGTGTTTAGTTAGAAGTGAAAAAGTGGAAGGGTGAAAAAAGTGAATTTGTATAAGTTTATTTATAAGTTCTTATTAAAAAAATGATGCTTAATTAAAATAAAAAAAGTGGCAAAAAATCTCAAAAAAAAGCTCACCCAAATTTATTGAAAAAGAAAAAATTATGCCAAGGAAAAAAGTTAAAAGTTAACAAAAAATATTCACATACAGTTAAACTCGAAGGAAAAAAAAAAAAAACCCTTAGGAATATATTGCAAAAAAAATATAATAGGTGCCTAGCATGTAAGAGGAATAGGGATATTTTTGTCGTTGTATGCAACTATTTCTCTCTTATTTTTTTTCTTTTCAAATTGAGCAGATAGAATTTTTGTGAGATAAGAGAAAAACACCTGAGTCCATTAATTTTTCATCCTCCATTTTTCTACAATCAAACATTCATAAAATTAGTTTTCTCTCAACTTTTCTATCCTTCTTATTTCACCCAACTAATTAAACTCTTACACTCACCAAAAACATAGAAAGTAGATAGAAAGGTTTTTTTGAATAGAGGAATGTAAGAGTGGAAGTATGATGTCCCAATTTGATTGATTATGTGACGTGTGTAGCTGAGCGATGAGTTTCACATTAGGTATTTACTAGGTAGATCTAGGTTTTATTTATAATTATAAGGAATCTCAATTGTGATTAGTTATTTTGAGGTATAGTACAGAAATAGCTAATGCTTTTTCTTGGGTTGTTATAGGAAGTGAGCTTCAAAATAGCTTCTGAGTGATGGTTTAAGAGTACTCATAATAAGTGGGTTATTTTTAAAGCTAAAGAGGAATACTTGAATGGGGATACAATTTTGTGGTGGAAACTATCCAAAAAAAAAAAAAAAAATTGGGCTCGTTGGAAAGCAAATAGGAAGGAAGATGATCACCAAACCCAAATAGGAAGGAAGGAGTTTTGGACCTTCACACGACTTAAGCTTAATTTAGGCTTCAACAAGTTAAATTACGTTCGATTCAGGAGGACCAATTCTTTGTAGTTCCAATTAACTCTTCTTGCCTAACCCTTTTCTTTTTTTTTTCTCATCTTACAACTTTAGAGTAACACTTATCCTTGGTAGATGGAGTGCACCTATCAGTCACCCCATTGGAATGTAGCCCTCCAAATCTAATCATGTGAAGTTTATCCTAAGAAGCACTAGCACTTATCCAAGTTAACTTTATCCATTTCATTATGTGAAAGTAATAATTAAGGGTTTGAAACTTTGAAGAGGCATCCTAGGGCTATACACGATGCAGTGCGGCCGATTTTGGAGGGTTTTTTTGCACACTTACAGTGGTGATTTTTCCTTATCCTTGACCGCACTTTACCTGTGGAGGGGTGGGAACTAGTTTGCACAAGGTGCGGTGTACCATGTCGGTTTGGTGCAACGCATTCAGTTAAAAAAAATACAACCCAAATATTAATAAAAAATAAAATTTGACCTCATCAAACAACCCATATTGAGTCATCAAACAATGCAAACATTCATTAAAAAAAAAAAAAAACATATTCACTATATTTGTTTAAAACCCACACAAAATATCTCAAAGAAATTCACAATCTTTCTAAAAAGTATAGTGAAACAAAGCATAGTTAGTAACCTAGATATCGAGCATCAACTAAATTCACATACCTACTAGAAGAAGGAGAAGCATAGTAGTCCTAAGTATTGACTATCAAAACCTTCTCTACAAACTTCCAGAAAATAGCAAGGACAAAAATAAGAGTGGAGAGGAAGACACTTGGAGAATGGTGGCATCGAGCGGTAAAGGATGGTGGCAATGAGTGGTGAAGGCTAAGGAAAGTGAGGGGTTGTGATGAGAGAGAGGGAGAGCGAGAGGCTGTGGGCAGTTGGCTTGTGGAGAGAGAGAAGACGAGAGAGAGGGAGAGTGATATAAATGAGAAACTAGAAATTTAACCTAGGATAAAATGACGTCGTTCCTTGATTTGGTTTTTTTTTTTTTTTTTTTTTTTAAAGACCAAAACTACTTTTTTTTATTATCATAACTAAAAGAAAAAAAAAAACAAACAAAACGGCTTCATTTTATATTGTATTATCTAAACTTATTTATGTTCTTCTTCCTCTAGATTCAATAGCATCGCTTTATCTCTCTTTCTCTCTCTCTCAGTCTCCTCTCATGCTCTCATCCTCTTCTTCTCTAAACTCTCTCTATTCCAATGACACACACACACACACATATGCGGTGTGTGATTCTCATCGGTGAGCAAAACTCACCACCGTTCACCACACCAATTGGCTTTGGTTCTCAAAAAACATTGTTGACCATCGCATCAGACACCTACAGTGGAGCTCTGAGTCAGGTAGCTTAGTGCAATAAGGCGTGGTTCCATCATGGTGGGCAATGGACGAACAAGCCTATCCCTATTCACTTATCATGTGAAGTTGTGAATGCACTTCAATTGGTCTAGCTCTAAAAAATTTGGACACGCATCAAAGTAAGCATGGGCATTTTGCCCATTTTTAACCTCTTAATGCAACTATGGTTGACTCCTAAACTAAGATATTTGTTGCATGCTACACTTAGACTCTTTATTAAGTCTCTTTAAGTTATGTGCAACACAAAAAATAAAAAAAGTGTTTACACAACCTTGCAAAAAGTTGTGGGCAATCTTCTTGTATGTCAAGCCTGTATACGATTTATTGTTAATTTTAAAAATATGCAAAAGGCTGTTGTCAATCTTCTTTTATGTCAAGCTTGTATATGACTTATTGTTAGTTTTAAAAGTAAGCATAATCTATGAACAAAGTTCAACTCTAAGTCGGTTTGAAGAAAAAAAGGTTTCACCCACTGTGTGATTATCAAAACAATTATTCACGTATATTTTTAGTCAAGTAATGAGTTATTTTAAGTGATATATGTAATGAGTTGTGTGATTTATCCTTTTAAAATCTTGTTTTTATACTTTAATGACTGACCTAAAGGTTTAAGTGATAGCCCATTAATAATGACATCCTTTATATTGCCTCGCGTCTATGGTTTAAGACCCACCTCCTCCTCCCAAACTTCAATGTCATTATTATATTTATTTTTATCTGAGATAGAATTATATTCTAGCCTAATCTAAGTTTTTATGTGTTTGAAGAAAGAAAATCCTTTTTTCAAAAAAAAATTTAAGAAAAATTGATATTTTAATGAAATGTAGTGTAAAATAAATAATCTGGCGTGGGGTGTTTTGAAAAGTGAGTATTTAAAATAAAAAAAGGTAGATTATTATGCTAAAATAGTCACAAATTTTTGCACAAACTAATGCGAATACTCTTAATTGTTAGTGTTGTGAATTTATTAGATTTATGTTCATTGTTTTTCATAGGAACCAAATACTTGAATTTATTTTTAAGTATCCTCTAGAATGCAAACAATAAAATTTTATAAAAAAATTTCAATTGAACAAATTCAAAAATAAAACAATCACCATCTAGGTATTAATGGCTTAAACACTTTTAATCTACAATTACAAATTAGTGCAATATAAATGTTTAGCCAAATTTCATATTGCAAACATATTCAATAATGAACTAAAGCATGTAAAAAGCAATATGAAAATGTGGAAAGAAAAAAACCACCTTTTCGAAGAGGAAAACCCGATCACCTAGGTGAAAAAACCTCTTCGCTAACACCACCGTTGAAAAATTCACTATTATGAATTATTGTAGTACATGAATGACTATAAACTGTCTGAGCCTATATCTCCTTGTGTACTTGAACCCTCCAAGTTCCAGCTAGCAACCGACTGCTCTAAGTATTTTCTCCACCCAGCTTACCGAAGTTACCATCGTTGTGCTGCCAACGAAAAACCACCAAAGGATTTGGATTTGAGATAGCTATAATGGTTTCCAAACCAATCAACTTTCTAACACTCATAAATTGTGTAAGAAGTTACGGTAGAAATCTCCTCTCAACGATATAAAAGATTGGAGAGGGAAGGGACAAAAGGCCACTATTTGTTTCTCATTAAGGGAGTGGGTAGCTCTCTCTCATACAAAAGGTTAGGATGTGTATGTGGTATCTCCAGTTTTATGAGCTCAACTCATTAATTTCTCATGTTTAGAAATGCACAGGGTTTGAGTCTTATATATATAATGTGGTTATAAAAGAATATTGAAATAAGAACATATCAATTTGCCAATAGATAAAAATACATTAAAATGAGAAACTAATTGTTTGTAAATATGGCATGACATTAAGCTAACAAAAACATAGATTTTACAGCCTTCAAAATGAAAATTTTATGGGAGATTTGTTGGGTAGAATTTAAATTGGGATGGACATCAAAGTTTCATTTACTTGTCCAAAAATGAAGGTTTACAACACCATATATATGATCTTTTTTACTTCATGGTTTTCAAACTGATCTCCTACATTTCCCATTTATGATTGTCAAAGTCGTCATGAAATCGCTCAAGCCTAATTATGTTCAAGAACTTTTTGAAATCCCCTAACTGTTCTTTTTACAATTCTTTCTCCAACAACATGATTTTTATGTTCTTCAGTATATCCATCCCATTTTTTTCAATCTAAATGAGTGTCTCAGTTTCATTGACATAATGTTAGATTATATTGATAAAAAAGTGAGTTTTATTTATTTATTAGGTCACTTTATGAGTTCAAACTTTTCATTTCGCCAATGGTAAAGTTGGGTGATTGCTTCTTGCATGAGCGTTTCATGATCTACCTTAAAGCTAGCCAATGCAAGGTTGGCTAACTTTTCATGATCTGCATTTTAATGAACAATTATTAATTTCTTCCAATATCTCAACGGTAGTTCTCGTTGAACACTTATTTGTAAAACCAACAATTTGTAATTTGTGTTTTTAAAAAATTTGGTCTCAATTGAATTAATTTCTTTGTAATAATATGATGGTGATCATGCCAAAATCATGAAATAATAACTTTGTTATTTGCATGTTAAATGTATTTCATGCAAAATGGGGCCACTGTGAGGATTTTTCAATGCACAGAGTATTTTTAATATAAAATATAGATAAAAACCTTGCAAAATCTAAACAGTGTCATTTCTATCAAATACTTCAATTTAATTTGAAATAGATTCAATTGAAACCTAGCTTAAATTCATAGTGTGCAATAATAAGACCTAATCCCAGACAAGCACAACACATTTTGGAGTTTGCGATAATTTTTAGTAGGGATTTCTCTTATTTAAATATTAATTGTATAATATTTATGTTTTGATTTTTTTAAAATCTATTTTTATTACCTTTTGAGATACAAAGTTACTGCTAACATCTCTAATTCACCTGATATTTCTTGCGAGTTTGTGATATATTCTATCTTAAATAGGATTTTATCATTTTTAATTTTGGATAATTATAAACAAATGTAATATTTATTGTTAGTTAATATTTTATAAGTGACTCACGCATTAGAAAATTTGTCTTGCCTTTTTGAATAACTATTTTCATCTATATATAAAATGTATTTTAAAAATTTTTAATTCCAAAAATAAATTTGAATAATAAGTATAAGAATAAATATCATGTATGAGATGGTCATTATCTCTCTTGGTACTATTAATTCTGATTTTAATTTTGATAGAGAGAAAAAGAAATTGTAAATTTTTTAAGAGATTTAAAATTGTTAGCTTTTTGATAACCTTTAAAATTGTTAACTTATTGTTAGAAGCTCAAATCTAATATCTATTTTTCTATTTGAATTTTAGAGTTACGAAATAATGTTAAAATGTATCAATTTAAACTAATCAGACGATTCTTTTTCAATAAAGCAACCCAAGTTCACAACACTAAACAAATTTTCATTAAATTAGATGTTATGTTTTCTTAATTAGTTGTAATAAATTAAATAAGTCATTCATTTACAAATAATCAATTAAATATATCATATAAATTTTTTTTTTTTTTACATTTATTTTTGGCGTATTGCAGGCTAGCCTCTAGTTCTAAAATATAATAATATTTTTGGGCTATAAAGGCCTGATTTTTTTTTTATGAAATAAAGGCCTGATATTCAAGGGACTTGTTAAACGGGTCATGAGTCTCTTCAAGCTACAATTAGGTCCTAAAAAAAAAAAATTAGGTCCTATAAACGTGCCTACAAAGTAGCTCCCACGTAGTTCTCAATAGTCCTAGAAAGTTCCAAAGAACCAAAAATTTCAAAACAAAAAAACAGGGCCTAGACTACACTAGAATCCTCTTAGTCATCTTTATAAATACCCAACCTGAAGAGGAAGAATTTGGGCACAAAATGGGCCTGACGGTCCGTCACTCTGGGCCAATAATGTACGGGCCCAATATGAAATGTCAGTAGGCCCAAAGGCCATAAGGACCTTTGGTAAGAGATGCTTGCGGTCCACGTTTGATGTAAGAGTCTTATAAGGAAGGGATCCCGCGATCCACGATGAAGAGGATTCCTACATGGAAACGACTTCTACTCCAAGTAAGAGAAGTCCACCCTCTACTACTATAAAAGCTCCATGACCCTCACTAATCAAGGTACGCATAATTTTACCCTCTCTAGCACTCTAGAGTTGTGAGCATATCTTCTGACTTAACCTTCGGAGGGTATTTGGCCGGTACCACACCGGTACTCTCTGTAAGGCTTTCCCTTCTTTGTGTTGTGCAGATCGATATTCAAGCGCATAGGTACCGTGTGACTCATTGGTGAAATTCTTGACTTCATCAGTTGGCGCCGTCTGTGGGAACACGGTTAAGTAGAGATCCAAAAACTCGTACTATCGTTTTTCAGGACTTAAGGGTTGCATGGTACTCACTCGCTCGATGGCAACCACCAACGACATTCAGGGAGACGAACAACCCAGTACCGCGCTCGAAAGACAAGTTCGGACCCTCGCTGCCGCGGTAGAACGTCTCACCAAACAAAATAATGACTTAGAAGAACAGCTGCGTCAGAAGAATGCAGAACAGAACGACCAGCAAGAAGAAGAAGAAGGGACCAGCGCTGCAAAGAGAAACCAGGAGAAACCTGAAGGCAGCCATGCCCCAAGCAGGCCGGAGAGGCAGAACATGAGCATGCCGTCCCTCACAAACGCGACACCACCACAGATTGCCGCGGAGATGCAGGCGATGAGGGAACAGATGGAAGTAATGATGAATGCGCTCAAAGGGCGGGTTTCCAGCGATCTGGACGACTTAGTCAACCGTACTGACTCGCCCTTCACCGCGGCAGTGAACGCCTTCCCCTTGCCGCATAAATTCCGCATGCCTCATATAGACAGCTACGATGGAGTAAAGGATCCCCTGGACCATCTGGAGACATTCAAGACCCTAATGCACCTACAAGGGATAGCTGACGAGATCATGTGCAGGGCCTTCCCCACGACGCTCAAAGGCCCCGCAAGGATATGGTTTAGCCGACTAACACCAAACTCCATCAGCACCTTCAAGGAGCTAAGTGCCCAGTTTACTACACATTTCATCGGGGGACACAGATACAAGAAGTCTACGGCTTGCCTAATGAGTATTAAACAACGGGAGGACGAGACGCTGAGGGCCTACATAACGCGCTTCAATAAGGAAGCGCTCTCAATAGACGAAACAGACGACAAAATACTGGTTGCTGCCTTCACGAACGGGCTTCGCAAGGGCAAATTTCTGTTCTCGTTGTACAAAAACGACCCTAAAACCATGGCAGAAGTACTCTACAGGGCAACCAAATACATGAACGCAGAAGACGCGTTGCAGGCTCGAGATGATAAGCCGAGGAAGAGGGAACGACAGGAGGAAAGACAGAGGGATCAAGGGTCGAAGAGGCCAAGAGTAGACGACCGAAGACTTGAGCGACGTTCTAAGCCACCCGGAGGAAGATTCACGAGCTTCACACCGTTGACGGCTCCGATAGATCAAGTCCTGATGCAAATCAAGGACGAGGGGGCTCTAACCTTCCCCGGGAAGTTGAAATCGGATCCCAGCAAAATGTCAAGGGACAAATACTGCCGCTTCCACCGCGATCACGGCCACGACACAGCAGATTGCTATGACTTAAAGCAGCAGATAGAAGCCCTTATAAGACAAGGAAAACTACAAAAATTTGTAAGAAAAGAGAGGACGGACCAACCACCTCAGGAGCCTCAGCCACGGAGGGATAATGAGCGTCCCAGACCACCAATCGGAGACATAAGGATGATTGTAGGGGGTACACCAACAATTGGGTCGTCCAAAAAAGCCCGAAAAACTTACCTCCGAATGGTCCAGAGTGTTCAGCTGGCGGGCTCGGAACCAAAGATAGCACGGATGGATAGCTCAATCGTCGGGTTTTCAGAGGAAGATGCACGACGTCTTCACCACCCGCATGACGACACATTAGTTGTCACCCTACGAGTGGGAGAATACAACTTACACCGAGTGCTGGTTGACAATGGTAGCTCGGCGGACATCCTATACTACCCAGCGTTCCAACAGATGATGATTGATAGGGAGCGGCTAATACCGACAAATTCCCCGCTAGTAGGGTTTGGAGGAGCGAGAGTATTCCCATTGGGTGCGGTCACACTGGCAGTGACGGTGGGCGATTATCCTAAGCAGATCACTCGGAACGTAACATTCCTCGTAGTCAACTGCTCATCAGCATACAATGCTATCCTTGGACGGCCAACTCTCAATAGCTGGAAGGCTGCTACCTCGACGTACCATTTGATGATTAAATTCCCCACGGAGTACGGGGTTGGCGAGTTGCGTGGGAATCAGGTGGCTGCCCGCGAGTGCTATGTAGCCATGTTGGAAATGGATGACCACCAGCACGCCATGTGCATAGAAGAAAAGCGGGTCGCAGCAGAACCAGTGGAAGAACTAGAGGAAGTAACTCTAGACGAGTCAAGACCCGGACGAACAACTAGAATGGGGACGCTGGCCAGTCAATCCACACGACAGGCCCTAAAAAAGTTCCTAAGGAATAATCAGGATGTTTTCGCTTGGAGCCACGAGGACATGCCGGGTATTGATCGCTCAGTCATAGTTCACAGGCTGAATGTGAACCCCACGTTTTCGCCCGTAAGACAGAAAAAGAGAGTTTTCGCTGAAGAGCGGGACAAAGCAATAGCCGAGGAGGTTAGGAAGCTCCTTGAGGCAGATTTCATTCGGGAGGTATATTACCCCGACTGGCTAGCAAACGTAGTAATGGTCAAGAAAGCCACAGGGAAGTGGCGAATGTGCGTCGACTTCACGGACCTCAACAAGGCCTGCCCGAAGGACAGCTTCCCACTACCTCGTATCGATACCTTGGTAGACTCAACGGCAAGGCACCAACTCTTGAGCTTCATGGATGCCTTCTCTGGCTACAATCAAATCAAGATGGACGAGGCCGACCAGGAGAAGACCTCCTTCGTCACAAGTCAGGGACTATTTTGCTACAAAGTGATGTCGTTTGGGCTAAAGAATGCAGGAGCAACCTACCAAAGGCTAATGAATAAGATGTTCGCGCATCAGATTGGGAGGAATGTGCAAGTGTATGTTGACGACATGCTTGTAAAAAGCATCTTGGAGCACGATCACCTGAAAGACCTACAAGAGACTTTCAACACTCTCAGGTCGTATAATATGAAGTTAAATCCGAACAAATGCGCATTTGGAGTGACGGCAGGAAAGTTCTTGGGGTTCATGGTTTCCCATCGAGGGATAGAGGTTAACCCAGAGAAGGTTCGGGCCATCATGGAGTTAGAACCGCCGAAGACAATCAAGGATGTGCAGAGATTGAACGGTAAAATTGCAGCTCTGAATCGGTTCGTCTCAAAGGCGACGGACAAGTGTCTCCCATTCTTCCGTACGTTAAGGAAGTCGTTCGTATGGACGGACGAATGTCAGAAAGCATTTGAGGACTTGAAGGAGTACCTGTCGTCCCCACCGTTGCTAAGCCCATCTAAGCCTGGGGAAGAACTCTACCTCTATTTAGCGGTTTCACAAGCGGCAGTCAGCGCAGCACTAATTAGGGAGGAGGATGGATCACAGAAACCCGTCTACTTCGTAAGTAGGGCGTTCCGGGGAGCGGAAGAAAGGTATTCTAAAATGGAGAAATTGGCTTTTGCGCTAGTGACTGCGGCAAGAAAGCTCAAGCCATACTTCCAGGCGCACACAATAGTGGTCCTAACGGATCAACCCCTGCGGAGAGCCATAAGTAGCCCGGATACCGCAGGACGCATGGCCCTATGGACGGTTGAACTGAGCGAATTTGATATACAGTATCGTCCGCGAAATGCAATTAAGGGACAAGCCGTGGCCGACTTCATTGCAGAATTTTCCAGGACAGAAGACGTGGGGAAAGACACACAGGCTCAATGGAGCATCTACACGGACGGATCCTCCAACAGGCATGCAGGAGGAGCCGGTGTACTAATCCATACCCCCGACGGAGATAAAATCGAATGCATGATTCGTCTGGACTTCCCCACAACCAACAATGAGGCCGAATACGAGGCTTTGGTAGCAGGACTAGACCTCGCGAAGGCAGCAGGCGCAGAATCCATGATCATACATTGCGACTCCCAGGTGATAACAAGTCAAATCAATGGCATCTACGAATGCAAGAGCGAGAGGATGAGAAAGTACCTGGACGAAGTAAAGAAACGGATCAATGACCTCACAGTAAAATTCGTTCAAATCCCAAGGGAAGAAAACGAATGCGCCGACCGTCTTGCGAAGGCAGCCTCAGCAGAGCTCATGATCGTTCCCGAGCAGGTATTGTCGTTTGTACAACACTCCCCACTCATTATTGACGGAATAAAAGTGCAGGAGCTGAATTCTGGAGACTGTTGGACTACACCGCTGATAGCATACCTGAAGACGGGCACACTACCTGAAGAAAAAAACGTAGCCAGGAAGCTGAAGGTCCATGCCTCGCGATTTGTACTAATCAACGATATCTTATACAAAAGAGGTTTCGCACGCCCGTACCTGAGGTGCCTAGGTCAAGACGAAGCCGACTACGTAATGAGGGAAGTACATGAGGGCATCTGTGGAAACCATTCAGGGGCACGATCCTTAGTGAACAAACTGATCAGAGCGGGGTACTACTGGCCGACAATGCAAAAAGACGCACAAGCGTACGTCAAAGCATGCGACAAATGTCAGAGGTTCAGTAACCTGATCAGGCAGCCGACCGAGGAGCTGATACCTATGACGGCCCCTTGGCCGTTTGCCCAATGGGGACTAGATATCATGGGCCCCTTCCCGATGGCCGCGAAACAGCTCAAATTTCTGGTAGTTGGAATTGACTACTTCACCAAATGGGTAGAAGCAGAGGCCTTGGCCACTATCACAGAGAAGAACATCCGGAGTTTCGTTTGGAGGAATATTATATGCAGGTTCGGGATACCCAGGGTGCTCGTCTCCAACAACGGAAAGCAATTCGATAACGGAGCATTCAGGAGTTTCTGTTCAGAACTAGGGATCAAAAATCACTACTCGTCGCCCGCACACCCTCAAGCCAACGGGCAAGTAGAAGTTACGAACCGGTCCTTACTAAAGATCATCAAGACCCGGCTCGAGGGGGCGAAGGGTATCTGGCCTGACGAACTACCGAGCGTCTTGTGGGCATACCGTACAACCACAAGAACACCAACTGGAGAATCTCCGTTCAGACTGACGTACGGAAGCGAAGCCGTCATTCCAGCGGAGGTCGGGCTCACTAGCTATCGAGTGGAGAACTACGACAAGGATGGCAACGAAGAAGCCCTACGGCTCCAGATGGACCTGATAGACGAAGTCCGGGCTACAGCAGAACAGAGGTTGGCAAGGTACCAGAACCTCATGGCAAAATACTACAACTCCAATGTCAAACACAGGGACTTCCAGATTGGAGACCTTGTGCTACGAAAAGTAATGGGAGCTGCCAAAGATCCAGCGCAAGGAAAGCTCGGCCCCAACTGGGAAGGACCATACAGGATCTCGTCTTGGCAAAGAAAAGGGACCTACCACCTCGAAACCATGGACGGACAGAAGCTTCAGCACCCATGGAACACAGAGCACCTTCGGAGGTACTACCAGTAGGAGCGCCAAAAAAGAACGTCGACTCTCCCCCAGTTTCCAGTTTGCTACCATGTTTTACTTAAGTCTACTATAAGATTCTTTTTACCTCAGACAATTTTCTTATTACTTTAGTTTTGCTCTCTACTTCGAACAAATTTCTCTACAAGTACCTTTTTTAAGCCCAAGGGGGCAGGTACATTTTCATCATCATTATTTTCTTTCAATAAAGAGAAGTGTTCAGACTCTACTGTGATTTCCCTACATAAACAAAATTAAGTCCCATAGTGGACGGAGAAAATTCAGTCCACAAAGTGGACGGATCATCCCACAGGGATGAAAATCCAAAGTCCCATAGAGGACGGATAAAATTATGTCCACAAGGTGGACGGATAATCCCACAGGGATGAAAATCCAAAGTCCCATAGAGGACGGATAAAATTATGTCCACAAGGTGGACGGATAATCCCACAGGGATGAAAATCCAAAGTCCCATAGAGGACGGAGAAAATTAAGTCCACAAAGTGGACGGATCATCCCACAGGGATGAAAATCCAAAGTCCCATAGAGGACGGATAGAATTAAGTCCACAAAGTGGACGGATCATCCCACAAGGATGAAAATCCAAAGTCCCATAGAGGACGGATAAAATTAAGTCCACAAAGTGAACGGATCATCCCACAGGGATAAAAATCCGAAGTCCCATTGAGGACGGATAAAACTAAGTCCACAAGGTGGACGGATTATCCCAAAGGAACGAAAATCTAAAGCCCCAAAGAGGACGGCTAAAAATGGACGGATAATCCCAAAAATGATGAGAATCCAAAATCCTATAGAGGACGGCTAAAACTAAGCGCACAAAGGGGACGGCTAATCGCAAGCCAATTAAAACCCAAACTCCCATTAAGGACGTCCGGTAGAGGACGGATAATGAATCAGTCAACAAATTTGGCAATAAAATAAGTGAGGGATCCGCGAAGTAACTTCAAACGGAATTATGGAAACGACGGGTCCTAGAAGACCCATAAAGAGGAGGATGTTAATCAAATTCAAACAAAGTGGACGGTTATCATTTTCCCAGCATTGACGGACAATGCGCCTTTACTTAAATATTTCATGACGGTTGTAAATTAACACATCTAAGGCGAAGTCGAATCTCATCTATACCCGTCCTTATGAACGGAGTCATTCGTAAAACATATCCAAACAAAATTGCAAAGATCCAAAACACGACGGAGTATGTCAAGCAACTTTAAAATTAAGCAAATATGTAAAAACGACAAACATGTCCAAAAATAAGGGCTTACAAGTTGACGGAGTCATGTACTGATCTAATATTGCATTACAATAAGTTCAAAACAAAGATTAGCCTACGACGGGCCTATGACATCATCTGTGTGACGGGCGGAAGCTTCCTTTGGGTCATCGTCCACAACTGGCTGGTCAAGAGGAGCATCGGGGACGGCTTTCTCGCCAAAAATTTCCTCCGTATCCTCAGATTACGCAGGTTGGACGGACGCTTGTCCCGCGGCATCTATGTTGACGGATGTCAAGTCGAGCTTTGGGTAAAGAGCTTTAACTTGACGGAGGGCCTCGTCAAATCCGTCGGCATATGAGACCCCTAGCTCCGTCAGGAGAGCATCCGAGTCGCGATACTCGAGCACAGCAACCTCCTTGGCTTGACGGAGTTCTACATCTTTTTTCTCAATAGTTTTCTTCATTTCCTCCGTCGCCTCGAGGTATTGGTCCCGTACCTCCTCAGCCAATTTCAGCTTCTTCTCCTGAGTAACCTTCCAGGCTTGAAGCTGGGCCAGCTCGTCCTCCGTCACCTGAGCCTTCTCCCTTAAACGGCCCAGGGTCGTCTCATGGTTCAAGCACCGTCCAAAGAGACCCTTCATCATCACCATAGCCTGAAGAACGGAAAAATTAGTCTCATATGCAAACGAAGTATAGACGGATAAAAATAATAAAAGGAAGGACCATTACCTGAGCTATACTGAAGAGGCCCGTCTAACCCATCGCCTCCGTCGAGTGATTACTCAGGTCTTCATAATCCTCGGAGGTCATTATGGAGGAGAGTTGCTCCAAAGCATATTTAGGGTCGTCCCTGAGAAGGGGAGGAGGTTTCTTGTCACCAGTCAACGGACCCCCCATAAGGCCCTTACCAACCCCGTGCTTAACTGGGGTGACGGATTTTGTTCCTCCAGCCATAAGACTTAGGACGGGGTCCGGAGGAACCTTGGGTTTCTTGGATGGACGATCTCCCTTCAAGGGTTGTCTTCTCTTCGCTAACGGGTTTTGGGTACCCGTCTCCTTCAGCTCAGCATCACCCGTCCCCCTTTTCTTTGCAGCATTTGCTCGAATCAGCGCCCTTCTCTTAGCGTCTTCCATTTCTGCCAAAGTAGACGGAGTAAACTGTAAAAAAGAGTAGTAGACGGAATAAAAAGAAGGTTCTAAGATTTGAAACTTACGTTGACGGACTTTCTCGTCGTACTTTCTTGCCGCTGGAGATGGATCAGGACCGTCACAATACCAATGAATAGTATCAAGGGTGACGAGTTTTGCCCAGGTCCTTTCCTCCGACGATGTCTTCTTAAAAATCTTTTCCAAGAAGTTGAATTCTTCTAATTCTATCTGGGGGCGCTGACGGACTGAAAAAACAGACGGTTGTAAAGTTTAGTGAAAACTGGATCAAGTGAAATAAAGATGAAGATAAGATATTTTGTTATGACGGGTATACCAGACTCGGCTAAAATGCCCCACGTTGTGTCTACTGGCATGTAATCCGTCTCCCCAGGACGGCACATCCAACCGTCACCTTCTATGAAGAAGTAACGGCTCTTCCAGTCTCTATTTGAATCTGGAGTTTCGAAGATAACCTTCAATAGGGAGCTCCTGGGGACGAAGCTATACATTCCCCTCGACTTATCTATCTCGTCTGGACGGTAGCAGTGAAGGAATTCCCTCACCGTCAGCCTACGCCTACCGTCCGACATGGCTCCGTACAGCACCTCCATGGCAATAAAGACTCGCCAGGCGTTTGGGGATATCTGGCTGACGGACAATCCCAAATATTGTAGGAGTTCGCGATGGAGTGAACTCAGTGGGAAAATAAGGCCAGCCTTAAGCACCTGCTCATATATCCCAACGCCGTCGACCCCCTTATAATAACACTTCTCAGACTTATAAGGTAGACGGAGGGGGATATATTCGGGGATTTGGTAGTTGTCCCTAATGGTGTTGAAATGTGGCTCCTTGATTTTTGAAGTAAATGCGTTGACCGTCCACTCCGGCAGCATGACGAACAGCCTAAGTCCGTCCGCTCCCACGACGGATCTATATTCCTCTACTTGCTCTTCATCTATTTCTACGATTTCCATATCCTCATTTGTTGAGGAAGGAGAAGATGCAGACGGACTCCTATCCTCGCTCAAATCCTCTCGGTCTTTGTGACCTGACGGATACACCTCCTCATAACACTCGCCGTCGCGAACGACGGACTGGTTACTTGACGCACTAGACATTTTCCTACAGGTAAGGACAAAACCTAAGGCTATAATGGATATTACAAAATATGACGGGAAAGAAAGGGAATTGTTTCTTCATAGTTAAGATAAGGAATTAAATATAAGACGGATAGAAATGGCTTACCTGGAAAAATTAGATTGAACGGAGGTATCGCTGACGGTTGCAGTAGGTGGACGGTCTCTCTCTGACAGGTGCGACAGTCTCTCTCTGACAATGAAATT
This sequence comes from Quercus ilex subsp. ballota, assembly GCA_032727855.1. Lineage (NCBI taxonomy): Eukaryota > Viridiplantae > Streptophyta > Magnoliopsida > Fagales > Fagaceae > Quercus > Quercus ilex. The sequence goes on from CM064918.1 coordinate 44,763,792, forward strand.
CTTTCTGAAAGTGAAAAATGAGAGGAGGAGGAAGCGGTATTTATAAGAGAAGTGCACGGAAGACGAAGCGACGCCTCGATCCCATCTAATGGCCTGTAAAAACGTGACACGTGTCGATGGCCATTTAATGCATTTCAGGCCTTGTCGATTACCAGATTACTAACTGTTTAAGCCTTCTTACCGTCATCTTTGGTGACTAGGACCGACGACCCACAGCCCCTTTTAACCGTCATGCCTCAGTATTATCGTCACCCCTTGATTCCGTCCACTAAAGTATGACGGACCCATGAGGTGAAGGGGGCAACTGAAGAGGAAGAATTTGGGCACAAAATGGGCCTGACGGTCCGTCACTCTGGGCCAATAATGGACGGGCCCAATATGAAATGTCAGTAGGCCCAAAGGCCATAAGGACCTTTGGTAAGAGATGCTTGCGGTCCACGTTTGATGTAAGAGTCTTATAAGGAAGGGATCCCGCGATCCACGATGAAGAGGATTCCTACATGGAAACGACTTCTACTCCAAGTAAGAGAAGTCCACCCTCTACTACTATAAAAGCTCCATGACCCTCACTAATCAAGGTACGCATAATTTTACCCTCTCTAGCACTCTAGAGTTGTGAGCATATCTTCTGACTTAACCTTCGGAGGGTATTTGGCCGGTACCACACCGGTACTCTCTGTAAGGCTTTCCCTTTTTTGTGTTGTGCAGATCGATATTCAAGCGCATAGGTACCGTGTGACTCATTGGTGAAATTCTTGACTTCATCACAACCCATCAAATGCTTCAACCATCAAAAAAATTCAGCCAAAGTCTATGAGTCTCTGAAGTTATTCACAACAACATTAAAGTTCAAAAATGTCGATGATTCCAAGCTTCTTCGTTGGCCAACGCAGCAATATCTTCGACCCATTCTCTCTAAACGTGTGGGATCCATTCAAGGATTTCCCAACCCAATTTTCCAACGAGAATTCTGCTTTTGTTAACATTCGTATTGACTGGAAAGAGACCCCAGAAGATCATGTGTTAAAGGCTGATCTTCCTGGGCTAAACAAGGGGGAAGTGAAAGTCGAGGTCGAAGATGACAGAGTGGTTCGGATTAGTGGAGAGAGGAAGATAGAGAAGGAAGACAAGAATGCCACGTGGCATCGTGTCGAGCGGAGCAGTGGCAAGTTCGTGAGGAGTTTCAGGTTGCCAGAGAATGTGAAGATGGATCAGATCAAGGCTGCTATGGAGAATGGGATTCTCACTGTAACTGTTCCTAAAGTGGAGGTGATGAAACCTGATGTCAAGGCCATTCAAATCTCTGGTTGATTTTGTTTGTGTGTATGTGTATTGTGTTTGTGCTTTTGGGAAACATGATTAATCTCAGCAGTGAATGTTGCGTGTGCGAAGTGTTTGCTTAAAATATCTATGCAAATAATACTTTTTGGCTAATTTTTATTTATGATCGTTATTTACTTCTTCTTTTGTGAAATTTCAGTCTTTAGTGCATTCCTCTTGAGTATATTGCCCCCTCTATTTTTTAATTTTTCAAAAAATACTTTTTACTTAATTGATGGGATTTTTAGGACTACATTTTTGGGCACTTAATAGACATTAATGTGGCATTGGGTACGGGAAAATTCACATTACTTTTAGCATCTAGATTTTTAGGAATATGATTTTTAGGAATCACATTTCTAAGAATGTAGTTATTCTTATATTTGGTTTATTCTTAAGAATTTTAAATGAATTATTTATTTTTTCTATTTTATTCTTAGATTTGAATGTGAACTATCAAGTCATTAAAAAAAAAAAAAAGTTAAAATTGTCAATTTATAAAAAATATAATTTCTTTTAAGCTTGAAAATCTGGATTCTCACCTGTTTTAAAGGGAATCCACATTCTCACTGAGAGGGGTTTAAGGAGGGAATTCAGATTTTCGTGGCATCTGATTTCTTAGTATGATTTGTAACCAAACATGGGAATCTTTAAACATTCCTAGAAATCTTAAAATATTATCTTGTATCAAACGCCACGTAACAAGAGAATTAAAGATTGAATAAATTTTGAAATTTAAGCACTGAATTGAGTTTTTGCCTTTTTGGTAAAGCTAAATGGAACAATTTGTAATTTGGGCCTAACATTTAAGAACGGTTGGTTGCAATCTGAGTTCATATGGTTATGTTGAGCTTCTCAACAATAAGTGTTATGGGCTTGTCGCTGACAAATCCTATTACCAAATACTGGAATACAAGTTGGAAGCCCACAAATATGCACCTAACAAAAAATGACACTAACCAAGAAAGAAGGAACATTTTGCGGTACAATGTGGTTAAGGAAGAAACTTTATGATGTACAATATTAAAATGAGATGATAGAAAGTAAAGAAGAGACATTAAAGTGAGGGTATAGAAAATGAAAAAGGGGTAAAAAAGTTGATGATAGGTAAATTTTTAGTTTTTTTCATTTGTATTTGGTGGTGAGTGAAAAAGTGGAAGAATGAAAATAGTGAATTTATATAAGTTTACTTTAAGTTTTTATTAAAAAATAATGTTCAATTAAAATAAAAAAGTGGTAAAAAACCAAAAAAAAAAATCACCTAAATTTATTGAAAAAGAAAAATTATGCCATGAAAAAAAGTAAAAAGTAAAAAAAAGTTAAACTTCAATAAAAAAAATCAGGGATATATTAAAAAAAATCTAACAGATGCCTAGCATGTGAGAGGAAAAGGGATAGTTCTGTCATTATTTGCAATTATTTCTTTCTCTGTTTTTTTCCCTAAGTTGAGGAGATAGAATTTTGGTGGGTTAAGAGAAAAACACCTGAGCTTATTAATTTTTCATCTTCCTTTTTTCTCCAATCAAACACTTATAAAATTAGTTTTCTCTCAACTTTTCTATCTTTCTTGTTTCACCCAACCAATTAAACCCTTACACCCGCCAAAAACATAGAAAGTAGATAGAAAGGTTTTATTGAATAGATGAATATAAGAGTGGAAGTATGATGTTTCAATTTGATTGATTATGTGTGTAGGTGTGTAATGAGTTTCAAATTGGGTATTTACTGTGTAGATCTGGGTTTTATTAATAGCTATAAAAAGTTTCAATTATGATTAATCATTTTGAGGTATAGCGCAAAAATGGCTAATATTTTTTCTTGGGTCGTTATAAGAAGTGAGCTTTAGAACAGTTTATGAGTGATGGTTTAAAAGTACTCCTAATAAATGGGCTATTTATAAAGTTAAAGAAGAATGCTTGAATGGGGATACAATTTGTGGTGGAAACTATCAAAAAAAAAAAATTTGGGCGTTGGAAAGCAAATAGGAAGGAAGGAGTTTTGGACCTTCACACAACTTAAGCTTAATTTTGGCTTCAACAAGTTAAATTACGTTCAATTTAGGAGAACCAATTCTTTGTAGTTCCAATTAACTCTTCTTGCCTAATCATTTTTTTTTTTCCATCTTACAACTCTAGAATAACACTTATCCTTGGTAGATGGAGTGCACCTATCAGTCACTACATTGGAATGTAGCCCTCCAAATGTAATTTTGACAACCATGCTTACACCTACCATAAACATAGAAAGTAGATGGAAAGGTTTTATTGAATAGAGGAATGTAAAAGTGGAAGTATGATGCCCCAATTTAATTAATTGTGTGATGTGTGTGGGTGTGTGATGAGTCTCATATCTAGTATTTACTGGGTAGATCTGAGCTTTATTAACAACTACAATGAGTATCAATTATAATTAGTCATTTTGAGGTATAACACATATGTGGTTAGTGCTTTTTCTTGGGTCGTTATAGAAAGTGAGCTTCAAAATAGCTTCTGAGTGATGGTTTAAGTGTACTCAAAGTAAGTGGGCTATTTTTAAAACTAAAGAGGAATACTTGAATAGGTATACAATTTTGTGGTGGAAACTATCCAAAAAAAATTGGGTTGGTTGGAAAGCGATGTTACTATCCCTTAGTAGCTTGGAAGAAGATAAATAGGCCCAAATAGGAGGGAAGGAGTTTTGGACCTTCACACGACTTCAGCTTAATTTAGGCTTCGGCAAGTTAAATTACGTTCGATTCAGGAGGACAATTCTTTGTAGTTCCAATTGACTCTTCTTGCCTAACCCTTTTCTTTTTTTCTCATCTTACAACTTTAGAGTAACACTTATCCTTGGTAGATGGAGCGCACCTATCGATCACTGCATTGGAATATAGCCCTCTAAATCTTAATCATGTGAAGATTATCCTAGTAAGCACTAACACTTATCCAAGTTAACCTTATCCATTTCATTATGTGAAAGTAATAACTAAGGGTTTGAAACTTTGAAGAGGCATCCCTATTCACTTTTCTTGTGAAGTTGGGAACGATCTTCAATTGGTCATTTTGTATAAAAATAAATTTGAATAATAGGTATAAAAATTAATATCATGTTTGAGATGGTTATTGTCTTTCTTTGTATTATTAAACGTTAGGTATTGAACAATGAATTTCAGCAATGATTTTGTTTGGAAAATTATTAATTCTAATTTTAATTTTAATAGAGAGAGAAAATTAGAGTAAATTTTTTGAGAGATTTAAAATTGTTAACTTATTATCACAAGTTCAACTCTAATATCTATTTTTTAATTTGAATTTTAGAGTTACAAAGTAATGTTAAAACTGTTGTATATATAGGTATACACATAGATAAGTTGTAATAATGATATTTGAATTTGGAGAGTATTCTTTAATAAAGTCAATAAAGTGAAAATTCAAGTTCTAGAATTTTCTAAGTGAAAATTTTTAATTCAGTATTTTCGATCGGTCGAAACTTTTGCTCAATTGATTGAAATGATAAGGAAATCAATCTTGGAGTCTCTGCCAGTTTCAATCGATGCTCGATTCCTATTCAATCAATCAAAAAGAGCATTTGATCAATCGAAAGGAATTCTCGATCGATCAAGAGTCGTAAAAACTGAGTTTTCTGCAGAATTTTCTGGTAATTGTTCTAATTGTTTGAAGAGGTTTCAAGCACTCTGAACGATTTTATGAAACGTTTTAACTCTCCATACGTGCCTTTTGATGAAATATAACCCTATGGGTATAAATAGAGGCTTATGTTCAATTGAAAAATAGTCAGTTAGAGAGAAATACAAGAAATCCTATGGTTATTCTCTAGCATTGCTATCTGTAGAACCCAACAACTTGATTGTATCCTAGAGACAAATTTGCAATAATCATTTAGCAATAAAAGTGTGGGGGCAAATATTGTCTAAAGATAACAATTTTGTGTCTCCAAATTATCTATTTCCGTTTGTTTTTTATGTTATTCTTGTTCTTCATTTATTACTTTGTGTATTATTCCCAACAATAACATATCAATTTAAACTAATCAGATCTTCTTCTTTTTTCCCAAAAAAGCAGCCCAAGTTCATAACACTAAACAAATTTTCATTATATTAGATGTTATCTTTTATTCCCTCCGACCCAGTTTGTTTGTCCTCTATTTCATTTTGAAATGTCCCAAAATATTGTCATATTTCTAAAAATAAAAGATATTAGTTTACTAATGTTCCTATTATACCTCTACTTTATTTTCAAAACTATTTGAAAAGAAAACTAACAAATATTTAAAAAGATCAATATAATTGGGGCACATTTTTAGTTGCCTCATTAAAAATAACTCTTTTTAAAAAAAAAAACTTATAAATTTATTTAAGGGTAGTTTTGTAAACTTATACATTTTTATAAGACAGAGAAAACAATAAATGATACTAGCCTCTGAGCATGCAGAGGCTCTTCTATTTTTTGGGTAAAAATTAATAGTTTGCATTTATTATAATTTGGGATTTCTACTTTTTCCAATCACAAAAATAATAATAATAATACATGGGGTGAGTTTTGTAGATTAGAGGAGTTTTAAAACTAACAAAAGAATAATAATATTTTATAGGAAGTTAGTGAGTTGAAGTAGAAATTTAAATCAACGTAAAAGCAGGAGTTTATTAAAAGTAGAAAGGCATTTCAACGTAAAATTATGAATTTATTATTTTTGTCAATTTATTATTTTAATTCCATTTTTAAGTTCTAGGTAGAGCTATTTTTTACAGTAAAAAAAGCAATAACTAATTTTCTTTTGCTAATTTACTATTTTAACTTCATTTTTAAGTTGTTGGTTAATTAATTTAGGTGTATTAATTAATTGGAATGGAGAGAGTATTAATTAATTAAATAAGTCATTTTTGACAAATTATATAATTAATTAAATATATATCACATATATATATATATATATTTTTTTTTTTACATTTTTTTTCTGCGTATTTCAGGGCAGCTACTAGTTCTACAGTATAATCATATTGTCGGGCTATAAAGTATGAAGGCCAGATATTCAAGGGACTTTTTTTTTTTTTTTTTTTTTGATTTGGCAAGGGACTTGTTAAACCATGGGCCATGAGTCTCTTCAAGCTTCAATTAGGTCCTATAAACGTGCCCACAAAGTAGCTCCTACATAGTTCTCAATAGTCCTAGAAAGTTCCAAAGAACCAAAAATCTCAAAACAAAAAACAGGGCCTAGACTACACTAGAATCCTCTTAGTCATCTTTATAAATACCCAACCCATCAAACCCTTCAACCATCGAAAAAAATTCAGCCAAAATCTGTGAGTCTCTGAAGTTATTCACAACATCAAAGTTCAAAAATGTCGATGATTCCAAGCTTCTTCGGTGGCCAACGCAGCAATATCTTCGACCCATTCTCTCTAAACGTGGGGGATCCATTGAAGGATTTCCCAACCCAATTTTCCAACGAGAATTCTGCTTTTGTTAACACTCGTATTGACTGGAAAGAGACCCCAGAAGCTCACGTGTTGAAGGCCGATCTTCCTGGGCTCAACAAGGAGGAAGTGAAAGTCGAGGTCGAAGATGACAGAGTGGTTCGGATTAGTGGAGAGAGGAAGATAGAGAAGGAAGACAAGAATGACACGTGGCATCGTGTCGAGCGGAGCAGTGGCAAGTTTGTGAGGAGTTTCAGGTTGCCGGAGAATGTGAAGATGGATCAGATCAAGGCTGCTATGGAGAATGGGGTTCTCACTGTTACTGTTCCTAAAGTGGAGGTGAAGAAACCTGATGTTAAGGCCATTGAAATCTCTGGTTGATTTTGTTTATATGTGTGTGTGTGTGTGTGTGTTGACAGTATTGTGTATGTGCTTTTGGAAAACATGATTAATCTCAGCTGTGAATGTTGTGTGTGCAAAGGGTTTGCTTAAAATATCTATGCAAATAATACTTTTTGGCTAATTTTTATTTATGATCGTTATTTACTTCTTCTTTTGTGAAATTTCAGTCTTTAGTGCATTCCTCTTGAGTAAATTGCCCTCTCTATTTTTTAATTTTTCAAAAAAACTTTTTATCCAATTGATGGGATTTTTTTTGAATTTTAATTAATTGGATTTTTAGGATTACATTTTTGGGCACTTAATAGACATTAACAGGAGGAGTAAAGAATGAATAAAATTCGAAATTTAAGCACTGAATTGAGTTTTTGGTAAAGCTAAATGGAACAATTTGTAACTTGGGCCTGACATTTAGGGTTTGTTTAGATGGAAGAGTAAAAAAGTGAGAAAATGAAAAATATTTAGTTTTTTTTTTTGTGTGTTTAGTTGGAGGGGGTGAAAAGGTGAGAGGGTGAAATTTTTTTTTGTTTAGTTAGAGAAAAAAATGGATAGATGAAAAATGTAATTTATATAAATTGATTATTATATCTTATTACATGATATATAAGAAATAGATTTATTTGTATTCATTACATAATATAAAATTTATCATATCATATATATAAATTTTTATTATTATTTTTATTATTAAAATGTAAAAATTGTAATAATGTACAACTTGATCAGATCATGTTAAAAAAAAAGTGTTACGTCCTTAACATTTTATAATATTTTCACAATAAATTATATGTAATAAGTTATTACTGATTTTAATTTGAACACATCACTTAAATATTTTTTTTTATCAGTATTAATTAGTAACAATTCACCACTTAAAATTTATTATAAAAATATTGTGAAAATATTTTAGTGACATTTCTTAATTTTAATTTCTTATTCTTTATTTTATTTTTCTCTTTTTTTTTTTATTTACACATTTCTTTTCTTTTCTTTTCTTTTTCTTTTTTTCTCCTCCACACCTTTCTCTATCTCTATCTTCACTTTTCTTTTTTCTTCTGTTCTCTGGCACTTGTCTAAGCTCTCTTCACTTTACTCTTTTCTTTTCTTTTCTTCATCTGCTCCATTGGTGTTCTCCACTTTTCTTTTCTTTTTTTCTTTTTTTTCTTCTCTTTCTTCTCTTCGTTTACTCCACTGGTATTCTTCACTTTTTTCTTTTCTTTTCTTCTCTTCTTCTCTTTCGTCTACTCCACTGGTGCTTTCTTCACTTTTCTACACAGATCGGCCTACATGTTTTTTTTTTTTTTTTTTTTTGGTTTGATTAGTTTTATTTTATTGTTCAAATTTCATTAGACTTATGAGAAAGATTGTTTTTGTGTTTCAAATCTTTTGATTGGGTTTTGTGTTTTTGTTTTGATTGTGGTATGTTTTAGTTTTCTGTGCTAAGTTTCAGTGTTTGGTGGTGGTGCTGGGTTTGGTGGTTATTTTCGGCTTCCTTTTTCTTATTTTGCCGCGTTAGGTTGTTGGAGACATTGGGAGAGGGTATTTGGGTAATTTCACGGTAAGAGCAGTTTTCTTTCCACAGTTTTCCACCCGATTTGGGAGAAAAAAAATTGGTGAGCTCGGGAGGAAAATTTTCTCCCGGGTTTTCCAACCTATCTGTTTTCCTTTGCTTCTCAAACAATAGAAAATACTGTTTTCCACACCATTTTTCACCCATTGTTTTTCATCCTCTCTATAATTCCTCCAACCAAACATAGTATTAAGGATGGTTGGCTACGTTCTGAGTTCATATATTTTTGATGAGCACCACAGCACCTTGAGTGCGGTGGTCACTGTACAAGAATAAGTGTAGATGAGCGTGGGAGGTAAAGACCGGGTTTAAGTTTTTAATGGAGTGTTTTACACATTTATATATTTAGATTAGGTCAGAGTAAAAATTTTATTTTGTATTAAAAAGTATATATATTTTTGTTGAGCTTCTCAACTATAAGTGTCAGGGCTTATGGATGACAAATCCTATTGGAATACAAGTTGGAAGCACACAAATATGAACTTAACAAAATATGACCCTTTAACAAAAAAAGGAGAAACTTTAGAGTATTTTCATCAAAAGTTTCAACTGTTAAATATGTTATTTTTTAACATTTGAATCTAAAAAATCATACTACATTAGAGCATTTACAGTAGTAAAGTTATTTTTTTAGCTATTTGATACTACAAAAAGTCATTTTATGTATTTTACTTATCCATTTTACTAAATAGCTCACAGCAGTGGATTTGTTTTAGCTTTTAACACAATAAAATAATATAAACATCACAATAAAATAATATATCTACTATAATAAAATAATACACTTTACTACCAAAAAAAAAAAATCACAAACCAATCATCTGAAGATTCTGAAGAATAATAAGCAAACCCAAAACCCCAGCCACCTCCACTGCCACCCACAACCACCTCCATTGTCCACAGGCCACCATTAACACAACTTAAATTCATCAAATTTGCAACAAAATCATCTCAAAAACTAACCAAAATCACACATAAAAACAACCAAAATTCAACAAACCCACAAATCCAGCAACAAAAAAAACCCAGGGACAACCAACCAAAAAAACCCACACCACCGCCACAGCCAACAACAATCGCCCACAGTAATGGATTGGGACAACCCATCACCACCACGAACACAGACCACGAACACAACCCACGAACACAACCCAATCAACAACCCACCACCACCACCACAAACCCACCTCAACAACCACCACCCACAACTCTGATTTTTTTTTTTTTAAAAAAAAAAAAAAAAAAAAAAAAACCCATCACCACCAGCCTTGGGTCGTCGGTAGCTTGGGACTTGTGTCGGCAACGGCTTAGGACTTGGGTCGCTAGCGGCTTGGCGGGTAGTGGCTAAGGAGTGGTGAGGATTTGGAGGAAGAAAGAAATAAAAAAAATGAAGGTGGAGAAGAGAAGGGCTGGGTTCAATGAAGAAGAAAGGTGAAGTAGAAAGAAAAAATAGAAAAAAAATGGCTGGAAGAAGGAACAAAAAAAATTTTCTGAAAGGGAGAAGTACTGGGTTTGGTTCGGTGAAGAAGAAAGAGTGAATGTGAAAACGAAAGAGAAAACAAAGAAGTAGGGAGAAAAGCTTAATTTAATAAAAGAAGAGAGTGAAACCAATTAAAATATAATTTTTTTTTGCCTTTGAGCTACAGTGCACATCTATCTTTAGATGTGCACTGTAGTTGAAAAGCTAAAATTTTTAGCTTTACCTCCACTGTTGCGGCTCTACTTTTGTGATTAATGGTGCTAAATAGCTATATTTTTAACAATATAACTATTTAGCACCACTATTGTAAGTGCTCTTATGAGTGCTATATTTAAAAGTTTTAACATCTTAACTACAGCAGAATGTCATCTTTGACGTCCTACTGTAGCTAAAATTTTTTTAAAAAATAATATTTTATTATCACTTCAATTAATAAAGAGAGAGAGAAAGAGAGAGACAAAAGGAGAGAGAGCCAAGAAGAATAAAAATATAATTTAAAAAGTATATTTAAATGACGTAAAAAAAATAGAAGTTTTGATATTGAATGTATTGTAAAATGATTTGTTAAACGTTATAAAGTGGCTTTTTTAATTGTTAAATGCTAAAATTTTTAAAACTCTTGATGGGAATGCTCTTAAAGCATTCTTATCAAGGGTGCTATAAGTGCTAAAAAGCTACTATTTTTAGCATTTATAACCACAAAAACCTACTCCATCAAATATGCCAAATGATATAAAATTTGACATCTTGCTCCAGTGAGCTCTCATTTTTTAGAGCGCATTGTAGCAAGATGTTATAATTTTTTAATATTTTTAATTCTCTCTCTCCTCAGACTCAGATTCACTCTGTTCTCTTTCTCACTCTCTCTATCTTTTCTCTCTTTCTCTCTGCTTCTCATTGAGCTAGGATCTAAGACTCTAGTCTCTCTCTGTCTCCCTCTTTCTCATTGAGCTACAGTTTGACTCCGGCAACCAGTGTGGATAGTGGTTCAGCGAAACCGATGAAAAAGATAAGGTCGAGTTTGTGGTTTGTGGGTCTCTGTTGTTGATCGGAGTGGCTAGGTTGCAGTGGTTCGGCAAGTGTGGCTGTGTTTTGATAGGTGTGGTGGGTTTGGGTGGGTTTTGTGATTTGATTTTAGGTGAGAAATTTCTTCAAATATGCTTTTTCTGATTTTGGATCTGTAATTTCTAACATGGGTTTGTGATTTGTGGTTCATGATTCGTGGGTCTCTGTTATGGGTTGAGTTCGTTGCTTTTCACCGAGGATGGGTTGTTTTGATTTTGTGATTTTGGTTGTTTTGTGCTTTGATTTCGGTGGGTGTGATTTGATTTGTGATTTTGTAGGCTTCTGGGTCTTTGTTGTGGTTTGATTTTGGCTGAGTTTCGACAGTGGTGGTGGTTGTTATGATTTGATGTTGGCTGGGTTTGGCCGTGGTGGTGGTTGTAATTTGATTTTGGATGGGTTTCGGCCGTCGTGGTGGTTGTTTGGATTTGATTTTGGCTGGGTTTCGGCAGTGGTGTGTGGTTGGAGGTGATGAGCTTGAAAAGCTCCGACCATGGAGGTTGGTGGTTAGCCATGGAGCATGGGTTTGAGAGCAGAAGCTCAGAGAGAGGGAGAAGGTTCTAGATCTGTTGGGTTGAGAAAGAGAAAGAGACAAAGGGAGAGAGAGGAAGAATAAAAATGAATAAAAAATAAAGAATATTTAAATGAAGTGGTAAAAAAATAGAAGTTTTGATGTAGGTTGTATTATAAAGTGATGTGTTAAATGTTATAAAGTTGGTCTTTTAGATGCTAAATGCTAAAATTTTTACAACCTTTGATGAGAATGCTCTTATGCAATACAATGTGGTTAAAGAAGAAACTTTATGCAGTACAATATTAAAATATGTGAGAGAATAAAAAATGAAGAAGAGATGAAAAAGTTGGATGAAATAAAGGATTTTAGTTTTTCTTATTTGTATTTGGTCAGCAGTGAAAAAGACTCATTTGTATTTGGTTAGAAGTGAAAAAGTGGAAGGATGGAAAAAATGAATTTGTATAAATTTATTCATAAGTTCTTATTAAAAAATGATGCCCAATTAAAACAAAAAAGTGGCAAAAAACTAACAAAAAAAATCACCCTAATTTATTGAAAAAGAAAAATCATGCCAAGGAAAAAGTAAAAAGTAAAAAACAAAATATTCACATACAGTTAAACCTAAAAAAAAAGAAAAGAAAAAAAAAAACTTGAGGAAAATATTGCAAAAAAATCTAACAGGTGCTAGCATGTAAGAGGAAAATGGATAGTTTAGTCATTGCGTGCAACTATTCTTCTTCCCTCTATTTTCTCCTTAAATTGGAGAGATAGAATTTTGGTGGCCAAGGGGAAAACACCTAAGCCCACTAATTTTCCATCCTCCCTTTTTCTCTAATCAAACACCCATAAAATTAGTTTTCTCTCCACTTTTCTATCCTTCTTGTTTCACCCAAGTAAAGAAACCCTTACACCCACCAAAAACATAAAAAGTAGATAGAAAGGTTTTATTGAATAGAGGAATGAAAGAGTGGAAGTATGATGCCTTATTTTAATTGATTGTGTGATGTGTGTGAATGTGTGATGAGTCCCACATCTGGTATTTATTCGGTAGATCTAGACTTTATTAATAACTACAAGGAACCTCAATTGTGGCTAGTCCTTTTGAGGTATAGTACAGATGTGGTTAGTGTTTTTCCTTGGGTCCTTATAGGAAGTGAGTTTCAGAATAGCTTTTGAGTGATGGTTTAAGAGTACTCATAATAAGTGGGCCATTTTAAAAGCTAAAGAGGAATACTTGAATGGGAATACAATTTTGTGGTGGAAACTATCCAAACAAAATTGGGCTGGTTGGAAAGCAATGTTACTATCCCTTAGTGGCATGGAAGAAGATCACTAGGCCCAAATAGGAAGGAGTTTTGGACCTTCACACGACTTGAGCTTAATTTAGGCTTTGGCAAGTTAAATTACATTCGATTCAAGAGGACAATTCTTTGTAGTTCCAATTGACTCTTCTTGCCTAACCCTTTTCTTTTTTTCTCATCTTACAACTTTAGAGTAACACTTATCCTTGGTAGATGGAGCGCACCTGTCAGTCACTGCATTGGAATATAGCCCTCTAAATCTAATCATGTGAAGATTATCCTAGTAAGCACTAGCACTTATCCAAGTTAACGTTATGCATTTCATTATGTGAAAGTAATAATTAATAATTTGTTTGAATGGAGGGAGAATAGAGGGGAGTAGAATAGAAGGAGGGAAAGTAAGTTAAATAACCTTATTTGGATGTTTTTTAAGGGAGGAGGGGGAGGGATTTGGAGTGGTTTGGAGGGGTTCTAAGTACTTCAAACTACTCATTTTTAATTCCCCTAAATTGGTGAGATTTGGAGGGAGAGTAGAGTATAGAAATGCTTGACCAAATGAATTACCAAATTTATCCTTACCATATTAACAAAATTACAAACTATAAAAAGACTAATTATTCCCATTTTCCTTACTTAATTTTAAAAACATCAAAACAAGGTGGAAGGTAACAATTTCCCTCTACTCTCCTCCACGCTACTCTCCTATCCCTCCAAACTTCCAAACATAGCATAAGGGTTTGAAACTTTGACGAGGCATCCCTATTCACTTATCATGTGAAGTTGTGAACGCACTTCAATTGGTCATTGTATCAAAATAAATTTGAATAATAAGTATAAAAATAAATATCATGTATAAAATAGTTATTTTTTTTCTTTGTACTATTGAACTTCAGGTATTGAACAATGAATTTTAGCAATGATTTTGTTTGGAAAATTATTAATTCTAATTTTAATTTTAATAGAGAGAGAAAGTTAGAGTAAATTTTTTGAGATATTTAAAATTTTTAACTTATTGTCACAAGCTCAACTCTAATATCTATTTTTTAATTTGAATTTTAGAGTTACAAAATAATGTTAAAACATATTAATTTAAACTAATCAGATCATTCTTTTTTCAATAAAGCAACCCAAGTTCATAACACTAAACAAATTTTCATTATATTAGATGTTATCTTTTATTAATTAATTAAATAATTCATTTTTCACAAATTATCTAATTAATTAAATATATATCATATATTATTTTATTTTATTTTTTTACAAATTTTTTCCGCGTATTTCGGGGTAGCTTCTAGTTCTACAATATAATCATATATTGTTGGGCTAAAAAGGCCAGATATTCAAGAGACTTGTTAAACCATGGGCCATGAGTCTCTTCAAGCTTCAATTAGGTCCTATAAACGTGCCCACAAAAAGTAGCTCCTACATAGTTCTAAATAGTCCTAGAAAGTTCCAAAGAACCCAAAAATCTCAAAACAAAAAACAGGGCTAGACTACACTAGAATCCTCTTAGTCATCTTTATAAATACCCAACCCATCAAATCCTTCAACCATCGAAAAATATTCAGCAAAAATCTGGGAGTCTCTGAGTCTGAAGTTATTCACAACAACATCAAAGTTCAAAAATGTCGATGATTCCAAGCTTCTTCGGTGGCCAACGCAGCAATATCTTCGACCCATTCTCTCTAAACGTGTGGGATCCATTCAAGGATTTCCCAACCCAATTTTCCAACGAGAATTCTGCTTTTGTTAACACTCGTATTGATTGGAAAGAGACCCCAGAAGCTCACGTGTTGAAGGCCGATCTTCCTGGGCTAAACAAGGAGGAAGTGAAAGTCGAGGTCGAAGATGACAGAGTGGTTCGGATTAGTGGAGAGAGGAAGATAGAGAAGGAAGACAAGAATGACACGTGGCATCGTGTCGAGCGGAGCAGTGGCAAGTTTGTGAGGAGTTTCAGGTTGCCGGAGAATGTGAAGATGGATCAGATCAAGGCTGCTATGGAGAATGGGGTTCTCACTGTTACTGTTCCTAAAGTGGAGATGAAGAAACCTGATGTCAAGGCCATTCAAATCTCTGGTTGATTTTGTTTGTGGGTCATGTTTTATTAGCTTCATGGAATGGAAAAGTATGTGTCTGTGTGTATGTGCCTTGAGAAACATGATTAATCTCAGCTGTGAATGTTGTGTGCGCGAAGTGTTCGCTTAAAATATCTATGCAAATAATACTTTTTGGCTAATTTTGTTGATGTTCAAGAATTTTTGGTCCTTATTTCCATCTTCTTTTGTGAAATCCTCTTAAATGGATTTTTAAGACTACATTTTTGGGCACCTAACAGACATTTTCGATAGGAGGATCAAAGGTTGAATAAAATTAAGAGTTTCAGGACTGCATTGAATGAATTTGAAATTTAAGCACTGAATTGAGTTTTATTTAAATTTAGAAGGTACAATTTGTCTTATCAAAAAAAAAAAAGAAGAAGGTACAATTTGTAATTTAGCCCACAAAATTAACAACGGTTGGTTGCATTCTGGGTTCATATATTTTTTGTTGAGCTTCCCAGCCTTAAGTGTTATGGGCCTTATGGCTGAAAAATCTTACTACCAAGTTGGAAGCTCAAAAACATGCACTTCACAAAAAATATGACATTTTAACTAGAAAGAAGAAACTCTACAAAATATAACATTTATACCCACCAAAAACATAGAAAGTAGATAGAAAGGTTTTATTGAGTAGAGGAACGTAAGGGTGGAAATGAGCTTTAGAAGAGGTTCTGAGTGAAAGTTTGAGAGTACTCAAAATATGTGGGCTATTTTTAAGGCTCAAGAGCAATATACTTGAATGGCCGTGGGAATACAATTTTGTGGTGGAAACTATCCAAAAACAATTGGCTTGGAAGGAAAGAAATTTGACCATCCCTTATTGGCATGGAAGAAGATCAGCAGGCCCACATAGGAAGGAAGGAGTTTGGGCTTTCACATGGAGCAAATATGTGTATATTTCTTTCCCCTATCACGTTATTATTAAATTAAGATATTAATTAATTTTTTATGTAGCTAGAAATTAAATTTTAAATATTTTATTTAACTATTAGAAATTTTATCAGTTGAGTTAATTAAAAATTACACATTATATTATTTTTAACATTACACACACACACACACACATATATATTTATATGTCTTTGTTCGATCTCTTAGGTTTCGTTTTCTGGTAGGAATGATTATAGAAAGTATGGAAAATAGAGAAGAGAAAATAAAGTTTGTGGTTGCTTGGTTAAGAGTGAAAAAGGGAAGAGATTTTGGTAGGGTTTAAGAATTTTCTTTTCTAGCCCATCAAAACACAATCTCTCCAAATTGGAGAGAAAAAAAGGGCAAAAATATTTGGACAAAAATGCTAATGTCACAAGCTTCTCCTCCACTATGTTTGTATTTGCATGTTGCTGCGGCTGCTGTCTTTTGTTTTTTTGTTTTTATTTTTATTTTTTTTGTCTGTATGTACATCGCTAATTCACTTAGTATTTATTGTGACATACTCTATCTTAAATAAGATTTTATCATTTTTAATTTAGGATAGCTATAGCTATAGTGTAATATGTATTGTTAGTTAATATTTTATAAGTGACACATGTATTAAACAAATTTTCTAGCCTTTTTACATAACTTAATACGCTAATTGAACTATTTTCATATATATATATATATATATATATTATTTTAAAATTTTTAATTCTAAAAATAAATTTGAATAATCAGTATAAGGATAAATATCATGTATGAGATGGTCATTGTCTCTCTTTGTACTATTAAATTTTAGATATTGAATAATGAACTTCGGTAATGACTTTGTCTGAAATACTATAAATTTTCATTTTAATTTTGCTAGTGAAAGAAATGAAGAGTAAATTTTTTAAGAGATTTAAAATTGTTAATTTATTGTCACAGACTCTTTAATGTTTATTTTTTAAATTTGAACTTTAGAGTTACAAAATAATATCAAAACATATCATTTTAAACTAATCAGGTCATTCTTTTTCAATAAAGCAACCCAAGTTCATATCACTAAACAAATTTTCATTAAATTAGATGTTATCTTTTCTGAATTAATTATAATAATTTAAATAAGTCATTTTTTATTTTTTTACAAATTCTCTAATTAAGTCCTAATTAATTATGTATGTGAGGACCTGATTTGAGCCCGTCGCCCACTACGTGGAGGGACTTAAGCCCAAAATAATAAATTTATAGAGAATGGGTTTGAAAATTGGGTCGTAGTTGATCAA
This sequence comes from Quercus ilex subsp. ballota, assembly GCA_032727855.1. Lineage (NCBI taxonomy): Eukaryota > Viridiplantae > Streptophyta > Magnoliopsida > Fagales > Fagaceae > Quercus > Quercus ilex. The sequence goes on from CM064918.1 coordinate 44,781,130, forward strand.
ACAAATATTGGAATAGATTCATCTTATAGGAGAATGAAAAGAAATAGAGTTATATTGAAGAAAAATTGTTCTCGGTAAGGTTTGAGGTGCACTGTTCTTGTATATTATTCTCAAATTGGGTTACAAGTTTGATTCTTGAATACTATAGTGTTTTCTTTCTAACTTTTTCGATCCCCCCCCCCCCCCCCTCCCCAGTTGCTCCCACTTCCTTTTATATCCTCTTCTCCTTTCATTCCCACTCCACATGTACATGCTAGATAGTTCTTGTGGATACTTATCCCATAATTCCTTTCCATTAGTCTTGATGTAGTAGCTGTAAGGTTGTAACCTACTGTTCAGGTATCACATTCACATTAATGCGGTCAGGGTGTTAGTTGCAGTGCGTTTAATGTGGAAGTAACAGCTTTCCTCCTTAGATATTTCAGGGCATTGCCCTATTCATCACTCTTTCGATGCCTATCAACATCGATGAAACTTCTTAGAACTTCATTCCGAGTGGCTAACAAACTTTTTTGGACGTCGGCATTGGTTATCTGAGGACGAATTTATCCTCGGCCTATCCCTTGAGCTATTATGGTCAAAGCTAACCTTTGTTTAATAATACAGCCTTTACTTAATTAAGATTCCTCATCCTTGGATGACTCATTATCCTCGGATTGGGCCACAAACTAGTGACATGAACAAACAATGGGCTCCTAGGCCCAATATCCCTACAATGTATATCATATATTAATTTATTTTATATATTTAAAATTTTATTATTATTAATTTGTTTGCAAGCTAGCTACTAGTTCTAAAATATATCACTGCGCACTGGGGTACAAGTCTCGAGTACCGGGATAAAAGTCTCGAGAGGAAACTTCACATGCACATACACTTAGATTAAGTTAGAATAATATTTCTATCTTGTATTATATAAAAAAATATAGAACTAGTTCTAAAATATAAACATCTCTATATATTAAGAACATTTAGAAAGTCAGTTATAGTTTCGTAAAATGTCAAAAATACTCATAATCTAATTAGATAATTTTTATTCTTAAAAAAAAAAAAAAAGGTTTAAATTTGTAATTCAACAAAATTCAAAAAAAAAAAAAAAAAAATAAATTTTTTTTCCTAAAAATTAGCACACTTTCTATTTAAATATATCTCATGCACGTTTGATACATTTTTTTTCCTAAAAACTAACACACTAAATCTTGCAGTTTACTCATTTTTAAATCCTAAATTTTAGTTTCTTAAAAATTCATTCGGTAAAACCTTACTAATAATAGATAAATTTAAATTAAAAAATTATATTAAATTCAAAATAATTAAAAAGAGTCACATTGTACGTGCTGAGCACGCCAGGCTAGTATATATTGTTGGGCTATAAAGGCCAGATATACAAAGGACTTGTTAAACCATGGGCCATGAGTCTCTTCAAGCTTCAATTAGGTCCTATAAACGTGCCCACAAAGTAGCTCCTACATAGTTCTCAATAGTCCTAGAAAGTTCCAAATAACCAAAAATCACCTAACTAAAACAGGGCCTAGACTAAACTAGAATCCTCTTGGTCAACTTATAAAATACCCAACCCATCAAGTTCCTTAACCATCGAAAAATTTTCAGCTAAAATCTGAGTCTCTGAAATTATTCATAACAACATTAAAGTTCAAAAATGTCGATGATTCCAAGCTTCTTTAGTGGCCAACGCAGCAATATCTTCGACCCATTCTCTCTAAACGTATGGGACCCATTCAAGGATTTCCCAACCCAAATTTCCAAAGAGAATTCTGCTTTCTTTAACAGTGCTCGTGTTGATTGGAAAGAGACCCCAGAAGCTCACGTGTTGAAGGCCGATCTTCCTGGGCTAAACAAGGAGGAAGTGAAAGTCGAGGTCGAAGATGACAGAGTGGTTCGGATTAGTGGAGAGAGGAAGATAGAGAAGGAAGACAAGAATGACACGTGGCATCATGTCGAGCGGAGCAGTGGCAAGTTCGTGAGGAGTTTCAGGTTGCCGGAGAATGTGAAGATGGATCAGATTAAGGCTGCGATGGAGAATGGGGTTCTTACTGTTACTGTTCCTAAGGTGGAGGTGAAGAAAACTGATGTCAAGGCCATTGAAATCTCTGGTTGATTGTGCTTTTTGGGAACATGATGATCAATCTCAGCTGTGAATGTTGTGTGTGTGAAGTGTTCGCATGAAATATTAAATATCTATGCAAATAATAAAATTTGGCTAATTATTAGCAAAATTTAAAAAAAAAAATGATAATAATAATAATAAAATTTGGCCTTTTTTATTATTTTATTATTTTTTTATGTTCTAGTATTTTTGGTCCTTATTCCTTCTTTTCTGAAATTTCAGTGCATTCCTCTTGAGTAAATTACCCTTCTATTTTTTAATTTTTCAAAAAATACTTTTTATTTAATTGATGGGATTTTTAAGACTACATTTTTGGGCACTTATAGACATTAACAGGAGGATTAAAGATGAATAAAATTTGAAATTTAAGCATGAGTTTTTGGAAAAGCTAAGTGGAACAATTTGTAATTTGGGCCTAACATTTAAGAACGGTTAGTTGCATTCTATAAGTTTTATGGGCTTATGGCTGACAAATCCTATTACCAAATACTGGTATACATGTTGGAAGGTCACAAATATGCTCTTCACAAAATATGGCACTTTAACATAGAAACTAGAAAGAAGAAACTCACGAATTATAACATTTAGTGCATGTTTAGATACTGTTTATTTGTTAAAAATTAAAAATTTATTGTTAAAAATATTGTAGTAAAATAATTTTTAAATGTGTGAATAGTGTTGTAGTACTAAAAAATATGTTGGTATGTGCGTTTTACTGAATTTGGTGATCTTATGAACTGTGTTGTGGGATCCCAAAAAAAAGCCAAATGCAGATGAAATATAATTTTAGCTATTGGCAAACGCACACTTATACCCAAGAAACGGACATTCTAGCCTTTTGTCCTTAATTTTTTTTTATTTAGCAATTTGTCCTTATTTCGAAACTATATAGGGAAATGTTCCTGTTTCAATACTTTATTACCTTAAAATTGAGTTTCAATGAAATACTCGATTTATAGAAAATCAAGTTATGCTCGATCAAACTTAAAAAAAAAAAAAAAAAATTTGCATGGAACTCGAGCTTCAGGAAATCGAGTTCCATGCAAAATTTTTTTATCCTCCATATTCATGAAGACTTATAGTGACGTTTTTAAGCCTTATAGCGGTATTTTTCTGCAAATTTTTTTTTTATAAGTCTAATTGCCCCATACCAGGTTTATGGGGACTTATAGTGGCATTTTTAAGCTCTATAGTGACGTTTTTAAATCTTATAGCGGCATTTTTCTATAAAAAAATTTCATAAGTCTGATTGTCACACATACCAGGTTTAGGGAGCCATATAGTGGCGTTTTTAAGTTCTATAGTGGCGTTTTCTTGCAAAATTTTTTTTTAGTAAGTCTGATTGCCCCATATAGGTTTAGGGAGCCCTATAGTGGCATTTTTAAGCCATATAGTGACTTTTTAAGCCCTATAGTGGCGTTTTTAAACTCGATTTCCATATAATCGAGTTCCATGATTTCTTTTTTTTTTTTTTTAAAGTTTGATTGTGCATACTCGATTTTCTATGAATCGAGTATTTTATTGAAACTCGATTTTAAGGTAATCGAGTATAGAAACAAGGACATATCTATATATAGTTTCGAAATAGGGACAAATTGCTAAATAAAAAAAAAATTAAGGGCAAAAGCCCATTTTGTCTTCCAAGAAACATAGAAAGTAGATAGAAATTAGAAAGGTTTTATTAAGAAGAGGAATGTAGGAGTGAAAGTGAGCTTCAGAAGAGGTTCTGACTTCTGAGTGATGGTTTGGGAGAATTTATAATAAGTGGACTCTTTTTAAGACTAAAGAGGAATACTTGGATGAACATGGGGATACATTTTTATGGTGGAAACTAGCCGAATACAATGTGTTGGTTAGAAAGCAATGTTACTATCCATTAGTGGCATGGAAGGCCCAAATAGGAAGGAAGGAGTTTTGGGCCTTCACTTGACTCGAGCTTAATTTGGGCTTGCCTAGTTAAATTGGCATTTTTTTTTTGTTGAGAAATCAGAAAGGAATATTATTACTTCAACAAAAACTTTTGTCAACACAAATAACGTAGGTAGCATCACTATGGATGTCCCCTAGCCAGATTTGAGGGGCAATAGAATGTTTTACCAATTTGGCTAACTTATCAGCAACGGCATTGCCATTGCGTTTTACATGAGAAAAAGAACATGAATGGAAATTTAGAGCAGCACACTTTGAGTTTTCCACTATATTGCCAAAAGATGCCAGACAATCCGATTCAGAGCTGAAGTGTTTGATGATAGTTTCAGAGTCCCCTTCGATCACCACGTCTCGCAATCGTACCTCATGTGCAAAGGACATGGCTTTTCGGCAAGCCAAAGCTTCTATATCTTCTACAGTAGGTGGCAGAAAGGTTTTTTTAGAGAGAGTAGCTATCACTTCACCCTTAGAGTCGCAGATCACAATCCTAATACCTGCCATATGAACATCCTAAAAAATAGCCCCATCGAAGTTTAGTTTGTATGTGAGACCTATGGGGGGGTGTCAGTGAGGAGGGTGAGTGCTCGAGGAAAGAGGGAGAGTCGAGGGCTGCACCTGAGCCATTTGGAACTCGCGTAGTCGCTCGATTGCATCTACGTAAATCTTGTGGTTTAGCAGGAAGCTCTTGCCCATTCTTTTAGCGTTTCGGTTAAACCAGATACTCCAAGCTACCGCAAAGGTCTCAGCCAGCATTGGTCTTTTGTAAAGGACAAAACCTTGAAAAAGGTACCTAAAATTTGCAAAACTTTCATCCAGGTGGATTTTGCAGGTTTTTCCTTCCCACCAAATTTCCTTGAGACTAATGCAGCCCCACAAAGCATGTATCGTATCTTCCTTTTCACAATGGCATCGGTCACAAGTGGGATTAGCAGTGACTTTCCTTTTGAATAAATTCATTTTTGTTGGCAAAGACTCATTGCAAGCTCTCCACATGAAATATTTAACCTTGTTTGGGACATCAAGGTTCCAAAGTTTCTGCCAAAAAGCCTTATGAGCCCGAGGATTTGATGAACCTGGTTTTGCAGCGGCTGAAGTTTCTACAAGTAAACGATAGGCACTCTTTGTGGAATAGGTATCATTTTTTGTTCCTCGCCACATGAGGGTGTCCTCAGTGGAGCGGGTGCTTAATGGCTTCAGCTTCAGAGGGGAGAAATTCTTCCTGTACCCAATTAACAATCCAGCTTGGGTTATCCTTATCAATGAGGGTGCAGAACCAAGAGTTGCTTGGGGAGTGTTTCTAGGGAGACAAGACTTGCTTGCTGACTCGGAATCCACTTATTACCCCTAAATCAAACCTTCTTCCCATCACCAATCCTCCAAGCCGCACCTAGCCCGACCACTTCTCTTGCTTTCAAGATACTCTGCCATGCATAGGAACCTTTTTGCCTTACACTGTCACCTAACAAAGAGCAGTTTGGAAAGTATTTTGCCTTAAATACCTTGTAGAATAGCGAGTCCATGTTGTTAGGAATGGCAACGGGTCGGGTTCGGGCCGGGTTTTTTCATACCCGGACCCGACCCGCGGGCCAAGACCCACAGCCCGGACCCAGCCCGTTTACTAAACAGATTTTTTTTCCGGGGCCCAAACCCAGCCTTGCCGGGCCCCGCAGGCTCCACGGGCCCCGTTGGGCCGTGGTACTTCAGGGCCCATTCTGTGGCTCAATCAAAAAAAAAAAAAAAAAAATTTTGCCTAATATTGATTTTCTTAGCAACCAAACAAGAGGGGAAAAAGAACACTCAAGAAAACCCATTATTTTCTCAGTAACCAACAGATCTGAACAATCAGAAACCAACAAAACCCATTATTTTCTCGGCAACCAACAGATCGGAAACCCTTTTTTTTTCATTACAATATTTTCCCACATCAAAAGCAAAAATAAGAATTAACATACAAACCCTAGGTCTGAACAATAAGACCCTACAAAATCAAATCAAACAAGCCGATCTATTCAACCAAAATAGCACTAAAACTAGAAATTACAAATTTGATTCTTTGAACAGTAGCGCCGGCGAAGTGAGCATGGGAGGTGAAGTGAGCATGAGAGGCGAAGCAGCGGCGCCGGCGAGGTGAGGTATGCAAGGAGCAGTGGTGCCGGTGAAGTGAGCATGGGAGGCGAAGCAGCGGCGCCCGCAAGGTGAGGTATGCAAGGAGCAGCGACGCCGGCGGTCTTGCTCAAGTGAGAGTGAGGTTGAGGGAGAGAATGGGAGGCAGCTTCGGCTTGGTAGAGAATGACTGAATGAGAGGGTGAAAGAATGGGTATGAGGGATTTAGGGGAAAAGGGAGTATTTATAGTTAGGGTTTTTTTTTTTTTTTTTTTTTTTTTTTTTTTTTAAATATTATATATACGGGTCGGGTTCGGGCCGGGTATGCCTAATACCCGGACCCGACCTGAACCCGCTTCGGGTTTTTTTAATGAAAACTTAGACCCGACCCTAATGTTAAACGGGTCGGGTAAAACCCGACCTATTAGGGTCGGGTCGGACCGGGTACCCGCGGGTCAGGTTCATTTTGCCATCCCTACATGTTGTGTAATAGGCACCACACCTGTTTTCCCAATAGAGCCCAATTGAAGTTTTCAATGTCCTTAAAACCCAGTCCACCTTGGCATTTAGGATGACAAAATTTATTCCACCCAATGATTTTTTTTTTTTGGTTATCTCCCTTGCATCCCAACCAAAACTTCCGAATAAGAGATTCAATGTCCTTATATAAACTCTTTGGTAGTTTAAAGCACCCCATGGTGAAGGTGGGCATAGCTTGCAAAATAGCCTTAATTAAGACTTCTCACCCCGCTTTCAATAATAATTTCTCTTTCCAACCTTGAATTTTGTGCCATATTCGTTCGTGGATATAGATGAAACTTTGTTTTTTTGCTCTTCTGATAAATTATGGGAGAACCAAGTATTTTTCATAATGGGAAGTGGCCGAGACACCAAGCAAAACTTTGATATTTTCCTGCATAGATCGAGGTGTGTTGGAACTGAAAAACAGCTATGTTTTATCTCCGTTGATTTGCTGACCCGAAGCAAGTTCGTATGTGGCTAAGATATCCATAATAGTGTTGCAATCAGTGAGATTTGCTCTTGCGATTAGCAAACTATCGTCTGCAAAGAACAGGTGTGATACCTTGGGGCTAGAACTACATAGAGACACTCCATTGAGCATGCCTGAGTTTTCAGCTTGTTGTATCAAAGAGTGGAGACCTTTTGCACATAAAAGAAACAAGTAAGGTGATAAAGGGTCTCCTTGGCGGAGACCTGTTTGAGGGTGGAAGTGACCATGTGGTTCTCCATTAATCATGACGGAGAAAGAAACCGAACGAATACAAGAGCTTATGAAAGAGATTTATGTTCCATCAAACCCCAATTTTTCCATGATTTTTTTTTAGAAAAATCCATTCGACCGTGTCATACGCCTTGCTCATATCAAGTTTTAATGCCATGAACCCGAATTTTTCCCTCCTTTTGGATTTGAGGTAGTGTAGTGTTTCAAAGGCTACTAGGATGTTATCTAAGATGAGGCGGTTTGACATTAATGCACTTTGTGTCTCAGAGACTAATTTTGGCAAGAGTTTTTTGAAATGGTTGGCAATGGTTTTTGTTATAATCTTATAAAGCATGTTGCACAGGCTTATATGGCGGAAGTTGATGATGCACAGGAAATTAGTAGGTTGAATGCTTCGGGTGTCAATGATCTAGTAGTCACTTGAAAGGCCTGTAAAGAAAACACACAATCAAAGGTGACTGGTATGGACCAGCCAAGAACCCTCCGATGATTAAGTTAGTTTCTCTCTCAAATTCTGGAGTTCTAACTTTTTGGGAAATGTTTCAGACTTACGTTTTCTTGTCGTGAATGAGTGTTTATATAGTGCCCACTAGAAGTGGTTACTTGTTTAGTAACTTCCCCTATCTTTGAGGAGGTCGAAGGATTCGGGGCTAACTTCCACAACCGCCATGGAAGTTAGATTATTTGATCTTATTTTCCATAACCGTTTTTGGAAGTATTTAGTAAGAACTTGTAACAAAGAACTTTGATTTTTACTTATTCTTCGGGACAGAAGCATGTGGTTCACTTCATTAACTTGTGTAGAGGAACATGCTTAGAATCCTCCTCTAGGGGTTGTCCAAGCATCTTTGTTGATGGACGACCTTTTCATAGACGACTGTGCTATAAAGTGCCCATTCTTCCACGGACGACCATTATGGGTGAGCTTGGAGTTGGCTTATTTCATAGTACACCATCAGGAAGTATTTAGTAAGAACTTGTAACAATGAACTTTGATTTTTACTTATGCTTTGGGACGGAAAAATGTGGTTCACTTCATTAACTTGTGTAGAGAAAAATGCTTAGAATCCTCGTCTAGGGGTCATCCAAGCATCTTTGTTGATGGACGACCTTTTCATAGACAATTGTTCTATAAAATGCCCATTCTTCCATGGATGACCATTATGGACGAGCTTGGAGTTGGCTTATTTCATAGTACACCATCAGTTGCCCCCTTGTCCAGGGGTCGTCCAGGGAAATGTATAGCTTAATGCTATTCTTTGGATGTATGCCTTTATATCAGTGGTTAAGTGTGTTACGTGTCACGATCTTATTGGTGACTGGTCGCGTCGATTCATTTTTTCAAGGAGTATGCCATGTGTCACCTTTTAGTTGGTCATGTCATTTCAGATGCCAAAGTCCGCTACCTATAAATAGTTCAATTCCTCCTTTACCCTTTACATTTTTGAAATTTTCTTCTTTGACATTTGTCGTCTTAGCGCCTCGTCTAGAAGTCCTTCTGCGTCTATAGTCTCCCTTCGTCTAGATCCAGGTATTTTCTTTATCCTTGTCCTCAGGTTTTAAGTTTTCTTCAAAATGTCTGAAATTGCCCTTTCTTCGTCTAGCAATAGCGTTGATAAGCCTATAGATGAATATCACGATTCTACTAGTTTTAGTGGTTCTAGTGATAACAGTAGTGGTAGCAATAGTAGCAGTGAGGGGAACACCACAGACGAGTACACGTCTGGTGTTCCTAGGGTTCCTTTAGAGGTCTTCCAGGAGGAACTTAGGACAAGGGCAGCGTCTGGGTCTAGGGCTGATACATCAAGTGCTCCTTCGTCTACTGTCCAAGACAAGGTTGAGATAGTTTATAGTTGTGCCATAGGAGTTGCTTCTAAGACAGACAAGAAGAGGTTAGAATCTCTTAAGACTTGGTACCAAATTCCCGATGACCTAAACCCTAGGTTAGCTGTACGTGGGGAGTGGTGTTGTCAACCCCATTTTGGCGTAAGTATTTATGAGGCTTACCTCTTATGGGGTTTAAAGTTGCCCCTTAATGCCTTTGCCAGGGAGTTGCTCACTAGGTTAGGTTTAGGTATATGCCAGTTTAATCCCAATGCATGGAGGCTAATCGTCTCTATGCGAGTTTTGTGGAGGGAGGTATTTGAGGGGGATCGTCCTCTTACTGTGGACAAGTTTCTTTATTGCTATAAGCCCTCCGAGATTAACCAATCCCTTGGCTTCTATCAATTCACAGCCAGAGGGAATGATTATAGGCTAATAAAATCCCTAGTCACCTCAGATAAGAACTGGAAGACGAAGTTCTTTTTCGTCTCTGGTTTTTTGGGTTGGACACCCTGTTGAGGTTGACAGGGATCCATTTGCCCCTTATATAGGAGAGTTAGGGAACCTTCATCTTGAAGGTGCGCTTATGATTATTTATTATTTTATTACTTATTACATTTATTCTTGTTTGTAATCGTCTAACAACTCTTTGTTCGGCTCTTTTCTCTCTCTCTCTCTCTCTCTTTTTTTTTTTTTTTTTTTTGTGTAGGTGTTAGACGACCACATTTGAGTAGGTTTTATCTTGAATGAGTCCAAAAGGCTCATCTATACACTGATAGGACTTTTCATTCTTTGGTAAGTCTTCAATGTCTTGCCACTTAGGGGTTAGGTCCTGAGCCGTCTGCAGAAGCTATTACTCACGAGCTTACTGTCCGTAGACATAAGTCTTATCTCCCTTTTTTCCTCCCCCTTTTTTTTTATTCACTTATTGAGTGATTAACATCCCTTTTTCCAAAGATGGCAACCATGAAAGAAAATAAAGGCAAGGAAGTGGTGGACGAGGCAGTTAGGCAGGAGGCCCAATCCCAGCCTTGTCCAGCCGTTGGTGACAAAAGAAAAAACTTATCTAAAACAATTGACTTGCAAAACCTTCCAAGTCGTCATAAAGAGAAGAGGGCTAAGCATAGGTCGTCCAAGCTTGAAGTGGTCAAACCCAGCCTTCCTGTCCTTCCTACCCAGCAGCCCTCTGTCCAAATTCATGACGTTGAATTCGAGCCTAGAGATCCTCTGTCTATAGATACTCCGTCCATAGCTAAGGTGCTTGCCTCGTCTCAACCTTCTCGACGAGTTCCTCAAAATCTCATTGAAAATGAAGACTTGGCTTGGGAAAGGTTTGAGAAGGTTGTGACTGACTAAGACATGGCGGCATGCTATGACATGTCTTTGAAGGAGGTCGAGCACTCTGGTGTTCATGACCTTTTTAAGGTATGTAAACTTTTTTATCTCGTCCTGTCAATAATATAGACATGTATTTTGTCTAACAAAATTCTTATTTGTATAGGCAATGTCTAAGTTTATCACCGCGTCCAGGCAGGCAACGGAGATGGACAAGACAAGGATTCTACTGGAGATGAGGATCCAGGAAGTCAAAGATGAGTGCAAGAGGTGGGCTAAGGTGGCGGCTAAGGCCAAAGACGATGCCAAGGAGTTGCAAAACTTGGTTGAGGAGCTGAGGACCGATGCTGTTGAGAAGGATACTCGTCTTGATCACCTCCAAAAGAGGAATGACGAATTGAGTACCCTTTTTGATAAAGCAAAGGGAGATGCAGTTGCGGAGTTCAAGGCGTCCAAGCAATTCACTGACTTGATGGACACCAACTACGTAGCCGGCTTTGAGGATTTCGGGATGGACACTATGGAAAACTTCCCTTGGTTGACTTTAGCTCCATTAAACTCAACCTTGGTGGTGCTGCTACAAGCTCCCTCCTCCAGACAAGCTTAGAAGATATCAATATAGAGACGATGCCACTACCCAGCCAGCTCAGGACGACCCCAATGTTGACGCCCTTCCTTCATGAAGACGAAATCTTGATATTTAGTTTATCCTTGTATTTCTTTTCTTTTCTTTTCGTTTGGTCCTTTGTTTTGAACCATTCAAAGTTATTCAAGTACATTTAACTTGTCCATAGTTTTTTTGGATGAGCTCTCAAACAATTTGCTTTTTTAAGCTTTACCTTAAGGGTTTTTTTTTGGACAGTGGTCGTCCACCCCTTTTTTAAACTGATGAATGAATGTTTGCTTCTATCACCTTTTCTTTTGCTATTAAACATGTTGTATGGATGAATATTCGTTGCATCCATTATATTGGTTTCAACCAAGGCTCGTCTATGGCAAGGATTTGTTCTTGTTCAACATCCTTTACCATTCTTTAAAATTTTTACAAGTATAACTCGTCTATGGATGGTATTTCTTTTGGTAGGCTTCATTTGTTCATAAATTTGATTCAGCTTGTATCATCCCTCGTCCAGGAGCTGGATGTTCCTTTGCTCATCTTTGGTCAAGATGTTGCCAGCTTATACTTGTCCAAAGACTGGACTGTGGCTAGTCAAATTCATCCATGGACTATAAACACTTTTTGCGTGAACATTTTTTCTCGTCCATTGGTTAGACGAATATACCTTAGGCTTTATCTCGTCCATTGATCAGATGAATATTCCTTTGGTTCATTTTTCTTTGCTTTATCCTTATTTTAAGGAAAGCTTATAGATGTTACATCTCTGCATTCAGAGAATTTACTTGTCTTGGGCTTTTAGCCTTTTTGTGGATCAGTTTGAATGAAAACAACATGAAAATTGGCAATTCACACAACATTACATACATTGGGAATCCAAATTGTATATACATAACATAAACATCGTCCACAAGCATGTCACATGCTTAGAAGCTAGTACCTTTAAGGAATTAAAAATACAAACAAATATGGCCTAAGTTCATGACTTCGTCCATAGTTCGTAGCACATAGTTCAAAAACTAATACATCCTTAAGGAGTTAAAACATAATATATAATACTAACACACCCATGCAAGTAATAGAAAACAACAAACTTTGACTCGTCTAGGAGAACTCTCGTCCAAACTGATGTCTTATTAGTAATACCTTCTTAGGTGCTCAACATTCCAAGGATGCTTCAACTTTCTCCCGTCCAAGGTCTCCAAATAGTATGACCATTGTCTTTTGCAATTGATAACCTTGTAGGGTCCTTCCCAATTAGGTCCCAATTTCCCATGAATCGGATTTCTAGTTGCCAAAGAGACCTTTTTCAAGACGAGGTTTCCTATGTTGAAACGCCTGGGTTTTACCATTGCATCATATTGTCTGGCCATGAAGTTTTTATATCTTGTTGTTCTTTGCTCTATGTCCATCCTTACCTCGTCTATTAGATCAAGATTAAGGCAGAGTTGCTCTTCATTATCCTTGTCTTGATACTTCATTACCCTGTGATTAGCTATATGTACTTTTGCAAGTATTACTGCTTCACTTCCATAGGCTAGTTTGAAAGGAGTTTCCCCTGTGGGGGTTTTCACCGTCGTCTTATAGGCCCATAGAACACCTGGTAGCTCGTCTGGCCATACTCCCTTTACCCCCTCAAGCCGAGTCTTGATAATTTTCAATAAGGATCGATTTGCTACTTCTGCTTGACCATTTGCTTGAGGGTGGGTAAGTGAGGAATAATGATTTTGAATTCCAAAGTGTTCGCAGAAGTCCCTAAAAGTGTGTTATCAAATTGTCATCCATTGTTTGATACTAACACTTTGGGCACTCCAAACCTGCATATAATGTTCTTCTAAATGAAGTTCTTGACATTCTGCTGTGTGATCTTTGCTAGGGGTTCTGCTTCCACCCACTTTGTGAAGTAGTCAATCCCTACCACTAAAAATTTCATCTGTTTGGTTCCTAGTGGAAAGGGACCGAAGATATCTAACTCCCATTGTGTAAAGGGGCACGAGGCCGTCATTAGGGTAAGATACTCTAAAGGCTGTCTAGGAATATTACTGAAGTGTTGACATTGATCACATACCTTGACGTAAGCTTTTGCATCTGCTTGAATGGTTAGGCAATAATAACCCGTACGGACGACTTTATGGACCAGTGCCCTTGCTCCTGAGTGGTTCCCACATGCCCCTTCATGAATTTCTCTCAACACATAGTTTGTCTCATTTGGGGCCAAGCATCTTAGATAAGGCTGAGAAAAGCCTCTTTTATACAGCACATCGTCTATAAGGACATATCTGGCTGATCTGATTCTCAACTTTCTAGCTTCGTCTCTCCCTTCTAGAAGCCTTCCATCCTTTAAGTAAGCCACTATTGGGGTCACCCAATTTTCTTCTTCTTCTATCTGCTGTACCTCTAGAAGATCTATGCTTGGTATATACTAAATTTCATCAAACTTGTCCATTAAGTCATTCGCTGAGGCTTCCTTCGCTAAGGTGTCTGCTTTCATGTTTTCTTCTCTTGAGACTTGAATGAAACTAGTTTCTTTAAATCTTTTCACAAGGCATCTTACCTTATTAAGATACTTCTTCATCTGCTCTTCCTTTGCTTCATACATTCCATTCACTTGACCTCTAACCAGTTGAGAGCCTCCATGGACGAGTAGTGATTCTACCCCCAAGGACTTTGCAAACTCTAGCCTCTTAAGAAGGGCTTTATACTCCACTTTATTATTGGTTGCTAAATATTGCAAGTGAACTTTATACTTTAACTCGTCTCCTTCTGGGGACTGTAAAATAACTCCTATCCCTCTTGTATGTAGTGTAGATGACTCATCCACATGGACGACCCATCTCTGAGCTTTGTCCAGCTCGTCTAACTCTACTTGACTTGGAGTAAACTCTGCAATGAAATTTGCCAACACTTGTGCTTTTATCACGATTCTTGGTTGGTACCTGACATTGAACTCATTAAGTTCTATGGCTCATTGGACTAGTCGTTCTGTGGCCTCCAACTTATTCATTGCCTTCTTTAATGGATGATCTGTCAAGACATTGATGACATTAGCTTGAAAATAATGCCTTTACTTCTTTGAAGCTGTAATCAAAGCAAAGGCTAGTTTTTCCATCATAGGATATCGTCCTTCCGCCTCTCTCAGTGCTCGGCTTATATAGTAGACTCTCTTTTGTACCTTTCCTTCTTCCCTAATCAATGCTGAGCTCACTGCATGTGGAGACACTGCCAAATACAAATATAATTCTTCACCAGGTACAGACGGGCTTAACAGAGGAGTTGTAGTGAGGTAGGTCTTGAGGTCTTGGAAGGCTTGGCTTGACCACTTCAGGCTTGGATGACCTGTGCTTAGCCCTCTTCTCCTTACAAAGACTTGGAAGGTTTTCCAAGTCAATTGTTTTAGATAAGTTTTTTATTTTGTCACCAATGGCTGGACGAGGCTAGGATTGGGCCCCCTGCCTACCTTCATCCATAATGGTCGTCCGTGGAAGAATGGGCACTTTATAGAACAATTGTCTATGAAAAGGTCGTCCATAAACAAAGATGCTTGGACGACCCCCAGACGAGGATTCTAAGCATGTTCCTCTACACAAGTTAATGAAGTGAACCACATGTTTCTGTCCCGAAGCATAAGTAAAAATCGAAGTTCATTGGTACAAGTTCTTACTAAATACTTCCAAAAATGGTTGTGGAAAATAAGATCAAACAATCTAACTTCCATGGTGGTTGTGGAAGTTAACCCCGAATCCTTTGACCTCCTCAAAGATAGGGGAAGTTACTAAACAAGTAACCGCTTCTAGTGTGCACTATATAAACACTCATCCACGACAAGAAAAGGTAAGTCTGAAACATTTCCCAAAAAGTTGGAACTCTCGAATTTGAGAGAGAAACTAACTTAATCATCAGAGGCTTCTTGGCCAGTCCACACCAGTCACCTTTGATTGTGTGTTTTCTTTACAGGCTTTTCAAGTGACTACTAGATAATTGACACCCGGAGCATTCAGCCTACTGATTTCCTGTGCATCATCAGAAGTCTTTTGCTTTTTCTGGGTTTTTTATTTTGGGAATGAGGGAAATGAAGGTGTGGTTAAAGTTTGCTAGTATGGTACCCATATTAAGGATAGAGAGTGAGGCTTCAACCACATTTGGTCCAACTATGTTCCAAAAGGATTTTTAAAAGGCTGGAGACAGTCAGGGCGGGCTCTGACAAAGGCTTCATATGTTTTAGTGCATGTTCAACTTCTGCTGCTGTGTATTTCTGGGTTAGAGCTGAATTCATTTAGGGCGTGACTTTTGTTTCAATTCCCTGTAAAATTTGGTTGAAATTTGATGAAGCAGCATAGGTGAAAATGTTTCTAAAGTAATTAACCATAGCTTCCCCAATTTTCTGATCCCCTTCAATTGATGAACCATCATCCAAAACAAGTTTGGAAATATAGTTTCTTCTGTTGCGCTAAGTTGCACGACTATGGAAGTAGCTCATGTTAAAATCCCCTGACTTAAGCCATTCCACACGTGAACGTTGCTGCCATAGGATATCTTCTTTTACCATTAATTCATACACCTCACCTTTTAACTTTTTAACCAACTCATGGTTACCTCCAGCCATGGACCATGCTTTAGCATGTGCCAATAGTTTCTTTGTTTGGCTTAGCAAGTTGCGAATGTTACCAAAGGAAACCCAGTTCCAAGTTTGTAAGTGAGTTCTGCATGCATCAACTTTGCGAGTTAATCGATCCATTGGACTACCAGAAGCAATACTCTCCCACACATTTTTTATAACCCCTTCATAGTGCTCATCCTTCAACCATACCTCTTCAAATCGGAAAGGGCGAATACGTTTATAAAATCTGACATTTTCATCGTTCGAGCTAATCCAAAGGGGACAATGATCCAGGTAAATGATGGACTGGAATCGTTGGAAACAATTGGGACTAAGATGGCGTTGCCACCCCTTTGTCAAGCCGAATCCAAGTAATTTCCCCATCAAATTAGTTGTTACACAAGGTGAATGGTGGGCCAACAAAACCAAATCGAGGAAGCCACAAAATCCAATGCTCCTCTGAAATCCACCATCTGTCATTCTCTTCGACTTGCCCCACCTTTTTTTTTTTCTTTTTTCAAACCTCACTATCTCATTAAAATCTCCCACACAAAGCTACGGTAACTCCATCTTGAGGCATAAGTGTTTTATTAGTGCCTAGGAATGTTCCTGGTTGGCCGTCACTAGGTTTCCGTTAAAACCCGTAAACCGCCAGGCGTCATCCACTCCTGGGTTCACTATAGCATCAATATAGGTAGGGGAGGAATCCAACACATGAAGATCAACTCCATTTTTATTAGTGCCTAGGAATGTTCCTGGTTGGCCGTCACTAGGTTTCTGTTAAAACCCGTAAACCGCCAGGCATCATCCACTCCTGGGTTCACTATAACATCAATATAGGTAGGGGAGGAATCCAACACATGAAGATCAACTCCATTTTTCCAAAACAAAGCAAGACCACCACCAGAATTGATCGTTGAGACAATTAATACGTTTTCAAGATGTAGTTTATTTCTAAGGTTTTTGATGAAAGGTTCTTTGGCTCTGGTTTCTATGAGAAAAAGTATGGTTGGAGAGTGCTTTCTCACCAATTCAATGAGTTCAGGAATTGACTGTGGTTGCCCCAAGCCTTGGCAGTTCCAGCTTATGCAATTCATTGGCTCGACTGGGCTATTGAGTAGCCGCCGTCGTTGGGGATTGAAGTTTAGCATCATTTTGGAGGGTTTGTCTCTTTGGTGCACGAAAGTCTTTAGGGCAAATGGGTTCTCTTCGTGATTCAGGATCATACACAATAATCTCATCTGGTTTTGTGTGTCTGGGAGTAAGGGTTATGTGTGCGGGCTTTGGGAGTGTGGGTAGCCCAACTAATGGGCCGGGGTGAGGTTTGGGTTGTGTTTGGTTAGTGGGTTCCACTTTAATCACAGGATTAATTATGCCCGAGTCTCACGCTGTACCACTTTCAAAATAATAAATGGCCATTACATTCTTAGGGGTAGTAAATGTACCTGGATTGATGCTGGAGTTAGTGCCGATTCATTGTTAGTAACCACTACAGGTTCCTGAAAATCCGAGAGTAATAAATGATGAGTAACGTTTTCGTCTATTGATTCTAGCTTGTTTGGTCGTTGGTTGGCTAGAGTTGGTTTGTCGGGGGTTGCTAGGTCCGGATGGGCAATGCCTTTGTCTTTTGATGCTAACTTCCCCAACTGCTAAGTCTCGGGGTCATCACGTTCCTTTGTGGGAGGCACCAATTTGTGTGGTTTCGCACCGGAGACAATGATAGAGGTTTTGCGAGTTGACAGGTCCACCTCTGCCCTCAACCATTCCCCATAATTTTGGTCAGATTTTGTCAAAGTACCTTTACTTTGTAACCACCGCTTGCAATCCCGGTCATCATGGGACATATGACCACACTAATAACAGAAATTAGGGAGACGTTCATACCTCAGCGCCGCCCATCCAATGACCTCTCCCTTTGACCAGACCTTCTGTACTCGGCTAAGAGGTTTTGTGATGTCAGTTCACACCCTGACTCGGAGGTAGTTACCCTTACCACCTTCCTCCTCAGAATCAGCCATGTGGAGGAGTTTACCTAGCAATCTTCCAATATATTCCTTGACTGTTGGTGTTAAGCAATGGATCAGTAGATCATGTATCTAGATCCAAAAGGATGTAAACTGAAAGCGAAGATCTGAAATAGGGACATTCTTTTGAACCCTTTCAAAGATGACCAGATGTTTTTCGTATGTCCACGGCTCATGCTTTACAACCTGTTGGAGATCATATTCATCCTCAAAATCAAAGATGAGTGTGTTATCACCCATGTCCTTAATCTTGAAATCATTCTGTGTTCTCCAAAGAGGCTTAAAAGTTTACACAACTGAATCGATGTTAACCACCTGTTTTGTAAAGAACTTTGCAGCCAAGAGAAACTGGGGGTTCAATGAATCTTTGGGACAAGAAATTCCAGATTCCTCCAGATCTGAAAGGGATAGGTTCTGTCATAAACTTTCTAAAGAATCCATTGGGGCAATTTGGGGGATTGTAAGAGATGAAAGCCCTATTGTACTAGCAGCACAGTAGGAGACGTGGAAACATGTACTGGGACAGGGACAGAAAAGCTCTACTAGAGATCGTAGTAATTAGCGTAGTTAACCCTAGGAGCACAAAGAGCGACCTTGTCACTTAAACAATTAATTGAGTTTTTAAATTGGCGTTTGATTCAGCCATTCAGGAAAGTTCTTTTGTAGGTCCAATTTGCTGTAAAATTAAAGAAATATAATGACAAGCAGCCATGTGCTAGAACTTAGAAATGGACATGTTTAACACAATCGACTCCACTCGCCTCATTTTACAATTTTTTAAAACAGCACTTATCCTTGGTAGATGGAGCGCATCTGTCACTGCATTGGAATGGAGCCCTCTAATCAAGTGAAGATTGTCCTATTGTAAGCACTAGCAGTAGCAGCACTTACCCAAGTTAATCACTTAACCTTATCCATTTCATGATGTGAAAGTGTAATAAGCACGGGTTTGAACTTTGATTTGATGAGCCATCCCTTTTCACTTGTCATGTTAACGCACTTCAATTTGTCCGGCCCTACAAGATTTGTACACGCAACAAAGTATGCATGGGCATTTTTAACCTCTTAATAATGCAACTGTGGTTGGTCCTATTTAAAAAAAAAAAAAAAAAAAATTCAACTGTTGTTGGTCTCTATCCTTGTTGCATGCAAAACTTAGTCTCTAAAAAACGTTAAGAATACAAAAAATTTCACAACTTTTATCATAATTTACTACTTGACGAGTTGTATGGAAGTGAAATAGTAGGTCTACACTTTCATTACTTACAACTCACTATGTGGCAAATGCTATGATATTTTTTGTGTCCCTAACATTGCTCCTTAGTCTCTTTAAATTACGTGCAACCAAGAGAAAGACTCTTAAGTGTTAAACAGTCCTTCAAAATGCTGTAGGCAATCTTCTTGCATGTCAAGCTTGTATCTGACTTACGGTTATTCTTAAAAGTAAGCATAATTTATGGACAAAGTTTAACTCTAAGTCGGTTTGAAAATAAAAAAAAATCACCCACTATATGATCATTAAGATGATTATTGACGTACATTTTTAGTCTGGTGATCTATGTAACAAGCTATGTAATTTGTCCGCCAAAAATCTTGTTTTCGTATTTCAACAAGCGATGTGAATAACTTGAAAGTTTAAGTGATAGTTCAATAATAATAATATTTTTTATGTTGCCTCGTGTCTATAGTCCTACCATCTCCTCCCAAACTTCAATATCATTATTGTGTATTTAATCTGAAAGGGTAAAAATTCATTGGGCTTATAGTTTAAATTCTTCAGCGTGTTTGTTTTGGCAAAAATATGTTTCCCATTTTTGTTATTTGACTTATCTAAAAATGTTGATCAAACTGAAAATGATACCGATTGATTGTAAAATCAACTATTTGTGGAGTGTAAATTGTTTTACTCCCTTAAAGGGACTTAAAAACACTTTAAAACTTGCAGTTCACAATAGATCCCCATCTCACTTGTCATTGCGAACCAACCGACCCATTGCAACCCTCTTTATCTCTCTTGCCTTTGATGGCCAACCCATCGACCCACCCAATCCCCTTGGTGATCATCCTATCGAGTATCGACCCAACAACTCATGAATCCATGACCTAGTAGTGTAGATGTGTGGGATAAGGGATTTGATTTTGTGCAGGTAAGCATTGTGACATGATTTATGTGGTTGATTTTGTGATATTGTGGACTAGTCAGCATTGTAGACTTATGTTTCATTATTTTTCATAGAAGCATAGAAAATATTTTATAGAATACTACAAAACACACAAAAATCTCAAAAACATTTTCAATTGAAATATATTGTTAAATGAAACAAATAACTCCTAAGTATTTAAAAAAAGGCCACTGGCAGCATCCACATTGGTGGAGTCATAAATTTAGCAATATTGCTTCACAAAAAGTTACTTTATCTATTTTACCTTCCCACTTTACATTACACTCAACATCAATAGATCTATATTTTTAGCTATTTAATTAAAATAATATTAAAAAATCATTAAAAAGTAGTGTGAACACAATCAAAAGAGATTTTTTTTATTTATTAAAAAGCAGTAATAACACAACAATTTAATATATATATATATATATATTTTTTTTTTACATATGAGCTACAGTACATCGTCAAAAGTAGCTGTGGAGCCAAAAAATATGGTTTTAACTTCACCAATATAGCCACATTTTGGTATTTAATGGTGCTAACTGAACTGACACTTCCTCTCGTTTAAATATTGCTTAAAGATTTAGCGTGCGTTTGCCTAGCACATTTGCAATCTTTTGCGTTTTAAAACTCGAACCCACGATACTGTAGTAGTTTTAGCCAACAAATAAAGACTCATTGCAGATTATTTGCTACTGTTTATATTTTAAAATTATTTTATTATAATATTTTCAGTTTTAAAAAAAAAAAGTGCATCCAACCCGACCCTAAGAAAAATAGGCGTGAAACATGTCTTAATTATCCGTAAGAAAAAAAAAAATTTAATATATATATATATATATATATATATATCTGGAGACTTCCTTTATAAGCGAGTCACGACTACCCACCTGTCCACTCCACGTGCATCCCTCCTTTACCACAATCTCGATATAAATAAAAACCCGTTACAAAATCCTTCTCCTCTTCCCTCCCTCGCTTTCTCCCTAAAAAAAAAATAAAAATCCCAAATCACCTCACCAAAAAGGCGAAAAATGACAATCGGTTCTTCCAAGAAACGGCAGCGCGTGCTTCCCACCTCCACCCCCTCCTCCTCCTCCTCCACAACCTCCTCGACCACAACCGCCACCACCACAAAACCCTTCTTCAACGACCGCAACTCCGGCGACGTCGCCATCCGCCTCTTCGTCGAACTCTCCCCTTTCGACTCCTCCCCCACCCCCACCCCCACCCCCATCACCTCCACCAACGAAAACAGCATATACGAAAACGGCATCCAGACTCAGATCTACCTCCACTCCCACGTCCTCCACCGCTCCAAATACTTCTCCGCCCTCTTATCCGACCGCTGGCAAACCCAAACCCAAAACCAAACCCCAAAACCGATAAAACTCAATCTAGGTATCCCACCGACCCCTACCTCCCTCCAATCTTACAGAACCGTCCTCCAACTCCTCTACACTCCCGATCTCTCCAATTCAATCGATTCCGTCTCCACGGCTCTCGATCTCCTCCCAATCGCCCTCGAACTCCTCTTCGAAGATCTCGTCAAATCGTGCGTCACTTATCTCGAGTCCGTCCCGTGGACCGAGGCCGAGGAGCAGCGACTCCTGAGCATCGTCCCTTTCTTGAAGCAAGACGAGAGCCAAGAGCTCCTCTCTCGGCTCTCGCCTCCCACCGAATCCGACACGTCGGAAGAAATGCTGCACTCTCTGGTCTCGTCCGCGATCAACACTTACCCGAACATGGCCTTCGTCAAGGCCTTCGTGGCGAAGCTGCTTCGAGACTACTCGTCTCGGGAGTCCGCCAAGCGGGTTCTCGAGGCCGAGTTCGAGAAGTGTATCGGCGTTGTCAAGGAGTCGCTCGAGGACTACTCGAGCCCCGATTTTAGATGCGATCACAACGAGACCGAGGCGATACAGAGGCTGAATCTTCATAAGGCTATGACTAATGGGAAGCATTTGCTTTGGTTGGTCGAGAGGATGATTGAGTTGAGGGTGGCGGATTTCGCCGTCAAGGCGTGGAGCGAGCAGGCTTCGTTCACTGCTGATTTGCAGCGAGCGTTTCGGGATGATGCTTGGCGGAATATTGTCCCCGGTTTGCCTGCTGTCGTGCTTAGGTGCACCTCTAAGCTCGCCAATGCTGTCGCGGCCGGCACCATTTTGGCCACTAAACAGGTATTTGCTTGCTTGGTTATTAACTTATTGTTACGATTCTTATGAAATGTACTTGAATTTGAGTATATGTGAATTTGTTATGGGGTCTAGGTAGTTGGTGCTGGATCTGGGTTTCTTTTAGATTTGAGGGAAACATAAGCAGTTGGAAACAGGAGTGGAACATTGGCAAAGTATATTTGTCCAGAAGATAGGTGGTGGTATGTACCGGACTAGATGTATAATGTTTTTTTATTCGTTCTTTGTCAAATCGTCATTGTTGTGCTTCCTACTGTTAATGGCTGGAGTGCTCGGTGACTTATTTTCTCATGATATTTCCATTATGTCTTTAATGTTTCCTTTTGTCACCATTGATCGAAAGGCGGTTTTCATGGAGAGTTGATGAATTGGGGAAGTAGTTCTGTTATTCACTAATTTGGTTTCCAAATCCCATATCCGGTGTCATGTTGAAGGAGAAAATAATAATAAGAAGCTAAATCTAACTTCTAAATAGTTAAGATTTGGAATGAAGCAAGTTAAGCACCAAAATGTGCTAAAATCCTAGTTTCCTTAGTTTTAGTACATGTGAAAGTTTTATCTTTGTTTGCCATTTCTTTAAGGTTGTCTCTACTAAGCCCATATCCCTCTTGGCCTTCAACTTGACTATTGCAAGTTTTTGGTCAGAATTATCATAACAGGACTTTTTTGTAACCTTGGTGGGTAGTGGGCGTGTAATCCCTCTCAGACATAGGTTTTTAAATTGTTCTTAATGTATTCTGAACATCTCTAATGCTACTCAGCATATACATCTATTTCACCACTGAAATAACACTGAATGCTATAACCACAAGTGAGCACTTTGATGGAATGATGAATCAGTTGTAACTAAAAATCATAATGTTTTCTTGTTCTCATATGTTTCAGGTTAGAAAGAAGCTTGTGAAAGAGTGGCTTCCTGTTCTTATTGTTTGCAAGGACAATGTCTCACCTATGTCGCCCAGTAACAAATCACTGTACCTGGAACTGGAAGAGACATTCCTAAGAATAATCTCTACGCTGCCCATGTCCGATTCACAGGAGCTGTTGCAGCAATGCCTCAGCTTTTCAACCCGAAATGTTGATGATTGCCCTCACTTGTTAACAGCATTCAACACCTGGTTCCGCCGTGCTGCCCGACCTCCACAAACAGACAACCTCTATTAGAAAGTACTGGTGTTTATGTTGTGGATATAGATTATTGTTGCACCATTTTAATGCTGTCATTACTGAGATTTAGTCTTTCCTGTCAAATATTGTGCATAGTAACCAGTGTTTAGATGGAAACTTTGTGTGTACTGTGTATATAAACTGGAGGTGAACTTTGTGTGTACTGTGTATATAAACTGGATCATTCTTACCTCCGCAAGGACTGCAACAGAAGCAAGTCTGTATGCATTTGAAATCCTTCCAGATATCTTTCTGTCCATCTTTAGTGATAATGTACCTGTCTGAAAATAAGTTCCATTAGCAAAGATCTATTGCCAACTGAGGCTGCTGCTTTTGAGTGCAATCTGATGCATTTTATTCCACTTCCCACTCGAAAATTTGAAAGCCTGACATATAGCTTCTGCACCTAAATGAACGGATTCTCTCCCCGAAAAATAAAATAAAGTCGATCATTCTTGTTGTTAGAATTGAAAAGATGGCTGTTCATTTTAGCCATAAAATACCATTGCCAAGAATTGAAAAGATGTCCTCAGATTCAGTGGTGCACGTATTATTGAAACATAATTTTGTATATAAGTTTATGAATTTAAAAACAGAACCATGCCACCAGATTTCAGTATTGTATTTATCTATAATTTCTGCTCCCAGTTCTGTTATGGAAATTTATGAATTGGTGAAACTGAAACGAGGAATATAACAATTTTTATATAATTCTTGAAATAGAGTCCCACCCTTGTTTACGTGTATTTCAAGTTGAGAGTTAAGTAATCCGAGTTTCGTTTTGCATGTTTCCCTTACACAGCTTGATAATAATGCCACTCACCAAAGGCATGGCTGCTAATTTGAAGCTACTCTCCCAACAAGGCAATAATTATGTCACACATTTGGCATTTGCATAATCTCTTTTACAATTACATGGACTCATAATGTAAAACTCACATGTTATGAGTGAGAAAAATGCATATGCCCAATACACAAGATACCTTTTTCGATTCAATTAAGTATATTCTCCGGCTTGTCAAAAATACGCATATCAATCAACTAGACAACAATAGGGATATCAATTAAACACGGAGGGCAGGAGTTAGAACTATGGTATTGTGTGACTAACTACAGCCTAAAATTAGGATAATGACAATATAGTCAGCATGCAAAGCCAACATAACAAGGATAAAGACAAATTTGACAAATTGAGTCATGACCCGTTGAAAGGGATCTACATTTCTTTCCATTACCAAAATTTCACTGCCATCAACTCGTTACAAAACAAAAGAACATCACAGATATAGAAGATCACAGCAGACAACACTTGCTATGTGAGGGTCTCACACACTAATGAGTTCAATCCCTACAAAATCAAGTGAAAGTGCTGCTGAGAGATTTCCTGCATTTATAGTTGTAAATTTGAAACAAATGAACCTCTTGTAGTGGTTGCAAGGCTTAGCCACAGCAGAGGCCAAGAAAAGATTGAACTCATGCATTCCTACACTTAATTGAAAAATCCATAAGCCTCCATATTGACAACTGAGACATGTCGGAAGTACCACTAAGTTAGCTGCCTTCGTATCATGGGGGAGTTGAAAGGATGACATTTTGCTAGAAGGGCAAACAATGGAAGTGTGGGTTAAAGTAGTCGCCTTCTAAAGTTGCTGGTGGTGCCGTGGTATGTTCGAACCAGCAAGCCCACTCCAATTCCAACTCCAAGACAAATGCTAAGGCCAATCCCAACACCTACTCTTACGCCAGCATTGAACCATGAAAGTTCTCCATCTTCATCTTCAAAATATGCTGTCCCAGTGTAGGGGTTACTGTAGTCTTCATTTTCTGGTTTGTGGTTCGGGAATTCTGACATCTGCAGAATAAATTAAAATGAGCAGGGTGCTAGGTTATGGGAAGTAAACTTTAGTAGCAATGTAAAACATATGTAAACATAAAAATCTTCTTGGTGAAGACATCTTTGTTAAGACCCTGATAAAAGTGCCAAGTGTATAATTCATGAGACAAGTATGACCATTATACTAAATTACACAAATCAGATGAAAGAAAATTAATCAAATCCTAGCTGCAATAACAATATCAATTATTGTCACATTTGGGCTATTGCACCCAACAGACCCAAAAGCGCTGCAGTTGACTTCAACTGATCAAGATAAGTACAGAAATTGCATACTGATTATCATGGTGAAGTTCCTATAGGGATAGTAAAGCAATGCATGTTAAATGCACCCAAAGGATTTCCGAAAAGTAGTTAACAAATGTTGTTCAGATTAAAGCAGCTTTTGCCTACTTGAGAGTATTGTGAAGTAACCAAAAGAAGTTTAAGATGCAACATATATCTAAAGAAGGACATCCATTTGTAGATCAGCTGATACACTAATGAAAGTCACAAATGAAAAGATACTAGCTTTAGCATATAGAAGAAGACCACTGATGGGATCCTTCCACATCCACGTGTACGTGCTGTAATTATGTGAATATAATTCAGTATGAACCAAAAGATAATTTCACCAAAGAAGGTTCTGATGACTCTATAGAACATCTTTATATTATTTGGGGGTGGGGTGGAGCATTTGACTCCTTAACAAAGTAGGTGAAATTCTACCCATTTCAAGGCCAGGGTCATATTGAGCACAACTCTGTACTAAATCAAAATGGGTGTAAATGTGTACATACAGTTTCCACGGTTATTTTGTATTTTTTTTAGTCATTACATTAGACAACAATGAAAGACTGAAGAAAGACGACAAATTTTTTTCAATCATACATCTCTGCCTGGACCTATCCTTCTGACCATGTGCATATTTGTAAAAGTCACTCAAAATAATGACACGCAAAACAAAAAGTGTAGTATTATCTTAGTTCTTAGCTTCAAACCATGTGCCAGCACCTATCCTTCTGACCATCTAGGATAAGATTGTATATGCCTGTCCAGAGTCCAGACATAAAACATTCTATGCAACAAACAAGGGAGTGAACATTTAGCAGCAAACAAAGGGAACATGGGCAATGATAATGCAACACTTGCACAAAATATGAGCAGAACATCTAAAAGTCAGAAAAGCAAAAACCCATCTAAAACTTAAAGAATTAAATTAGCAAAACAGAACCTGCAAATCAAGCCCGGAAAGAACATCTTTCTGGCTTTCAGTCGTCTCATACTCAGGTATCGAATCCAACATGCCCTTCCTCATATGCTTTTTTCGACGACCAAGCTGCAAAGTCTTTGTTAAGATAATTGGAGTGCTCAAAAAGGACCCAGCAATGTAGACCTCAATTGTAGGTGAAGCCAAGTCTGGCCCCATCAATTGCTTACCCTTAAAGAAGCCAGTGCCCGGAGTTATATCAGATTCACAATCAATGCTCCATCCCTGGCCTTGAGTATTTGATTCTCCAACAGAACCATTACTATTACACAATTCTAAAGCCCCCGATAACACAAGAATATCCTTATCAAAGACCTCAAACTTCACACTTCCTGTCATCCTGATACTATCAGTGCTAACAAATGTAGCTTCTTCAGACTTCTTATCTAATCGATCCCTTCTAAGAAGGGTTGACACACCGTCGGAATATATGCTAGCTCTAACACCATTAACTTCAAGAAGCGTATCGCGATTGAGTGGAATATGGTTTAGTGTGAGGTACTCAGGAGTGGAATCATCAATCTCACATTTGCTAACTCTAACATAAAAAACCCTCAAATCAAGCCAAGGTAATGACCCCTTGACGCAGGGTTGATATGAAGAGTTCCTCATAACCATGTGCCCATTGTCAGTTGGCCCATTTCCATTAGATGAATCATAAGAATTCTCCATGGCTTAAGAGTTTAATCCTCAGTATAAAATTTCCACTTTAATTGAATTGATGATTTGGATAATCAAACAAATGAAACTCAGAAAAGGAAAGAAAACCTGCAGCCATATGAATGAAGTCAGATCAAAGAAATTTATACAGCATAACTTGGAACTGCAAAACCTAAAAACAGTGGAAACCACAAACACAGCTGATCAGTGTGCAGGAGAGAAAGGATTGTGGGTGTCAATTCATAACAAAAGAGATGAATCCCAACTTCTCCAAAGACCCAAACTGTACAGAAGAATCTACATGAACAAAATAAATGACTAACACTTTATATTTATAATGGCAGAAATCCAGGACACAACACTTAAACAGAAAGGAAACAAAGAAAAAGAAGAGAGGAGCATAAAGTCTAAAGTTTAAACTCAATTAGATATGGAACTGGTCAATATAGAGGGCTTCAACAGAAGAAGAGAACCAATATATGAAAACATTTTGCTCTGTAGGAATTGCACACAAACATAAAGACAAATAATTATGTAGAGGACAGGCCAACAGAGCAATCATCAACCCAGAAGCAGAAACAAAGGATAAAGAAGAGATAAGGAGATGAAAAAAGAACTAAAGAAAAGTCCAAATAAAATAAGTGTGAAACCCAACAAATGTTCATAGCAAAAACCAAAAGCTGAAGAAAAAGGTCTCTTTCCAAACTGATTCACACCCAAGTTGAGCAGATTAAAAATACAAAATATATTTTACATCAAACCAAATTTCCAAAAAACAAGAAAGATAACCCAACAATTTAAATTTATAACTAAATAAATTACAATTAAAAAAAAAATTTAGTTTACCTTCAGAGAAACGTAGCATCACCACCAGAGCAATATGTAGCTGAAATAGCAGCCAAAAAATTTGTATACCTACTTTTATATGGTCTTGCTGAAATGTTCTGTGAAGACGAAAACAAACTAAGAATGCACCTATCTGATTAAATAGAGTAACAAAACAAAACACCGCAAATTTCAATAAAAAAGCCAAGTGTGAACGACAAATAACTCACGTCATGTATACTAACATACATACAAAACAAAACCATTTTTTTTTTCCACAAAAATTACCATGGAATCATAACCAAAACTGTAATATTTAATAACGAGAAAAAACTCACCGTGTATGTAAATATTACGTACTCTCTTTGCAGCCTCTTATAATAAGCAAATCGAAATCGAATTTCAGCCTCTAGTAGTGTTAGAATTGAGAAATAGAATTGACCGACCAACGGAACAAGACAGAGCTTTTGATCTCTTCTGTAGAAGAATCGTGGCCAAGCAAAATACGAGTTGTCAAATCGAAAACAAAGAACAACCCAAGTCCCTGTATTCGACAAACAAAATTAGGTTGTCTATGTTGTTTTTTTTTCCTTCAATAATTCACAATCGATCAAATCAAAAACTCAGAAAAACCCATGTCCTTAAATTTCAGAAACAATAACGGGTTGTCCTTGATTTGCTTTAATTTTATTGTTTATTTTTGTTGTTGTTGTGTTGGATTTGCAAGTATTATTATACTATATTAATAAGTGGGGTCACTCTATATCTGATATTCTTCGGGTCTTATCCAAGTAAAAGCGCAGTTTCACAAGGCCGATGTATTGAAAACGATGGGCAACTTCTATATTATACAATAAAGATTTATGAATCTACGAGACGATGAATAGCCTCTCTCTCTTGACACTAATTGCTGAGGTACCGTACATATACGTTTCTTGTAAACAACGCCTTGAGAGAGATATTTTTTTAGAACCACCTAAGAGCATCTACAGTAGGTGTAGCAAATGTGCCAAATGTCAAATATTTGGCACATTTGCCACACCAAACACAAAAAACACTAACTATCAGATGGGCTAAATCTCATAATTTTTGCAACATGTGAACAGTACCGTTACAAATTTGCAACAGTACGGAATCGGTGTGGTATAAATTTTAATCATTTTTTATTCTCTTTTCTCTCTCCTCTCTCTTCACTTTATTCTTTTATCTTCTCTCTCATTCTTCCTCAGACATCACGCCTCTCCATTCTTTTCTTCTTTCACTCTTTTTTCTTCTCAATCTCGTTGTTTTTCTCTTTTCCTCTCAAACATCACTCTCAGTTTTTTCTTCTCACTCTTTTCTTCTTTCACTCCGATCTCTGTCGCTGTGGTGTTTTTTTTTTTTGGCAGTGATTTGATACCCGGTTCGGCAGTGGGTGGGTTGAGATGGTGATTGGCGGATCACTGGTGGTGGGTTGCAATGGTCAGATTTAGTGGTGGGTTGGTGATGGGTGAATCGGTGGTGGTGGGTTCTATTGTGCGAAATCAGTGGTGCGAAATCGGTGAATGGGTTCCGAAGGATGGGTCGGCTGTGGGTGGGTTGTGGCCGCAACAATTTTTCTGGTGTTGTGGGTGGGTGGGTTGTGGGTTCTGTTGTTTTTTTGGTGGTTGTGGCCGTAACAATTTTTCTGGTTGTGGTTTTTTTATTTATTTTTATTTTTTATAAGGTGGTGTTGGTGGATGTGGGTTTGTGCTGGTGGTGGCTATCGGCATTGTTGCAGCCGAGGTGGTTGTGCTGTTGTTGTTGATGATGATGATGATGATGGGGAAGTAGTTTAATATATTATTTTAATGTGGTGTAAATATTATTTTAATGTATAGAATTGAATGATAAAACATCTGATAAATGGAATGTTGTAAAATAATGTGGTAAAATAATAAAGTAGGCTTTTGGTATGGCAAAATGACATTTTTTATGCAACATCTGCTATGGATGCTCTAAAGAGAGATATAAAAGGGTCTGCCGACTTAGTTTTATTTTGGTAGCTACTATCTCTCCTAGTTTTAATTGATTTATAACTTTATATAAGATAGATATATTTTCATTAAAATATATATATATATATATATATATATTAAGCTCAATCACGTGCTTGTCAAGTTGTCATGTGAGAATTGGGAAGATATATTTGAGATTCCATCTCTCTTTTTTTTTAATGGTTGATTTTCGTTTTATTTATTTATTTTAAAGATAAGTACATAAGGGGGAGGAGATAGAAACAATAATAATATTTGACTCCAAATATGTTGAAAGCAATTTTTTAGTGTGTATTATTTAAACAAGTTATATAATTTATTAAGAAATTTATGTGATTAAAATTAAATTACATATGATAACTTTTTCAATTATCACGTAGTGAGTTAGAGCAAGATACTTTTAAACATGTTTAGAGCTAAAAATTTTCCCACAAATAATAAGGTTACTTCTAATCTACCTTTTAAATCAAATACTTGACTTGTTTTATAATATCACAAGGAGATAGTAGAGTATCAATAAACATAGTAACATAGATTTTTCATAATAATTTTTTTTTTTTGTTGAAAATATTATCATAATAATGCACTAATTACCAAGCCTCAAGTTAGCAAATTGTGATAACATCCTAACTCCTACCAAATCATTACTGCATATTGCGGTCTCCATCTTACCTAATTGGCTGACATCTAGTGTGGTAGCCATGTTACTAGAGCAGGCATGTTACTAGAGCTTGACTTATATGGAAAACTTGAAACTTTTTTATCAGACATTCAAATCAAAACTTTTGAACAATAGGGTAAAGTACACATTGTCCTTATCCTCAAGATATTTTCTCACTTATTGAAGATAGTAAGATTCTTATCACTGATTTTCCTATTGTAAATCTTTATACTGTATTTGACAAATCCCAAACTTCTTTCAAACAATCCATAAAAAAGTTTTTAGGCCCTTCTTGTCTTTCTACTGTAAAAGGATATGTCCAAGTTTCTAAGTTTGATCAGTTTAATATTCCAGCAAGTAAAACAAAAAATTTCATCACTCTTGCCCTTCCTAGAGAGTTTGTGATTTCATGGTAAAAACAAGGGCACACCCACCTTCATTTTGGTGCAGTAAGGCTAGCACTAACTTTTCACAAAAGAAAGGGTCTTCCTATAGCCTCTAGAATTTCTCTTCTTGATTCTAGATTCTTAGAATATCAAAATGCAGTTATAGGAACTGTTCAGTCCACCCTAAATGCGGGAACAGTTTTTGTAACCCTTTTTCCTATTATAAATCATGACCAAAACCAGAAATCTCCATTCACCCTAATATTTTGAAATTTGGGGAAGAACTTTTTGGTAGTATGGGATTAATGGAGATTTCTGGTTTTGGTCATGATTTTCTTTGCATGAAGGGGGAGAAGGAAGGGTTAGCTTTTTGGTTCTAGGATAGAGAACATAATAATCAAACTTTCCAGAGAGTTCTCTAAGGAGGTCAACTTCTGGATCTCCTGCTTCATATCTTTCTTTGAGTTTTCGCTGGGAAGATTTTTTCTTTCTTCATGAATGATCTTCTTCAAAAGCTTCTTCTTCTTTGCAATCAACACAATTACAAATATCCCACCATATGTGACTAGAAGGTGATTTACCTTCATATCAAGGCTTTCCATCTTCACGAAATGCCTTAATTTTAAGACCATCTTCATCAACATATGATACTGGTTGGAGCATAACAATTTAAGTTGGAAAGACTGTTACATCTTTCTTTTCTGGAGGGGTTGTTAAGAATCTTGTCTCCACTTCACCATTTGCTTTTCTGATAAAGAAAGGTTCATTCGACTAGATTGGCTTAGTTGCCTGATGAAGCATCTCATATTTCGTTATCCATGATTCTGGGAAAATAGAGGTCATTTGTTCCCTATTGAGTTGTCTCGGAACAAATGTACACATAGGTGTCATCCTTGGATCAACTTGAATCAGCAGAGCATCATTGGACTGAGCTAGGTCTGGTACTGCCATATCAAAAGCATGATTCTGGAGTCTATAGGCAAGCTGATAATGGAGTGTAGCAGCAAATGTGTCTTGTACCTGAGAAGCTCCTGTAATCTGAACCTATACTTTAAGAGCATCACAAAGGTGAGGATTCCTGAGAGACATGTTGAAGTTGGGAAAAAGGGTTACAAAAACTGTTCCCGCATTTTGGGTGGTCTGAACAATTCCTATAACTGCATTTTGGTATTCTAAAAATCTAGAATCAAGAAGAGAAATTCTAGAGGCTATAGGAAGTCTTTTTCTTCAGTGAAAAGTTAGTGCTAGCCTTACTGCACCAAAATGAAGGTGGGTGTGCCCTTGTTTTTGCCATGGAATCACAAACTCTCTAGGAAGGGCAAGAGTGATGAAATTTTCTGTTTCACTTGCTGGAATATTAAACTGATCAAACTTAGAAGCTTGGACATATTCTTTTACAGTAGAAGGACGAGAAGGGCCTAAAAACCATTTTATGGATTGTTTGAAAGAAGTTTGAGGTTTGTTAAATACAGTATAAGGATTTACAATAGGGAAATCAGTGATAGGAATCTTACTATCTTCAAGTACGTGAGAAATTTCATACAAGTAATCTAATCTATTTGCAGTAGATTTACGAAGAGAAAGGTCAAAGGCAGAACTAGTAGTATCGGTGATTTCTGAGGATATACTTGCCATGATAGTTTCTTTTGGAAAGAACTATTTACCAAAGGCCTGACAGGACTACAACACCAACACGGGCTTAAACGTCCACAAGGTAACTATGGAAAACAAGGTTCTTTAGGAAAATTTAAGAACAAACTCTTCAGTGTTCTACTTGATTATCAAATCCAGTGTTCTGATGTGACTAATACAGAGAATCCACGTATTGTGGCAACTGTAAATCACAGAGCATACTAATCAGGACAATAATCAAAGTATACTAATCAAAGGAGTGAGAAACGAATCATTGGCTCTGATACCAACTAGGGATAAAGACTAAGAGACAACCAGATACAGAATAGACACAAGGAGTGTAAGAAGATTATGGAGTAAGAGAATTATAGAAACTGGTTGAATTGTCTAGCTCAATTGCTGAAGAAATCACATTTTTTGAAACTATATATAGAGATTTGAAAAAATTGTAAAATTTTTTTTTTTCAAAAAAAAATTCTTAAATATTTTCTTAATGTATGCCCTAGAAATTATGTATATAGTGGAAAAGAGATATAGGGTTCGAATCACATGCATAGAGTATCATAAATAATAATGTTACTAATGGACTGTCAGGTTGGCTCAATTCTATAGGCCCCCTCTTTATTAATATAATTTTAATTTATATCTCCATATATTTTAATTAACGTTGTTTCACCATAAAAAAAAAAAAAAATTATGGCGCCCTTATTAGCCAATAGAATGCATTTAACACATCATTTTAACGGAAAAACACGTTTACACCTATACTTTTTTAAGCAATGCTACAAGTACTATAACTTTTATTGAGTTTACAAATGGGTTTGACTTACCTCCAGTTAGGGGTGTTCACCAAATCGCACAAACCACAAAAACCGCACAAAAACCGCTAGCAAAATAACATAACCACACCACACCGCAAGTAAAAATACACTGCACTGCACCACACCACATGGTACAATACAGTTTGCGGTTTTATAATAAGAAAACCGCACAAACCGCATCACACCGCACCCTCTCTATATATTAATATATTTATTTATTTTTAATATTAAATATATTATTAATAGTTTAATAACCCTAGTTTTCATTAAAAAAAATGGTTTGATAATCCTAGTAAATGTTGACTAGAAAAATCAACCCAAAATAAAGAAAAACTAGTTAATTATTTAAAACTTGGCCCCACAAAAAGGGAAAAATTAGTTTTGGGCTGGGTAGGAAATGCCCAAAATTTAAAAAATATATTGACTTCAAACCACATCTTATACATAGCACCGCACATGTGACCGCAAAAATGAGGTACGATGCGGTTATGGTTTTGGTTAAACTCTAAACTGCACCACACCACACCACACTGCACATGTGACCGTAAAAATAAGATACAGTACAGTTATGATTTTAGATAAACCGCACCACAAAGTGCGATACTAAAAATATCTCAAAACCGCACCGCACCGCACCATGAACACCCTCGCTCCAATACTTTTTTAACTAGACGTGTCGTTTTATTTTAAATATATAAAGGCAAGTAGTAGTGAATTTTAATCTTCACATTTTATTTAATTAGTGGATAACGTGGTATCCACATTTTTATCTTCTTCCATTTACCACCATTTTACACGCTGCAACTACTACTAGAGCCTATTAATTGCATATCACATCATTTTAAATAGAACTTTTCACATCAAATAATCAGCCCATACGTTTCCTTATATATATATATATATATATATATATATATGAGATAGAATTCTACACTTCAAGGGTGTTTGATGGTCAAATGTTTTCTTTGGTATAGACGGGGATTCAACTCCAGATCTCTTATTTAACCATGAGAGATTTTTTCAGTTGAGCTAACTAGAACCCACTGCACATTTCCTTGTTAGTTTGTCACTTTGTTGTACAACTTTATAATATAACTAGTGTGGGTTGTACGTGCAAGGCATGTACTACATCTTGAGTAAGAAAATTAAGGTAGAATTTTTATTTGAAAAAGTATGAAACTATATACATAAAAAATGTATATCATTCAAAGTTAATCTTATTTGTATAAGAATTTTGATATGTATTTGCTAAAGGTGATATCTATTCATTAAAAATTTTTAAGAATGATAACGAATATCATCATTTTTCAACAATAAGCAATTGAGTTTTGCTAAAAATGTTAACATTGATTGACATTGTATTAGGCATTTGCTGAATTGTATTACACACATGACATTGTATTAGACATTTGTTGAATTATATTGCACACATGGCATGGGAGTTATCAGGGCGGAGCCATGTATATGGGTGGAGGGGCCACGACCCTCCCAAAATTTTGAAATTTTTCTTAATATATATAATTATTTTAATATTTTCAAAATTTAGTCTACAAAAATAAGAGTTGGCCCCCCAAATATTTGTATTAGTCCAATGATACTCATAAAAAAAAAAAAGTTAGTCTAATAGTTATGGATACATAACTTTATTTTTCGCAATTTTATTTTTTTATTATAACATGTGCTCTTATATCAATTAAATATTTGATAAAGTTTAGTACCAAACATGTTTGGATCTATTTTGTTTAACTTGTTATGTAGTGATTAACAAGTCATTGACTCATTAAAAAAATCTTGTCACTAAAACTACACATGAAATGTCTCTTTAGTTGCCACATAATGAATTAGAACAAGATAGCTTCAAATATGTTTGGAACATAACTTGTTCCTCCAAGTTTTGGATCATTCATGTTTTTGAAAATTTCATTAGTTCAATCGAAAGATTTTGTACTTACTTTAGTATAAAATTTGATAATTTGTATTGAAAATGAAACTTTTTAAGAATTTCACTATAAAAATGGTAAAAATGAATTTTATTTTATGAAAGATCACCATCAAAAATAATTTTGATTGAAAATACTAAACTCTTTTTTTTTTTTTTTTTTTGGTGTGTGTATATATATAACTTATCATATAAAAAAGTGTGTGTATATAATAAAAAAGTGTGTGTGTGTGTGTGTGTATGTATGTGGGGTAGTCTTGATATATATCTTAGTGTCGCAACTTGGACCCCCCAAACAAATATACCTGGCTCCGCCCCTGGAAGTTATGGTAGTTAGTTAGTTACCTAGGCCAGTTGGCAAGGAATGATCAGAGTTAGTTACAGTGGTGAGCATGAGAGTATAAGTCTGATTGTAATGAGAGGAAAGGGAAATCATTGATGAATGAATACTAAACACTACATTAGCCTCTATTTCCATTTCTGTTCTCTCCATCTTTCTCAAGGAGGCCTTGTTGTCCTTGAAACCAACTAGAAATATTCTTTCCTCTGTATCAATCCAAGATTATCTTAGTTGAGTCTTAATAATTGGTATTAGAATCAACCACCATGTTGAGTAATCGGACGTAGCTAATTGAGTATGGAATCAAATGAGTTGTGGCTTTATGATAGGATCTCGGAGGGGGCAACCTAAAGGCTAGATTAAAATCACTGATAGGTGAGTGGAGCTACCAAAAAGAGAAAGGGCTACCATCGGCTATTTAAATTTTCGTAATAAAATATGTCATGTGCTACAATTGAAACTCTTCATCAAATACCTTCAACCATAGACAATGAAAAAATTTCTCATTCATACTTTCTTCTTTATCATTCTACATGAGTTTTGGTGCAATCTTTAACTTAATTAGTTTTTAATGAACACCCATTTTAGGAAAGAAAAGAAAAAAAATAACAAAAGGCACATGTCATCGAATTTTCCATTAGATAAATTATAAATTTCGAAGATTTAAATCTAGAAAATCAATATTCTCCAAGTAGCAAATAAAACACCTTATATTACCATACCAACTTTCTAGGTATTACTACCATCTAAAACTCAAAACAAATAAAGAAAATTTTTGGGATGTTAAAATTTAGTGGGAGTATTTTAGACATTACACAATGGAATATTTTAAGAATTATAAGTTTTCATTTGGGTATAATTGAGAGAATGGTAATATGACATATTTGCTATTTTCCAAAATATTAAGGGGGAAATTACTTGATTTTAAAGTTTAAGGATGAATTGTGAACCACCCCAAACATAAAATGATGAAAAGTGTTTTAATCCTAAGTTTTTGTTTTTGTTTTTTTGTTTTTGTGTGAGAGTGTGTGCGTGTGTGTGTGCGCGCGCGTGTGAGTGTAAAACTATGTGTTTTTACTTAGAATGGTTAAATGGTGCATAAAGAAAAAAAAAATACAAAATACAAAAATTCAACCCAAAAAAACTGTATTTGAAACAATGAATTTTGGCTCAACAAAAATTGACTAATAAAAAAAATTCTAGAAACATAAATGTAGGGACTCAAATTGGATTGGACCTAGAATAGGGATGTGTTTCTAGCCCAATAAGCCCAAACAATAAATTTTTAGAGAGTGGGAGAAAGAACTAGTTCCACTCGCTAGAAAAGGCCATGATCATTGTGCAGTAAAAGATGTTTCAAGCTAACTGTTCGATGAAAGAAATTCTCCTCGGTCAGGTTTCAAGGGATATCCCTCTCTCTCTGGATTCTATTCTTTGTCCTCCTCCCTTTTTTGTTCCGTCCCCCTTAATATCATCCACTTTCAGGTTATATACTATGTCTATTACCCTCTTCTCACCTTACACGTGTAGGCTCTACTCTTAGGGCTTCTTTCTGTCCCATCTAGCACCTCCCGGAACCTTTACCTAGCAGCCATAAAGCTGCTTGGTTACTGTTTAGGTATCACCTCCACATTAATGCGGCCAGAGGGTTAGCTGGGAAGCATTTAATGTGGATGTAGCAGCTTCAGAAGATATTTGTTATCGCTCCTGGTTCCTTCTTTGTTCTGTATTCACTTTCCAGTTCTAATACAATTTTGCGGAGTATCATGAATAGTGAGATGGTTACATCCACCTCGGACCACGGTGTCCGAGGTGAGTCTTATCCTCGGATGTGTTTTGGGCCATTATATATGACTTCCATCTCTTTTTCTTATACTAGTCTCACAATATCTCTTTTTAACTATCCTCGGATAAGTGAGTGTCCTGGGACTGGGCCG
The DNA here is from genome assembly GCA_032727855.1 of Quercus ilex subsp. ballota. Classification (NCBI taxonomy): domain Eukaryota; kingdom Viridiplantae; phylum Streptophyta; class Magnoliopsida; order Fagales; family Fagaceae; genus Quercus; species Quercus ilex. Next base: position 44,818,812 of record CM064918.1, read on the forward strand.
TTGGGCCACAAGCCCATTTCCCACAATTTCCACACCATCCTTTTGGATAACCGGCCCCACAATAGCCCCTCAAAATCTTACTTTTTGCCATCTTGGAAGAAGGGAGATTTTGATATCCTGGCCTCACCTCTTTCGTGGACTTTCCTAACCTTTAGAGCGCCTTTCTGCCTGCCCAAGGCATGCTCCTGACGTTTCGGCGTTAGGAGCATGCCATCATTAAATGATGACGGCTTCTTTGTCCCCCACGTTCAATGGCAAGATGTACATCTAACGATGGAGGACCCTCAGTATTTATGGGCGGGATTTTTTCCGCTTACAATTTCTGCGCCATTATAAAGAGCTTTTCAAGTCAACTCTCTTTTCAGTTGCAAAAATCACACCGTCTTAGCGTGTATTCATTGAACCTGTCTCTCTTTTTCACCTTTCCACGCTCTCATAAATACTGAGAGTCTGTCCGAGGAGCTCATTTTCCAAGCTTGTAAGTTTCCTTAATCCTCCTTAGCCTTCAATCCTCTTTGCTAATTTTTCTTCACAACTTTTAGGAAATGGGTAGGTTCAAGCACCTAGTTGATTCCGAGGAGCAAATAGAGATATTTAGAACCAAGTATAGGATTCCCTCAACAGTGGGTGTGAGATATGCTTCCACAGAAACGTGGTTAAACGATAGGAAAACAGGGGAAGTGGTTATCCCTATGATCGCTTTTATAGGGGGAGGGATAACTATCCCTATTGGGTAGTCTTACTAGAAGTTATCTTAGGTTATTTAGGTTATCTCCCACACAATGCGTCTCAAATATGTTCAGGGTGCTTTGGAGTATAGAAGCCCTAAATGCGAGGATGAACCTAGGTCTGACCCATCACGATGTGAACTGGGTGTACAATCTCAATCATTTGAAGGGTCAGGGATACTATCTTAAATCTAGATTCCCTGAAGTAAGGTTAATCCAGTGTCTCCCTACATCGAATAAGGGTTTAAAAGATGATTTTCTTATTTTTTTTGGGGAATGGCATGATGGTTTACCTTGTCCTATTAAAGAGGGAAAACCAGATGGGGTTTTTGGGCTATAAGCCTCTATAATTTGGATTGTATTTTTTAGTTCGAGTTATCTTTATTTCTAACAGAATTTTTCTCCTGTTTTAATGATTTTGCAGACAAGCATGCTACCAGATCTTAGTTCAGGTTGGTTAACAGGGAAAGCTTAGATAGAATCCTGTGATCTGAGGTGTATGTGAATCCATCTGACGGCCAATTGAGGGCAGCACACATAATCCTTCGATACAACCCAATTTCCAAGGCCTTTCAAGCTCCCAAGTGTGTGATAAAGGCTAAAGATCCTCGGTTTCACCGAATTAGTGTAGCCTTCGAAGGATTTATTGTTCCTGAGGGTGTTTCAATTCCTGAAAGTACCCCTTTCACCCAACCATTACCTGTGACCACTACTTCTATAGGAGCTTCATCATCACGCACTATTCCTTGGGAAGAGAAAGAGAAAGAGAAGAAGAAGAAGAAGAAGAAGAAGAAGAAGAAAAAACTGCAGAAAGAGTTGTAGAATTGTTGGATTCTGCAGACGAATTTGAAGTTTTCAATCAACTCCCATCTTCCGAGGTGACTTCTGACGAAATGGGCCTCTAGAGAAGGAGCTAGAGGAGTTTAATGGATGTGATTGAAAGCCAGCCTGGAAGGGGGGCACCGCGGAAGTTAGTTCAACCTAATCTCCCCCTTCCTTCTCCTCCTCAGCCACCCCAACCACATGAGACCGAACCTAATGACCCAAAGAGGAGGAGAGAGCCCAAAGACAAAGAGGTGATGGAGCCTGGGAGATCTCGTCCGCCTCGTGAAGATGAGGTCCAACGAGCTGCAAAGCAGCAAAAGGTTGCTCATGGACCTCCACGAGGCGTGGCAAGGCCCACTACTTAGTCCTAGGAACTCGAGGCTTGGCTCCCTGCTCCCATGCTCGGTGGTGAGTCTCTGAGGGAAGATGCCTCGATTAGGGACTTTAACATCAAAATTGGGTGCCACATCACCTCAGCTCTAGAGGAAACCCTCATTCTCCCCAAGGATATGGCCGAGCTGAGAAGCATAAAGAGGAACGAGGTCTTCCAGAATACGAAAAGATATTTGGGCATGGTAGGATACCTTTATTGCTCTTCTTTTTTCTTTGTTTTGTTTTTGTTGTTTGTTTGTTTGTTTTTTTTTTTTTTTTTGTTTGTTTTTTTTTTTTATAACCGTTGTACACACAGCCCTATGTATTGCATCTCTAATTCTTTTTTTTTTCCTTTTAGGCCGTTTAAGCCACCTTCAGGCTGGAGGAGATAACAGACGCTTGCTATCAGTAAATAGATGATGAGAGGAAGAAACGAGCCACAGCTGTGCAAACACTCACCACTACTGAGCAAACCAATGTACAGCTGAAGAAAAAGCTGGCCGAGGAAGAACATGCTCGGAAGAGTGCCGACTCCGCTTTGGAGAGCGTCCAAAGGCAAGCCGAGGACTAGAGAAAACGTCTGCGCGATGCTACTGACCAACTGGCTGCTTCCACAGAATAGATATCAATTTTGCAGAAACAATCGGAGGAAGCTCAAAGGTTCAAGGATCAGGCTGAAGAAGCTAGAGCTGAGGTAGAGAAAGCAAAAGCTGAGGCGGAAAAAGAAAAAGACATGGCCGAGCAGCACGGATATGACATTGGCGTTGCTGAGACGGAGGATAGCTTCCGGGCTGAGGTGCCTGTCGTATGCCGTGCATACTGTGCCCAGACCTGGGTAGAAGCTCTCAACCGAGCTAGGGTGAGCCTTTATCCGAGTTGAGAAGGCCAGAAAACGTCTACTTCCCTCCAGCCATACGATCCTCTAGCTCTTCTTCTCAACAAAAAGAGGCATCCTCTATAGCTGCTGATCTGGCCAAAGAAGCACAACCTCAGAATCCTCCTCTTCCCAACCAGCAGAAGCAACCTGAAGTGCCTGAAGTTGAAAAAGGCATTTCCTCGGATGAAGCAGTAGAGGAGCCTAAGGGGGGAACAGCTTCTCAAAGCTTTGAACAGGCTTTGGCTTCGACCATCCTACCTGCTGGAGAAGTTCCAAAGGAAAAAGAGAAAGAGGCTCCTCCTGAGGCAACTGGCAAAGCTCCCCAACCCAAGCTTCAAATAAAATTAAAGCCATAGTTAACATAGTTAAACTTCTTTTATTTTTCAATTCCCCCCCCCCCCCTTTTTCTTTTTAATTAAGGATATTTTTAATTGTGATGTGTATTTCCCTTTCCAAATTTATATAAGATGTTTTTGCTTTATCTATCACTTGTATAATTTTCTGCATGAATATTCTTTGTTTTTACATGATCCCAAGCTATAGAGGAACAAAATCTGATACTATAAGGGAAAACTGGTAAGTTAATTAAAAACCAAAACAGACTACAACAGTAAACACCACAGCCCTACAAAGGCTTGCTGTTAATTCATTAAAAAGTACCCACATTGCAGAGAGTATTCTAAATGTTTAACCCAGGGAGGTACTGGGCACCTTAAAATGCTTTAAGTGATGCTCATGGAGTTTGCTTTGATGTATAACTTTAATTGCACGGACCTCACTTACAAAGCATTGGTTCCCATTAAGTTTGTTGCCTAGACAATCTGTCACACTTCAACAGATGTCATAGTGTATTAATTTCCACTAAGTTTGTGGTCCGAGGACCTGACATGACTTAGTTTCTGTTTAACACTTCAATAGATATCATAGTGTATTAATTTCCACTAAGTTTGTGGTCCGAGGACCTGACATGACTTAGTTTCTGTTTAACACTTCAATAGATGTCCTAGTGTATTAATTTCCACTAAGTTTGTGGTCCGAGGACCTGAAATGACTTAGTTTCTGTTTAACACTTTAATAGATGTCATAGTGTATTAATTTCCACTAAGTTTGTGGTCCGAGGACCTGACATGACTTAGTTTCTGTTTAACACATCAATAGATCGAGAAACGCAAGTTGCAAAATTAGGGTAACTTGTAAAGAGAAGTAAAACAGATTTGTTCTTATTAATAGTAATACCTCTTTAGATTGCTTACATTCCATGGGTGAAGTATAGTTTTTTCATCTAGATCTTCCAAGTAATAAGCACCTATTCCAGCTACGGACGTGATACGATATAGTCCTTCCCAACCAGACCCTAACTTTCCCCAGGCTGGATTTTTGGTCGTCCCCAAGACTTTTCTCAATACCAAATCTCCTGGGGCTAACGGCCTCAGCTTTACATTTGCATCATAACCTTGTTTTAGCTTGTGTTGGTAGTAGGCCAGCTGAACCATCACATTAACCTGTCGTTCGTCTATCAAGTCTAGATTCTTCTTCAACAGTTCATCATTTCCATCCGAAGTGAAAGTACTGGTCCTTAGTGTGGGAAAGCCCGTTTTAAGAGGAATTACAACCTCAGCCCCGTATGTCATTGAAAATGGGGTTTCCCCTGTTGACCGCCGAGGTGTTGTTCGATACGTCCAGAGGACATGTGGCAGCTCTTCCACTCATTTTCCCTTTGCATCATCCAACCTTTTCTTTAGCCCATCCACTATGACCTTGTTGACAACCTCGCCCTGCCCATTTCCCTGTGGATAAGCCGGAGTGGAATATCTGTTCTTTATCCCCAGATCGGAGCAATACTTTCTAAAAGCCCTGCTGTCAAATTGAAGACCATTGTCCGAGATGAGAGCTTGAGGAACCCCGAATCGAGTAATGATATTCTTCCAGACAAACCTCTTGACATCCACTTGGCCAGAGGCTCGGCTTCGACCCACTTCGTGAGGAAGTCTGTGCCAACTAGCAGATATTTTTTATTCCCTACTACCTTAGGGAAAGGGCCAACAATGTCTAAGCCCTACTGAGCGAAAGGCCAAGGGCTAGAAAGAGGATTAAGAACTCCTCCCGGCTGATGGATGTTCGGGGCGAACCTTTGGCATTGGTCACACTTCCTAACATATTCCTGCGCTTCCTTTTGCATGCCTGGCCACCAATACCCCTGAGTAATTGCCCGGTGTGATAGAGACCTTCCTCCAATGTAACTTCCACAAATCCCTTCATGTAGCTCTTCTAGAAGTGCCTCAAAGGCTTCGGGGTGTACACAAAGCAGATATGGTCCGGAGAAAGAGCGCTTGTATAATTTCTTATCCTCGGACAGCCAAAACCGAGGAGTTTTTCTTCGTATCTTTTCAGCCTCTGATCTGTCCTCAGGCAATATATCCTTCTCGAGGAACAATAGTATAGGATCCATCCAACCGCTTGCTGAACCGATCTGATTGACCTGAAGCAAGTCCCCTGTTACTGGGGTGGGTGTGTTTAAGTCTTCAACCATTATCACTCGGGGCAAGTTTTGCGCCGAGGAGGTAGCAAGGGTAGCTAAAGAATCTACATGAGCATTTTCACTTCTAGGGACATGGGTTATTTCAAAAAATTCAAAATTTACTTGCATACGCCTAACCTGGCCCAAGTACCCCTGCATTCTTGTATCCCGAGCTTCCAACTCCCCTCTAACCTGGCCCACAACCAGTCTTGAATTCGAGAAAATCTCCACTGTTTTTCCACCTAGTTTCCTGACCATCCACATCCCCATTAATAAAGCTTCATACTCTGCCTTGTTGTTAGTAACTGAGAATCCCAACTTTAAAGACTTCTCGATAGTGACCTTCTCAGGAGATACCAGAACCAGCCCTACTCCTGACCCCCGCTGGTTTGCTGCTCCATCCACATACACCTTCCAGGGTAAGGCATGTTGCGCAGAGATAAGATTAACTGATTTTTCATGCACGCCCCACGGGCTTGTCTCTATTTCTTCAGGGCCTTCAGCAAATTCGGCCACCAAGTTGGCGAGAACCTGCCCCTTCACAGAGGTACGAAGCATATACTTAATATCAAAAACCCCTAAAATTGTGCCCCACTTGGCAATCCTGCCAGTGTAGTCTGCACTCCGAAGTACTGCTTTGAGTGGATACTGGGTTAAGACGACCACAGTGTGTGCCTGGAAATAATGGGGAAGTTTCCTTGTAGCGTGCACCACTGCCAAAATGGCATTTTCCAACGGCAAATAGCATACCTCAGCCTCATGAAGCGACTTACTAACATAGTAGACTGGCCGTTGTACGCCATTATCCATTCGTATCATAACAAAACTGATCGCATAAGTGGCTATCGCCAAGTAGGAAAAAAGGACCTCATTCACCTCAGGACAGGACATAATGGGTGGCCGAGATAGATACTCTTTAAGCTGCTTAAACGCCAGGGCGCACTTCTCAGTCCATTCGAATCCCTTCCACTTGAGTAAAAGGAAAAACAGTCTGCACCTATCCGCCGACCTGGATATGAATCTATTCAAAGCAGCGGTCATATCAGTCAACCTTTGTACCTCCTTGGGATTCCGAGGTGATTGCAAACTACTTATGGCTCTAATTTGATCGGGGTTCACTTTAATTCCTCAATGAGTTACCATGTAGCCCAAAAACTTCCCTGAGCTTACCCCAAATAAGCACTTAGATGCGTTCAATCGCAATTTGTGTTTCCTTAAAATCTCAAAAGTGTTGGTGAGGTCTGTCACATGCTCGACAGCTACCCTGCTCTTCACAACCATGTCATCAATATAGACTTCGATGCTCCTGCCCAATTGTGGCTCAAACAACTTCGTCATCATCTGCTGGTAAGTAGACCTCGCATTCTTCAAGCCAAATGGCATTACCTTATAGTGATAATTTCCAGTGGGAGTGAGAAAAGCGGTCTTTTCCTGATCATCCAATGCCAGTGAGATCTGGTGATAACCCTGAAAGGCATCTAGGAAGCTCATCCAAGGATGGCCCACTATTGCATCCACCAACTGATCTATACGAGGCATAGGAAAAGGCTCTTTTGGACAGGTTTTATTAAGGTCCGTGAAATCAACACATACGCGCCATTTTCCATTTTTCTTTTTCACCACAACCGTATTAGCCAACCACTGAGGGTAAAATACCTTCTTGATAGCCCCTGCCTGCTTATGCTTTGTCACCTCATCCCTGATAGCCTCGGCATGTACCCTGGACGAACGCCGAGGTGGCTGCTTCTTCGGAATAACAGAAGAATTAACATTCAAGTGATGACAAATGAAATCTGGATCCACCCCCGGGGCTTCGTAAGCGTCCCATGCAAACACATCAATGTTTCTCTGAAGGACCTCAACCAATTGCTCATTCTCCAACAAAGGTAACTGTGCCCCAACCTGAAAGAACCTGTTTGGATCATCCCCAACACTCACCCTCTCCAAATTCTCACACTCCGTTTCACCGGCCGAAGTACTGAGGAGGGTCGCTAGAGTCTTTGATTGCTATAAATCATTCTCGGCCGTGGCCGAAGTGTCTGTCTCTGGCCGATGTTGGATAACCGTTATTAAGCACTACCTAGCCATAGCTTGATTCCCCAATATTTCTAGCACTTGGCCTCCCGAGGGATATTTTATCTTTTGATGAAGAGTAGAAGAAACAACTCCCAATGTATGCAACCAAGGCCTACCCAAAATAGCCGTATATGGAGAAAAAGAATCCACCACAATAAAATCCACCTCTACCACGTCTGAGCCAGTCTGCATGAGTAGTCTAATCATACCTATCGGAATGACCGACCTGCCCTCAAAACTCACCAATGGGGAGTTATAGGCTGTCAGATCCTGGGGTCTTAAATTTAGCCCCCTATACAGGTCAGGATACATCACCTTGGCTGCGCTCCCCTCATCAACCATGACCCTTCTCACATCATACCCCCCGATCCTAAGTGTAACCACCAAAGCGTCATCATGTGGTTGTATGGTCCTTCTCTTGTCTTCATCTGAAAAGCCCAACACCAGTGAGGTGCCCAGTTTGGCCCTCTTCAGCATTGAACTGGAGCCTTCATCCAAACAGTGAGATACAAACATTACCCTGGAGAGACAATACCCTATTCTTCCCGGGGCGGCAAATATAACATTTATCATTCCAAGGGGGGTCCTGAAGAGGCATCTCCCCGGAATGTCGAACCTGCCTGACTTCCTCGGCCACTGGAATGACGCAGAAGATGGGTCAGCTTCCCTTCTCGGACCAGCTGTTCTAAATGGTCCCACAAATTTCTGCAATCTTCAGTAGTATGTCCATGGTCCTGATGGTACTGGCAGTAAAGGTTTTGATTACGTTTCGCAGGATCCCCTGCCATCCTATTGGGCCATCTGAAGAATGGCTCGTTTTTTACCTTCTCTAGAACCCGTTGTACTGGTTCTCGGAACACAGCATTAACCACCTGGGAATTAGCAGATCCTGACTGCCCCCCAAAGTCCCTCCGAGGTCGGTTGTTATTGTACCGGTCCGACCTGAAGTCCCTCCTCTCCTGAGGGACCACCTTGGACTTTCCTCTGCCCTGTATCTGATCCTCCTCTACTCTTCTATACTTGTCAATCCGATCCATAAGCTGACGCACGCTGGTAACAGGTTTACCAGTCAGAGATTTCCTCAAATCATGCTCGGTTGGAAGACCTTCCTTAAAGGTATTAATGGCCACGTCATCATAAGCCCCATATATCTCGTTGAACATTTTCTAGTATCTATCAGAATAGGCCTTCAAGGTTTTCCCCTCTCGCATAGACATGGATATTAACGATCCCAAGGGCTGAACAACCCTCTTGCAGGTGATAAAACGAGCCTTAAAAGCTTGGGTGAGCTTCTCAAAGGAATTAATGGTATTCGCTCTTAGACTGTTGAACCATCTCATCGCCACCGGACCCAGGCTAGATGGGAAAACTTTGCACATCAAGGCCTCATCCTTAGCATGAACAGCCATCCTTTGACTGAAATGGCTAACATGTTCCACTGGATCTGTTCGACCATTATAAATGGTGAACGCAGGCTGATGGAACCGCCAAAGAAGATTTGCATCCTCAATACGTTGCGTGAAGGGCGATTTGGAGACTTGACTCAACGCTTTGTTCAGGGCGTCGTTCCCTAAGCCCTGACGAGGTGGACTCTTATACTTTCTTTCATGGTGGTACTCCCCATCATACACGAAAGATTCACTGGGTGGAGTTCTTGACCTATGTCTATAGCTAGTGTCATCCGACTCCTCAGAGGATTGCCCAGAGTTGTGAGCCATACGTCTTCGTTGCTCATGTCGTAATTCCCTTTTTAACTTGTTAATCTCACCCTGCATGTCTCCGTCGTTCCTCGCGTGGGATATATGGCTCTTCCCCCGAGAATAGCTTCTATCAGTGTGAGTTGTTCGCGCACTTCCCTCATAACCCCCCCTTCGTTCACGGATTACCAACGGGTTACCATGCTGAGAGCCCCTAGCCTTTGCCTGATGTGGATTAACATCCACCTACTGTGGGCCCGCCACTGGTTGCTGCGGTGCTCCCCCTTCCACCGCAACCACTGCACTTGCCTTTCCTTACGAATAGATCAAGTTCTTCCCACAGACGGCGCCAATTGTAGGGACTCAAATTGGATTGGACCCAGAATAGAGATGGGTTTCTAGCCTAATAAGCCCAAACAATAAATTTTTAAAGAGTGGGAGAAAGAACTAGTTCCACTTACTAGAAAAGGCCATGATCATCGTGCAATAAAAGATATTTCAAGCTAACTGTTCGATGAAAGAAATTCTCCTCGGTTAGGTTTCAGGGGATATCCCTCTCTCTCTGGATTCTATTCTTCATCCTCCTCCTTTTTTTGTTCCGTCCCCCTTAATATCATCCACTTTCAGGTTATATACTATGTCCATTACCCTCTTCTCACCTTACACGTGTAGGCTGTACTCTTAGGGCTTCTTTCTGTCCCATCCAGCACCTCTCGGAACCTTCACCTAACAGCCATAAAGTTGCTTGGTTACTGTTCAGCTATCACCTCCACATTAATGCGGCCAGAGAGTTAGCTGGGAAGCATTTAATGTGGAGGTAGCAGCTTCAGAAGATATTTGTTATCGCTCTTGGTTCATTCTTTGTTCTGTATTCACTTTCCAGTTCTAATATAACTTTGCGGAGTATCCTGAATAGTAAGTTGATTACATCCATCTCGGACCACGGTGTCCGAGGTGAGTCTTATCCTCGGACGTGTTTTGGGCCATTATATATGACTTCCATCTCTTTTTCTTATACTAGTCTCACAATATCTCTCTTTAACTATCCTCGGATAAGTGAGTGTCCTCGGACTGGGCCGTTGGGCCACAAGCCAATTTCCCATAATTTCCACACCATCCTTTTGGATAACCGGCCTCACAATAAAGAATGACACAACATTTTCATAATACCTTTATAACTTTGTTATATTTTACTTTGACTTGTAAAGAATTGACACCTCACCAATTGTGAAAATATTGTGACGACAACAAGATGTCTTAACATTTTCACAAAAGAAATGCTATATCCACAACATTTTTATTACAAATAATACGTTATAGGTTGTTATGAGTTGTTATTGGCAGGCAAAAAAATAATTTTATTGGTAAGTTTTGATGAATCCTTTGAAATCAGTGGGCTGAAAGTCTCTGAGCGTTGATGATCTTGAAGGCTGAATCTTGAAAAATCAAGTAAAATCAGAGAAGACCAGTGGAGGCCGGTCTATAATCCTCTGATGGTCAAGTCAGTGGATTGAAGTAGGAAGGGAAAATAGACTTTACTTTTTTTGTTAAAAATGTCTCTCTCAATTACCTCTTCGTAAGGAATGCTTATATAGTGCACATGGAACGGTTACTCCTTCCAATAACCGCTCCTATTGTCGAGGAATTCAGAAGATTCGGAGGTAACTCCCATAACTGCCATGGAAGTTACCTTACTTGAACCGGTGTTTCGGAACAGTTATTGGAGGTCTTGGTTTGTTTCCTACGTCTTGGTGAGAATCATGTTTGTCAAAAGTTTAATATCTTCAAACTGATGATCCTGTCCATCTTTCATTACGGACGGACAAGTTACTCAAAGATGGACGAGGTTATAGCGGATAAGTAAGAGGTTATAACTGGACGACCGTCCTTCCTTTATTATGGATGGACGAGATTAATGGGGATGAGCGCACTTCAGGCATTGTCTTTCTCCATTCGTTTCTCATGGACGACTCATGTGGACAACAGTGCATTTTAAATACACCATCAAGTTTAAATTAGAATAACAATGTACCACTTAAGATTTGTTATGAAAATACTGTGAAAAATGTTATGAATGTAGTACTTTTTTTTTTCACAATACTTTTATTTTTAGTTGTAGTTGGTTCCAATATGATATTTTATTATTTTATTTTGACATATAAAGAATTAACACCTCAATAATTTTGAAAATATTAAGACAATTTGTTGTGTTAATATTTTATTATTGTGGGGGACCAAAACTCAAACGCAAATAGTAAAAATCCGAGATGCTCTAAGTAATTGACTTGCACAATTTATTTATCATAAAAATAAGGTAGAAACTCCATAGTGGGAGGCTTAAACAACTGATTAAGAGAGTAGGAGTGAGGATGAACTAATCTAACATACATAAACTGCTTTCTTGAGATGTAGGGGGTAAGGAAGAAAACAAAAGTACAATGTGTCTCCACTTAGCCTTTTCAGTTCTCACTCTCTCTCCTTCTTCTCTATGGTTTTCTCTCTTGAAATCTTCTAGCTCCTTCTCTGTTGCAGTCTTCTCCCCTTTTATAGGCATTTTTCTTTCCCTTATCTCTCCAGCTGGTCTGCTCCTAGTCGGATTTTTGGGATACTTGTCACATCCCCCATTGGTTCTACCCCCTTTCATCATGAAATAGTACTTTTGGGGGTGTCTGCACTGTTTAGATTGTCCCATACGTATGTAATATGGTAGAAATTAGGTAGAGAATTTCTTATTAATGCGGAGGTGACAGCCTCTATGATCCTTTTCCTTTTAGGAGATTTCCCGAGGTGCATTTGGTGGGGGTGGCATCTTGGATTAAAGAGGGAATCGGTTGCTTGTAGTCCTTCTTTTGTCCACTGTAGGACCACCCATGCTCATGACCTTGGATAGGAGTTTCGGTATTGGTGGCATGCTCAGATTATCACGGGGATCATCCGTGGAAGTTTCCCTTTACTCTTCTGACGCTCTTGCTTCTATCCATATTGATGGCTCTGACCCATCTCTTCAAGTATGCCAACTCCCATGAAACAGCGAGTTTATGCTCACCAAAGCCCAAAAATACGGTAGAAATGTGTCTGCTCTATATCAAGTTTTGTTTTGTTAGAGTATTCGCAGCAATGAAGGCAAAATTTTAGCTATTTAGCTACACAAAAAGTCACTTTATTTATTTTACCTACAACACATGCTGCAGCAGTGGATCTATTTTAGCTTTCAACACAATAAAATAATATACATATCATAATAAAATAATATAACCACTACAATAAAATAATATATCCTACTACCAAAAAAAAACATCCACTGCCATCAGCCACAGCCAAAGCCACAACCACCACCACCACCACCACCACCAGCCACAACCACCACTCTACTTTGGCAACCACAACACAACATTCGGAAAAAAAACAAAAATAAAACCAAGGAACAAGCTACTGCCAAAGCCAAAATACACAAAACCCACTGTTAAAGCCAAAATCATCCACCACCACCACAACCACAACCACAACCAAAATCCACAAACCCACTGTCAAAATCATCCACCACCACTACCATAGCCAAAATCAACCACCACCACCACAGCCACCAAACCCATATGAAAATACATAAAAAAAAAAAAAAAAAAAAAACCTCAATCACAGCAAAGAGAATAGAGAGATGGGCGACAGCGGTGGCTTGCGGCTGAGGCAGAGGGTTGGGTCGGCAAGTTGGGTTGGTTGAGAGAGCTGAGAGTGACTGAGAGAGAGAGAGAGAGAGAGGCACGGATTGGGCGATGGCGCTTGGGGTGGGTCGGCGAGCTTGATCGGCGATGAGGGAGTGGCCGGTGAGCTAAGGGATGAGGGAGTGGCCGGCGAACTAGAGAGAAAAAAATTGAGGAAGAAAGAAGAAAGAGAGAAGCCGGAGAGAGAGAGAGAGAATAGGAAAAGACTATTTAATGAGAGAAGAGAGAGAAATGTAATAAATTTTTTTTTTTTTTTTTACCTGTGAGCTACAGTGTACATCTATCTTTAGATGTGCACTGTAGCTAAGGAGCTAAATCTTTTAGATTTAGCTCCACTGCTGCGTGATGTTTTTTGTAATTTTGAGCTAAAAAAATACCATTATACCTATATAGCACCATTGTTGTGAATGTTCTTAAATTGTGACTTTTTGCTTTTTCAAAACAAAACACACTGTTTTGGCTTAGTAAAAAGACAAAAAATTGACTAAACCAAACCAAAGCATTATAAATATAGGCATTGACACTTTTTATATAGTTAATAAAAATAGAAATAGATTTAATTACTTTTTTTACTTTTCCCAATTCCCATTTATACTGACTTTCTTTTAAAAAAAAATTAAATATGATATAATTTTTCCTTCACTTCTTTGTTATTTGATTTTTTTAATATACATGCTTTCATAAGTTATCCAGCTTTTTAAAAAGTAATATATACTTTAATCAAATCCAAATATTTGTGTAGATATTACTATAATGAAATTATGAATTTAAAATAATTAATTATTATTATTATTATTAAATTATTTACTTATGTGATAAATGAATTTTCACTTATGTAGATTTAGAATCTAACATGATATGTTATTTAGTAAAGTTGAAATATTTTTTTTAAACAAAAAATTGGTCTATACTTTATGATTTATTTTAGTTAAATTATAATTTTCTATTACAATCTGTGTTTTATTCATTCATAAATATTTTCTATTATAAATTGTGCTAGGGAAAATTGAATACAAAAACTTAGTTAATAATATTGCATCTCAAGAAACATGAAAAATAGATTTAAATGAAAAATTACATCAAAAGTTAAATAAACATTATTTAATCAATATTTAAATGTAAAAAAGGTTTGATTTAAAATTTTCGTTTTAGGCTCCAAATTTTTTTAAGCTAGCTCTGTGGACTGTCACTTGAACCTCGAATAAAGAAGCAGATACACCTTTACATTCTTGCCTTTATATTTTTGCGATTTAAAAAAAAAATAAAATTGGCAATATTTCTTTGTTTTAGTTTAAAAATAACTAGCCCAAATCCATGTTACAACTCAAGCACAATCCTATCTGGGGAGCAATCAAAGTAATCTTAATTATACTTGTACAATAAGTCTTGTGATTGCGGTTTAGTATACAATTAGTGTAGGGTTTAGCAATTTATAAATATCCTACATCGCATTCATTGTAATAAAAATGTTTGTTTTTTCCTTTTTTCTTTTAAAATAGGTAGTTGGTTGGGGGGGGGGGGGGGAACGGTGCAATACAACAATTTAGTATAGTACAGATATAATCACTAAGGACTTTTCTCTTGTGGTTGTAGCCCAAATCATGTAATTCTTGCATTCTCTTTTTCTCCTCATCCTCTCTTTTTATTTTGGATTCTAAAAATCTTCAACAATTTAGAACCAAAATGATAAAATAGTCCTCAATAGTTTCTCTCACATGCGCGTGCACACATATAAGTTTTGGCAAATGATACGTGATAAGATTAGCAAAAATTTAAGTTTTAACATATTGGTCATTAGGCAAATGGCCAATTTATTCACATGTAGAAAAAAAAAAAATATATATATATATATATATATGTATGTGTGTGTGTGTGTGTATGTATTTTTTTATTATTATTTGAGTTTGAGGTTCACGTTTAATTTTATTGAGTTTATTATAGGGTTGTAAATGAGACAAGTTATTTATAAATAATTCAAACTCGATTCGAGAAAAAAGATTTGCTTATGTTCGTTTATTTCGCAAACAAGCCAAATTTAAATATAATAATGTGTTCATGAACAAGCTCATGACATAGAGATTTGTTTAAACAAATATAATATAATATATTTATATGTATACTTGTCTAAAAATATACTCATATAGAATAAATATTTAAATTAGTTTATTGATCATATAATATATAGGTTCATATGACATCAAATTATTATTTGTAGTTTATTGATAATATAATAGTCTATCTATATGTAAAAAAAAATATATATATATATATATATAATTATTTTATTCATAGTAAAAACTCATTAATTTGTGAAAGGTAAAAAATTTTTAGTCATATAAGAAAAAAATAAGTTAATTAATGGTAATTTATGAGAGATGTTAAGTTTGTTCGAAAATCATGTTGGGTGGCCCAAAAAAAAAAAAAAAAAAAAATGTTGGATAACGAAACGCACCGTCTTTGTTAAAACGCAGCGTTTAAGGACCGAGTTTGGCATCAGCTACAAACCGATCTCAACGATTCGAATCTTCTCTCTCCTCCCATTTATCAGGCACAGGTGGTTTCTCAGTTACCACATTCCTCATTTTCTCCAACACCAATCGCGCTCTCACTCGCATTCGCACGCGACCTTTGATTGAGCTCGCAAATGGCCGCCGCGATCTTAGCTCGCAAATCGCTTCACGCTCTTCGTGCTCGTCAGCTCGTAAGCTACTTGCCCTAACCATTTTCCTTTTGTGCTCTGTTTGGTTGCTTTGAAATTGCCACAAAATCAATATCAATAATACCACTTCTCTTCTCATTTTTATTTAATTCTAGCTTCTCTTTCCGAATCATTAGCCTATTCGATTTTCCGTGATTTTAATAACGAATGCACAAATTGTCATTATAGTTTTTTAGATACTTGAATAAATTTGAGTTATGAGTTTGTTTTTATTTTTTAGTTATTGATTGTATATATCTGTGGATCAAAATTAGGTCTCTGTAATGAAGTCTTGTAAGAAGCTAAGACCTTGTAGTTTAATTAGTTTAGGACCAAAGTCATTGTGAACGCTTATTGCTAATTGGATTTTAAGTAATGGCAGTGACCTAATTTTTTGATAATAGGGTGATTGATATTGGGGACATTTGTGTAAAGATATTGCGGAGCTGATTTTTAGGCAGTCCGCATTGGGTGTCGACTTGTGATTGAATTACATCACTTACTGGTACTTTGATGAAAAAGTGAATTTGTGTGCACTAATCACAAGTTTACACTTAAGCGTGTTGTGTATTTGGGTGTTGCCCTTGGGTTTTCCATCTTTTGGCACGTGGGGCATGATAGTTATGTGTTGTGTTATGCTAGAAACTGTGTAAAATGAGACAATGATGAGAAAATTGTAGAAAGGAACATTTGTAGAGGCTTAAGGTAAATTTTTATGGTTAGTGAGGAGCTATGTAGGTTGTGGGAAGGACTTGAAAGTTGGAAAGTTTTTCCTCAATGTTCGATGTGGTGATTTCACAGAGAGAAAGAGAGAGAAATGGGCATATGCTTGAGGAAAATGAGATAACAACAGAAAATTTGAATCATCTATTTTGAAGGACTCTTATTGAGTGGGTGCAGGTTGTGACCTCAGATTCTTCATTTAGTTTTCATGGATTCACAGATATCATAAGTTAGATTTTAGGAGTTAACATTTTGAATTTGTATTATTTTTGGATTTATTCTTCCATAAGGTAAAACCATTTTCCTTTTTGTTTCAATGAATTTTTATTACCTATATATAAAAAATATATATAGGTAGATTTTTATTACCTTTTTATTTTTTATTTTACATGAGGTAGCTTTTTGAATGTGCATCTTTCTTACTTATCAAAAAAAAAAAAAAAAAAAAAAATACCTATATATAAAAAAAAGAAGCAAGGAACTATGTAGGGCAGTATATATACTGATAGTTGCTACTGTTACTCCCAGATTCTATGGAACTATGTTTTGAACTCTTGATTGAAGCTTTTAGGTAACTGCTAGGCTCCCTTTGATTTAATTGAAGTTGTGATTATTTATTTGATATTTGGTTTTTCAGATGGGAGTTTTTTAATTTTTTGTTGGTTTCTGTTTTCTGCTTAAGTATCATGCTTGGTGTGAGCAGAGTGTTCTTGCTGTCTCCGCTATTACCGTCAATTCTTTCATCTGACACACACACACACACACACACACACAAAAACACACATATTTATATATTATTTTTTCACTGAAAAATTGATATTATTATCCTGAGGACTTAGTTGGGATTTATGTATTCTTTTTCAATCTGATTAGTGGTTTCATGTTTCATAGTCTAATTTGTTTTCCTCATATCCTCTATTGTTTAGGCTGTTTCTGCACAAGCATTGCAGGGTTCGAACCACTATGGGCTGCGGTTCAATGCTCACCCATTCAGCACTCAAAAAGGTTTGCTTTGTTCTCTCCAATCATATTTATGATTCATGTATAAATTCAGGTATCTCTTAAAGTTTTATCTAGGAGAATTGTATCAATGATGTAAATTACATGATATGTCGTGTGTAATCTTAATATTAAAGAGTCATAATTAATATATTCTAGTGAAGTTGTTAGCCTTTACGTCATAAGTCATAACTGGTTCAAAAAGTGTATAAGAGATTTCTTTTTTTCATTGATACTAAAAGAACTTTACTGGTAGGGGATTGAGGTGTATATATGATTTTTCTTGACCTAGAGAAAGCATATGATTGGGTCCCTAGATAGGCTATGTGGTGGGTTTTGGAAAGAAATAAGTTCCTCTGAAGTATATTAAGTTGATTAAGGATATTTATGACACAAATTTAACTAGTGTGTGAACAAGTGGAAGCATCCCAAGTGAGTTTTCTATCACTTTAGGTTTGCATCAAGGAACATTAACTCCATATTTCTTTGCATTTGTGTTTTTTTTTTCTTTCCTTCAGATGACATAGTTTTAGTGGATGAAATTAGTCATGGAATTAATGTCAAGTTAGAAATTTGGTTAGATGCTTTAGAATCTAAAATTTTTGGTTGAGTAGGACTAAAACAAAGAACTTGGAATGATGGAATGTAAGTTTAGTAAAAGTAGAAACCAAGATGAAGGGGCTATAAGAATTTTGATGGTAAAGAGATACCAAAGACTGAGATTTTATCACTATTTTGGATCAATAATTCATAAAGTTGGTGAAGAAGCAGTTATATGGAGATTCGACAAGAATGGTGTTTTTGGAATTTTGTGTTTAATTGAGTAGTGCTAGATTCGGAAGTAGATTATGTGATGCAATTATCGGAGGATATTTATGTAACTAATCCTCCATCTATTTTGTTGTAAAATCTTTTTCAGAAAACATTTTTGCATTTTCGGGTGTTTGTTTGCTTGTAAAATGTGGTCAAGCTTGTAAAATGTTTTACCAAAAAAGTGAAACATGTTAAAAATTTCTCCCACTCCCTCCACTCTCTCTTCTCGAAATCAAGCTCCCCCTCCCTTTGCAAAAGCTGTGCCCCAACCATCGAAGACGTTGCCCCAACACTGTCCTATATACATCTCCGACATTGGCCCAACACCTTGTTGTTGTAGGAGTCACATCAGCCCCTCATTGTCGTCCAAGTCTCAAATCTCTCTCTTTCTTCTTTCTCTAGTTTGAACCTCAAAGGCTGAGAGACTTTGAGCACTGCCTCAAATTAGTCAACACCGTTGTGTCCCGACGGTTGATGTTGGTTTGTGATTGATGCTGGGGGTGATGGTGATGTTGCAGTCGACATGGGCTTGGATTGTGATGCGATTTGATGGGTCTGTGGGTGGAAGCGGTTGGATTTGAACTGAACCGGTGGTTTTCTTTTTATGGTGTGCAGCATTAGGGAAGATTTTGACAATTTATAATCTAAGATGGAGGGGCATAATTGTTTAGAGTGGTGTTAAACGTGTAAAAAGAATGGGGAAAATATGAATAATTTATTCTTACATTGTGATGTGGCTTGGGAGATGTGGTAAATGTTGTTTTGTATTTTTGGTGTCTCTTGGGTAATGCCAAAGTCAGCACAGTATGCTCACATGTTGGAAGAGGTGGATGGGAAAGCATGGAGTTGGTCTGATATTGCAGGCATCCCCTCTATGTCTCATGTGGTGTCTTTGGAGAGACTGTAATGCTCAATGCTTTGAATGGCATGAATTAAGTTAGGCGAATTGAAATATATTCATTGTTGAAGGCTTTATATGATTGGACTTCACAATCAATGGCCTTTTGTTTCGAGGTTTTCTTGGAATTCTTGGATTTCCTTGAAATTCATAAGCTTTGTAACTTAATCTGTGTTATTTTTTTCTTTTGCTTCTTTCTGTTTTTGTGTTGCACTTGGAGTACACATTGAGTGTACCTGTGTAGAATCCCTTTTCTATATCAATAAATCTTTACTTATATATATATATATATATATATCATAAAGATGGAGAAATTGAAGAGCATGTGAATCATAGGATAAGAGCATGGTGAATGATGTGTAAAAGCGTATCAAGAGTATTTTGTGATTGTAGAATACTTATTACGTAAGAAGGAAAAATTGATAAGATTGCTATAAGACAATCTATGCTCCATGGTTATGAATGTTGGGCTTTTAAGAAATAACATATTCATAAATGAGTAGTTGAAATGAGAATGTTAAGATAGATAAGTGGTAATATATTGGTAATGAGGATTTTCGTGTAAAGCTAAAAGGTGACCCTTATTGATGGAAAGACATGGGAAAGTCGCTTAAGATGATTTGGTCATGTTTAGTAGAGAGAGACTAATGCAACAGTGAGAAAGAATGAGTCAATTCAAGTTGAGGAAATGGAAAAAGGTATGAGGCCACAAAAAAAAAAAAAAAATTTAAGTAGCGAAAAAGGGCTTGTTAATTAGGAAATTAAGGAAGTGACAGACAATATAACTTCAGATAGAATAAAATGACGGAAAAGAATATATATGTGGCTAGTTCTAATTAGTTTGACGATGATCCATAGCCAACCCCAAAATTTGGAATTAAGCTTTGTTGTTGTCATTGTGTGTGTGTGTGATGACAAAAATGAAATGCCAAGCATTAGTCCGTAACCCCTGGATGCCAAATGTGTCATCGGGGTGATCTTGAGATGTGCCATTGGGGGTAATCTTGTACTTCCTATGGGGTGGATACAAAAGAACATTTTCTCTCCCTCCCCAGCCATTTCAGGTTAAGAGGATGTGAAAGTGTCTATCTCTCTCTCTCTCTCTCTCTCTCTCTCTCTATATATATATATATATATGTTCCAAGGCATGAAGTGGGAGAGAAGGGGTTTCATTGGTGAATTTGAATTGGCTCTATATCAATGAATATCATCATCCATACAAAACGAATATGTATATATATTTATTCTGTTGGATTTAATAACTCATCATAAAGCTTCTTCACAAATTACCTTTAACAACCTTATCATTTATAATTTGCCTGCTGCCTTGTTCAAGGAAATTATATCCACTGCCATACAGCACAAACTATGTTCTTTGATATTTAAAATTCAAGTAACTTGTAAAAAATTATTTATGGTTCTAGTATTTTTCCTCCTAACACTCTTAACTACAGAAGATGAAGAATATGAGAAACTTACAAAAGAGATTTCAAAGGACTGGAATACTGGTATGTAGTATACTTTTTGGGAACATTTGTGTTATCTATTGTTTTAACCAATATTCTACAATTTTCCATGAATAATTCTGGTGCTTCTGAATGATCGCAGTTTTTGAGCGAAGCATAAACACATTGTTTCTCACTGAAATGGTTCGGGGTCTGATGCTGACACTCAAATACTTCTTCGAGCCAAAAGTTACTGTAAGTGTATTCCTACACCCAATGTCCATCTTGGACTGTGTAAGCTATGATATAAATTTCATTCTTTTTGTAATGCAGATTAATTATCCATTTGAGAAGGGCCCCTTGAGCCCTCGTTTCCGTGGTGAACATGCCCTCCGTCGATACCCAACTGGAGAGGAACGTTGCATTGCATGCAAACTCTGCGAAGCAGTAAGAGTTTTAATATTTTAAATAACTATTCTTGGTTAAATTGATGCTTTTTGAACTAAAACTTGCAGAAGTAGAGTATTAAATCTTCCCGTTTGAGTCTGGATTTAGAATCATGTGCTGGCAATGGGCAGCGCCAGTGTTGTTGTCTTAGGTAGTGCTTAGACACTAGATGATTTTTTTTTTTTTTTTGATAAGTTGCTTAGACAATAGATGATGAGGATGGCATGCCTTATGAGATTGGATTTCTTAGGTAGTTGAATTGATTTAGGATTCCATTTTATTTTGAGTTCAAATAAGGAATAGACGATTAGATAAGGATTAGCCTTTTAGATTATATCAGTTTAGAGTTTATGGTTTATGAACTTTTATTCCTGCAAGCTCTATATAAAGGCTTCAGGTGGTTTATTTCATATTAGACTACTGATTAATGAAATTTCAACAAAAGTTTCTTGCTTGGTGCTGATTCCAGGCAACCCCTAGGTGCTGATTCTTAGGTTTTATCTTTTAATTTTCTCTAGATTGCCCTGTATCACCAGAGGCCTGGCCCTATGGTTGCAAATTACTTTTCCTGTTTGATATTCAAACTTGCATGGATTTTCTGTGAGTTCGTTATCTGTGCCGCATCCGAAGTTTTTTATTTAAATATGGCGTTCAAATTAAATTTGGAAGCAAACAATGTCTCAGTATGGGTGTGTTTCATTAGATTAAAAATTTGAGAAGTTGGAGATCTAGATGTGATGATCGATTAATGATCAATATATCTTTATTCTATGATGCTGATTTGTAATAAGTGCTGAATACATCTGACATATATATATTATGACAATTTGGTGAGGTATCCCTGATAATCTGTATTTGACTGATAAGTTGACCAAGTCAGACCAAGCCAGATTTAGCCAGATTTAATATGATGTGAAATTAAACTGAGGCTCATAATTTTGATAAAGTTAATTTGATGTACCCTTAAATCTAAGAGATGCCATTACCTCTTACCTTAAACAAATATCATTAAAATGAATTAACTGTAACAATTTTTGCTTGTGCATGATACATTCTTTTGTTGAGACCTCAAACTATTTTTTGATGAGTAATAGAAATCTTATTAGAAATTTCTAGGCTTATGGCGAATGGGTGGCATTAACGAATATTTAAAATTTGTCAACTGTCAGCATTCCATGTCTGAGTTTATGTCTACATTTATCTCAAGAACACTACCTAATCCAGCCATGAAATATGAAGGATGGTCAGGCTGGTATAATATCTAATTAAACGCGGCTTTGGTATCTGAATTTATCATTTTAATCTCACTAAGCAATTGTTGTTATTTAGGTATGTCCTGCACAAGCAATCACAATTGAGGCGGAGGAGCGAGAAGACGGTAGCCGGAGGACTACTAGGTGAAGGATCTTGCACCCTCTCCCTTATCATCTCTCTCTCTCTCTCTCTCTGTCTCTTCTTTCTCTCTATCTCATATGTATACTTTTCCAGGTATGATATTGACATGACAAAGTGCATTTATTGTGGATTCTGCCAAGAGGCTTGCCCTGTTGATGCTATTGTTGAAGGACCCAACTTTGAGTATGCAACAGAGACTCATGAGGTTAGTATGCATAATTTTTGCAGGATCATAGGCAGTTGATCTAGTAATGAATTGAGCTGATATATATATACATATATATATATATATTCTTCCATTGTCATAGGAACTTCTATATGACAAAGAGAAGCTTCTTGAGAATGGGGATCGATGGGAATCTGAGATTGCAGAGAACCTCAGATCTGAAAGCCTATATCGCTGAATGCTCCACCAATTGTTTCTCTGTAGCTGGATGCTTGCATCTCTTTACTTTTTGACAATGAGAAAAATAAATAGATCTGTCTATGGGTCTTGAATTTGATATGTGTATCCTTGGTTTTGTATTTCATTTTTGTTTTTTGGGAATACATTCTGATGAGATAAAAGAATTATTAAACATGCAAGGGAAACAGTTTCCTCTTGTAAAATGACATGTATGAAATCTTTCTTGATGACGAGCATGGAAAAGAAAAAGAGGAAACGTGGAAAGTTTTTAGTGTAGCTACAGGTGTGATGGACAGCCATATCTAATCGAACTAGAATTTCGACACTGCTACTAATGTGCTTTGGATACCTAAAAAAGGAACCTCTTTGAGCTGAAGCTAAAGTTGCCTTTTTGGCTTGCGTTAAAGATAAGGAGGCAGACATCCCAAATCTTTTTCTTATTTTTTTCAGAAGATAGACATCCCAAATCTGATTCCTAAATAATAAATATGATGCTCTTTGTGCCGGAATTGAAGATATCGAACGTTTCCTTTGTAACTTGTTTCCATCTCCCATTTGAGCTTTGTAGGGGTATATAAGGCCCTTAACTTGTTGAAATAAAAATTTATTCATAAAAAAGAAGCTTTAGATCCCAGGTGCAGAATTATATAGATTTGTTCATCCCTTGGTTTCTTTTACGCAATGTGAAACTTGATGGTGTGACATTCTAAAAATGTATGTGAAAACTATGAGCAAAACTGGAATTTGTTCAGAACCTTTAACTTTGCCAAATCCACTACATTCGTAAGACGCATGGTGCAATATTTTCTTTCATGATAAGTTTTAACAATGACAGGTTATTCTCTTATAAAAATATCACAGTTCAATTTTTACGAAAAAAGAAAAAAGAAAAAGAGAAAGGAAAAACAATTTATTTGTTCTTATTAACTTTTTTTAGATAAAGTAATAATAAGTGTTTTAATAAAATATGTTACTTAAAAAAAAAAAAGTTTAATTGTGACAATTTTATTCCTAATTTACCATCTTTTCCCTAATAATTCTTATTGACTTCAAATTCCTAGATTGATTTCGTGTCTTTGATTGTACATATTATTTCCTTACTTATGGCAACATTAAAATGACAATGACTATGTAAATTTGTACATTTACATTGCAATACAACAGGTCTAGATACTTATATTTTGTAATTTATGAAATTTTTTTGGTCATACGTGTGAGAAACTCTATCCATCAATTAAGAATCTATTTGAGGTGAAACTCAAAATGATTATTAATTTGAGTTATAGCTTGACTTTAGCCCCACCTAAAACAACAATTGTTTTATGTTGTGGGAGACAATAGTTCATATCATTACCTCGAAAATTTGAACAATTTAGTACATACTAAATTGAATTTTATCATTAAAAATATACACAATTTTCTTATGAAAAAAAAAAAAAAAAAAACACAATTGGTAGTTTGGTACGAAGGTTGGTTATAAATTTTGTATAAAAAAAAAGAAAAAAGAAAAAGGAAAAGCCCAAATCGAGCTAGGCCCATTTATGATTTACCCTACCTTTTGATGTAGAAGAATTCAGTCACATAAACCAATCAGCAATTGTCAATCTTTTCCACAACGCTAACAGAGAACAAAATTTCGCAGATATATATTATATATAGGGCGTGTTAAAGAGTCTGATAACACGGCCCATCGGAAAAACTCATCAGTGAATTGAGAAAGAAAGAAAAGAAAATGGCGGAGGAAGCGATTCTGGGTTACCTAGAGAATAACGAAGTGATCGGAGACTCGGGCGAGTTCGCAGCCAAACATGGACTAAACCACGACGAAGTCGTTAACGTCATCAAGAGTCTTCACGGTTTCAGATACGTTGAAGCTCAGGTACTGTATCTATATTCTAAACCTAATTGCCTCTTCTCTCTTTGCAATTTCATGCATGCTATTGATTCGATAAATGTGAATGGAATGCCTAAATTTGTGAGCTATAGATTTTTCCATATCACAGTGCATCAAAGTAGTAATGTATTTTAGTTTAACTTAGTTTCAATTAAAAAAAAAAAAAAAAAATTAACATTGGACTATATGATAATAATAATCTAGATATATAGAGTTTAAACATATTAACATTTTACTTTTTTTTTTTTTGGTGTGATTCATGTGACTTTTTTTTTTTATTGTAACTGTGATAGTTATGATTAAAATGAAGTATATTGTTCAATAAAATAAAAAAAAGCACAAGAATCTCTATATATAATTGGAATTGGACACTTTGGTGTCCACTTCTCATAATTAAAAAAAAAAAAAAACATACTGTTAGTTAATTGCTACGTCGACGACATTTTCACAACAAATCATAAGTGGTGGTAACTTGTTATTTGTTCTACTTTGAACCCACTGTTGAAATTACTTTTTTACTCACTAGAAATAGTTAGGCACAACTTGGCATCTAGAATTTGTTGTGAAAGTGTTCTGAAAATGTTGTGGACATAGCATTTCGTTTTTTTAGTAATTGTATGGACGTGGAAGTTAGTTATTTTGCATGATGAACTTCTACCCTGTCACATATTGAGTAGTCGACAGCCGTTATGATTTCAACCTGAACAATCCACTCTAACCTTCACATGCTCAAATGCCTTTTTGTATATAAATTTTTTTTGATAAGTTGATTGTCTTAAAACTTCAAACCTAAGACAAAGAGGACATTGAGGAAAGTGTTTTCTGAGGGTATTTTAAACATTTCTGATCTTATATTGTTCTTGAACATTTTAAGGATTGGAATTTTGAAATATATGGTTCAATCAAAATATATCCAAAAGGCAAAAACCAAAAAGCACAAGATTAGTAAATTATTCTTGTTCATGTCTGTAAACTTTTGTGTGTGTGTGTGTAACATTTAAGAATAATGTTTGTACAATAAAACAATGCTCCATGTTCCCCATTACCATATCATTTTCTTCAAGATTGAGCAGTTAAGTTTAATGATTCATATATTTTTTTACCAAATAAAAAGGCACTCCTGGGTGTGCTTTGCACATCTTCGAAAAGCGCCACAAAAGCGTGCATGAGGCACACTTAATTAAACAAGCTTCACTCCGTCCAAGCTAAATGCTTCGACCTTGGGGCTTTGAGCTTGGGGTGCGCTTTCAACAACACTGCTAGATGATTTCATGTATATACTTAATTTAATCTGGGAACTGTGCAGGACATTAAAAGGGAGTCGTGGGTGCTTACCGATGAGGGCAAGCTGTATGCTGATACAGGATCACCTGAAGCGCAACTGTTCTTGGCAATACCTCCTGAGGGTGGTATCCTCAGAGAAGAGTTGCAAGTGAGTACTGTTCTTTGTTTGTATTGAAAAGTGTTTTGGAAAGTTCAGAGTCTATAGGCTCTGCATTGTGGTTCATTCATTGTAATGAAGTTTAAAAGGAGGATTTCTTGAGATTGGAGTCTGAATATGGCATGTTTTCCTTAATATTTATTGTTATTGTAGATATTGTAAAAATAAGTCTAGTTTATGAAGATTCATATGCCGATTGTTTGTGAATGTTCTGATGAAACTGATTTGTGGATGCAGATTAAGCTTGGTCCATTGCTTTTCAAAATAGGTTGCGCTCAGGCTGCAAAGAATAGATGGGTGGATATGGGAGGGCAACAAGTGACCAGAAGGGTATAACACTCAAAATAGTTTAGTTAATTAGATTTGGAACATGCTATATTCTTTCAGAGCCTTTTGGAGTTGCCTTATAAAGTTTGGAACTGCTGATCCTAATTTAAAAGCTGTGGACAGCTTCCATGGTCTTTCCTTTTTTGAATTAGAATGTAATATTCTGGAGGTCATGCAGACCTCTTTTGTGCCCTTTCCACTATTATTATTTTTAAAGCTACTGATCATAGTTCGTTGACTTGTTTACATTTAAAATAGATGCAATAGTATATAACCCTATAATGCCCAAATCTCCTTGCTGTCATTAAACTTCATAGATCCACTTTCTTCTCCACTTGTGTGTAATAATCATGCTTATAAATATTTGAGGAAAGGGCAGAGGCAAATTATGTAACCTATATTACAATCATTAAATGTAGACATGCCGCAAAAACTAAGAATATTTAAATTTAACATTTAAGATGCTCTATGCAATGTATACTTATAGCTTGACAAGTTATGTTATCGTGGGCTTTTGGCTTTGTTTTCCTTTATAAGCTCTAAAGTTCTAATAATTTTGAGTTTTCAATTTGGGTGCAGCAAATTTTGTTTATTTAAGATGCTCACCTATGTATTGTGTTATTCGGATGCAATCCTTTATATTTTATTTTCTGTATTAGAATTGCTGATAAGTTATTTACTTGCTGTAGGTCCAACATGTGGATGATAGGGTCAAAGATTTGCTTCTAAAGATAAAAGAAGGACAGGTGCATAATATTTGTGTTTTATATTTGATCATTTATATAATTTGGTTCACTTCTTGGAAATTGATATACTTTCTCTTTCTGCTTTGAGTTTCATTATTGAATTTTATCTCAGTTTCATTGATGAATACAAATGTCACAAATAGTAATGTCACAAATAGTAGACCTTAGTAGATTTCTTGTTTTTCACTATTAAGATATTTTCCAAATCGTGCAAATGGATATAGAGTATTGATTTAAGTACGGACTATAATGGTTTAGATATACCCTAGAAATTTGAATGCGCTTCTTATGTTAATTGGTCAATGCTTAAAATTCCTCTCACTCTCTCTCTCTCTCTCTCTCTCTCTATATATATATATATATATACACTTGTAACTGAAGCATGGATCATCCACTTTATTTTGTATGTGGATGATATAATTACCAATGATGATGGCAAAGGCCAGTCAAGTAATTGACTCTATTAAGATGATGAGTTTGGCAATCTGTAAAAGGGAATTATATATATTGTGAAGCCCCTTTTGCATTGTGGTGGGTCCTGATCAGAAGGGTGTTGGTCTAATGTTGAAAAAAGGTGGCAGTTTAGGTATGTTGTGAAGCACTTTGACTCAAGGTAGTGAAAAGCGAATGACAACCTTAAGGCGCCTAGGCCTTGTATTGCCCAAGGCGTGAGGCAACAAAAAGGCGCTAGCCCAAGTAAAGTGAGGCGCCAAATCTAAATATATTTATTCTACATATACAACCTAAATCATATGTACTTACTATATTCAAATATTATAATGAAGTTTTTTTAAATGCGTTGCATGAAAAATTAGGTCTATCAAATGATTTCAAAATAGGATTAACATGGTTTAGGTCTACTAGTTCTTCTAACAATAGGTTTAACAACAAGCTTCTACTGGATGTTAATTAATCTAACAATAAGTTTTACAACAAACTCATATAAATTAATTTATCTGACAATAGGTTTTATAACATGCTTTTTGAAATTAATAATCTAATGATAGGTTTTACAACAACCTTCTATTAAAAATTTAATACTAAAAAAAAAATTTGAAAAAAAACACTGAGGCTCTTGCGTTAGCATCTTTTGCACTTAAGGCGGTTGCCTTGCTCACCTAGGCTCTAAAGGCGAGTGCCTCACTAAAGGCGACTCGCCGGGGAGCCTAGGCTAGCGTCCGGCTCGCCTTTGACTACACTGCTTTGACTGTGGTGGAATTTAAACATTATTTCAAATAGTAACAAAAAAAGAAAAAAGAAAAAGAAAAGAGATGGGCCATTAGGTTTCACATTTAAGAATGGCTGAAGCTGGGGTTTTTGATAGGTGGCCTCTTCTTTGATACGATGCATAATCGAAACCAGAAGTAGGGATATATATATTTATATACACACATATGTATGTATGTATGTATGTATATGTGTGTGTGTGTGTGTGGTGTGTGTGTGTCCCACTACCAGTTCATGTTTGTGGCATTTGGTGAGAATTTTTCCTTTCCTAAGGTTGGGTCCCACTGGGCCTCTACTTCATTTCCATCCCTAATAATATGATGGTTGCTATTCATTCTCTTTTTTGTCCAATTGGAAAAAAAAACTCAGAAAATTTTCCCTTTCTGCGATTCCAGGTTGTTGACCAAGATGATATCAAGGCTCTCAAAGCAAGGAAGCTTATTGTTCCACAGTAATAATCACTTTTCCTTTTTCTATTGAATTTCATTACTTTATCAGGCCTTTGCAGTTCCCCCCTCCCCTCTCTTTTTTTGCTTCTTGTTTTGACCATTTAATGTGTCTGGTAGTAATCTTAAACCTTTCAGGTTGGTGCTGCTTGTGTTTTACTATCATGCTGAAATTGTTTGCATATTATTTACGTATTTGAACTGCTTCTGTTCTAGGACATGGAAGGGCTACTCGTTGAAAAAGGGTCCTGACTATGCTCCACAAAGAAAGAAATTTGCTGCTGATTTAACTCGTGAGATGCTACAGAGGTATAAAATATGCTTGATATATATTTGAAAGAACTTGTGTAATGATGATAGCAGATATTGATGGTAATAATAAGCTCTGCTGCCTATGTCAACGGTATTAGGGGTTAGTTGCTGAGTTGAATGTGAGGGAGAATCAGTCATTAACAGCTTTGGTATATGAAGAGATGCATATTTGTTGCTTGTGCGTGCTAGCAAATCATGCATGATATCCTTTTTCAGACAATTTCCTACTTAGCAGAAATGCAAAAAACTCTTAATGTGAAATTGTACTGAAGCTTCGTTTGGCACAGCTTAAAAATGAAATTAACCCAGCTTATTCTCTTGGGCTCAGAGCTTTTGAAAGCCTCACTTTCTTTAGTACAGATGTTTCTATTTTTGCTGTCTTATTGCTCAGGCTAATCACTGTACTGGAGATGTTAAGTATATATATTTACATGGTTATTATGATAATCTTGTTCTTTTCTTAACTGTTCTGCGCACTTGAACCTATATGCACAATCTATCTTCTTCTTCTTCTTCTTCTTTTTTTTTTCTTTTCTGCGGCGGGTGAGGGTACCATCTAATTTCATGTGTAATCTTTTTTAACCCTGGAAGAAAATCTATTTACTAAGGTGTTTGTGCTAAAGATGATCACACCACAGAATGGAACCCCGCTGTGTGGTGCCACTCATCTAATTTAAGATATTTGCATCTTGGTTCTGTTTTTGATAAGCTGTTGTTTGTATTTTGTTTCTGTATGCATTTTAACCTTGGTGGCATCTTTTTGTGGTGTTTTGTGTATCTTAGCGGCGATTGGAAGAATGTAGAGTTCAAAGAATTTAACTTCAATGCAAAAGGTCAGCCTATTGAAGCTGGTCATCTTCATCCACTGAACAAGGCAAGAATTTGCTCTTCTGTGTGTATATATATAGATAGATGTATGTATGTATGTATGTATGTATTCCCTCCATTCAATTTCTGATAAATTCCAAACTGGCAATAGTATATATATTTCATGAGAGGCAACACTGTCAATTTTTTGAGAACTATATAACCGAATTTGAGAGAACAAGCATATCATATAAAAGGAATAAAGACTGATGAACTTAGCGACATTCATAAGTTTTGTATTATTAGATGTAGATAAATTCAGAGTCATTTGTTGTTTATTTATTGTGCTTTGCTAAAAAGCAGTGGGTTTGACGTTTTGGTAGACTATTAAAGTTAAATGATCACTTGGTGACATGGCAATTCTTGATATGGTATGAGTACAGGAATATGACAATTCCTAAAATTTTTAGCATTCAGTATGATGTTAATTGATTAGTTGGAAAATATATACTTCTATGTATGTCATAAATTATGTTAGGTTTAAATGATAAATAACAAACATCAAGAGGTTTAAAAACATATTTTCAAACCTAATTCAGAAGCAATAATAAATGGCAAAGGAACATACCCATACCTACGAGACATGGACATTGACACAAAATGGGACAACACGGTGACAAGATAATTCTTGAAAGATTAGGACATGACACAATGGATATACAACAATTAATTAATTAATATATATTTTGGGCATATTATATTATATTTATAGACATTTATTATGTTTATTTTAAGTTTTCAAAATAAATCACAATTCACAACTATCAAAATCTTTAATAACATATCTACAATCAAAGGAATCTTTTTTTAAATAATTTTTTTTTTTCTCCCAACATGATGAGGACATGCATGTTCGTGCTTCTAAGACTTGTACTCAACAAAATGATGTTAGGAGCGTGAATTAATTACAATCTACCATGTTAAGGAATATGAAAATTCATGAAATACTAAGATGTGATACAATGGGCACATGTTAATTATGTAAGTCTTAATTAATGTTTGATTTAAAAGATAAATATAAGCACCATTGATGGATGGTAAGAATGTGGGCAGATGGAAGTGAATGCTCTCCTGCATAGCTCAGGCTACTTTTTGGCCCCTAGGTCAAGAAGGTTAATGTGTATGTATGTTTGTAATTACATTAGCATGAAGTTCTCGCTTTGGGAATGTAATTGCATATTCTTAGGAGTTCTAAAAAGTTGTGGATGCCACAAAAAAGTTTGATATAGGTTTGGTGTGAAAGTATTTGTATTGTAATTGTTCATATGGTCACTGCTTATGAATGGCTCCTGATTTTCAGGTTCGGCATCAATTGAGGATGATTTTTCTTCAGATGGGGTAAGACCCAAGCTCTGTGATAGTCAACATGTGTTTTGGAATCTTACGTCTGTTTTCAAGTTTGACATTTTTTCTTTGTTGGTCTTCTACTGGCCACAGGTTTGAGGAGATGCCTACAGACAGATATGTTGAGAGCAGGTAGCTGTTCCTGCCTTCTCTTATTGCAAACTTTTTTTATTTCTGTGATTAAGTGTTTTTTTTTTTTTTTTTTTTGTTGATAGGTGAGAATAATTTTATTGAAAAGAGGCTACTTCATGTAATATGAACTTGAAGAGCCTAAAGAATTTATGTGATTAACTGTTAATTAATGCTTGTGAAATGATAATAGCTTCTACACTTATCTTTATCAAGTCATCTGCAAAGTGAATTCATGTGTTTAAGGACTACGGTAGCATGTGTATGCTTTGTTAAAACATGTTTGAATGCATCATGATACTAAATGTTTAATGTGGAACATCAGATGCTGTAATAGGCATCACTAAATGTGGAAAAAGAAAAAATATTTGAACATAATCTTGAAAAGCCTTTATAAACTAAGCCTGATATATATTCTTTAGTAATATTATAAACAATGTGTCACACTTAAAATGCTCCTATGAAATTAGTGTTTGACAGAGTATTGAACTTTGGATACTAAATTTTCATATTGGCAATGAGCTATACCTTCCTCCCATAATAATGAAATAGATGGTGAGGTCGTGGGTTCAGGAAGAAATAGGGAAGAAAATTTACTGACGGAGCAAAAAGGAAGTATTATTATATTTGCATACTGGTTTGTTCCTTTTAAATTTATACATTTTCTCAAATTTCTCTTATATTTTCTTCCTTGGGGTACCAATTATTGAATCACAATACTTTGAGGGTCCAGTTTCTCCATGCACTCTTATTACTTGTTTCTGTTTCACTTACAGCTTCTGGAACTTTGATGCCCTGTTCCAGCCGCAACAACATCCTGCCCGTGATTCACACGATACATTCTACCTGAAAGGTTTGTTTCACTTGATTGGTTGAACTATTCCATCTGGTTTTCTTCTGATATTCACTTGTCATTCATATATAGTTCCTTCCACCACAAAGGAGCTTCCTGAAGATTATGTTGAGCGGGTGAAGCATGTACACGAATCTGGTGGTTATGGTTCCAGGGGGTATGGCATTTTCTTTATATATTTATCCAGTAATATTTTTTGGATATCACTTCATAATTTATTCAATGAATCATTTAAGTGGCGCTTTTATTTTTCTGCCCTCGCAGCTATGAATATGATTGGAGCAGAGAGGAAGCAAACAAAAACCTTCTGCGTACACACACAACAGCTGTGTCAGCCAGGATGCTTTACAATCTAGCCCAGGATACTTTAAAAGTTTGTTTGTCTGAGCTCTCTCCTTTTTATTTTTTATCTTATTTCTAAGCTATTCTTATCTGAGAGAGAGAGAGGTGTAAAATGACAAATTGGACCCTTAAGGGTTTATAATGTGACCTGAGGCGCTGGAGCAAAAAATCATAACTGAGGGTATCAATACCATTATTATTTGACGGAATCCAATGGCAAGTTGGGGAAAAAAAAACATATTTTTCTGGAAACTTTTTAGGAGAAAATTTTCAATCATGAAATTATTTCTGGCGTGGTCATACTTCTGAAACAATACCTTACTGGCATTAGTAATTAATTACAGAACGTGAAAGTATCACACCTAGAGCCTTGCTCTCTTTATCTCCTTGAATCTACCTCTTATTTCTTTCGTTAATATTTTAGAGTTGAGATTTAGATATTGTAAAGCTGAAAGGAGTATGTGTCATTCAAATAAGTTCCAATAAACAAGTTTTTTTTGTTATTTGTTTTTTTCCCCTTGCACTAAAGTCTGTCTAAAATTTGGAAACTTAGTCATTATTCATTATGCGGAAGAAGTTTGGCTACATTTGAAATAGCCATCATTTTCTTTTATGTTTTGTCTTTGTTATAATTTTTCTTTCTTGATTATGTATGCAGAAACCATTTACTCCCAAAAGATACTTCTCTATAGATCGTGTTTTCAGAAATGAAGCAGTAGATCGAACTCATCTTGCAGAGTTCCACCAGATAGAAGGTATTGATAAGCTGACAAATATGTGATGGGGTAGCCTACCAAATAAATAATTGAACGAGTGCTGGGGTTTGGGCTATGGTTTTCTTAGCTGTGCACTAGGGTTGTAGTTCCTTTTTTTTTTGGGTCAGTCCTTCATAAAACTACATGACTCTATTGAGGTTTTGAAGCATTTGTGCCAGATGTGACCATTCTTGATCCTAAAACTGTTATATTTACCCAATGTCTGAATTCTGATCCTGGCCAACCCCTTGTTTCCATATTCTGGTCAGACTGGGTCTCTTTGTGTCTGTTACCTTGCAAAGATGCTAGCCATACTAATATTCTCAGCTTAGGTCAAGTATCTACCCAGCTTAACTGAGCACAAGTCAGCTTTCTTGATAGCCTAAATGAAGGAGATGAGTGGCTTGTGTTCAGATTTCCCATCATATAACTCTAGACTGGATTGAGGGTTTGAAGCTTCTGAATGGTAAGTGGCCATTCTTGTACTATTGGCCCAACATCTTGATTCAAGACTAGGTCCAACCAAACTTTCTAGTTTCAGGTTTGGCTGGGACAGTTTGTGGTGATGACTTTGCAAAAATGGTAGGCGTTGCTAGTAGTCTCAGCTTGGGTAATTTTTCTACTCAAAGTTGTTACTTTTCAGGCTGAAAACTAGTTGTTTTTCATGTTGCCCTGATGAGTAGCCAATGAACTCTAGCTCAACTGGCACCTCTTCCCCTTATAAGTGCTAGGTGGAGAGTGAGGTCATGGGTTAAAGACCCATAGGGACTAGGGAGCGTGTGTAACTCCTAAATTAGAAAAAATGTTGGCCCCATGAGTAGCCAGTATTCAGGTGAAATCTAATGGATATCAGTCTGGACTCAGTTGCACTGTCAGTGTTAACTTTAAAACCTAATGAAAATTATTAATAAAAGCGTAATTTTGTTTTTCTTTATCAAAAGAAATTGATATTTTGCTGTTATGAATTAATGACCTAATTCCTGCATCTGGTTTCAGGCTTGATATGTGATAGAGGACTTACTCTTGGTGACTTGATTGGAGTCCTGCATGATTTCTTCTCCCGGCTGGGTAATACACTGACTGATCTGCTGTTGATTCTATATATGCACTTTTCATGATATAAGTTAGCACTGATTTTTTTCATCTAAAATGAAGCTTGGTGGTTTTGTTATATAAACCATAGTTAGCACTGATTTTTTTCTTCGAAAATGAAGCTTGGTGGTTTTGTTATATAAACCATTGCCACTGCTTGTATTTGACATGGAGAATTAAAGACTCAAGAGTATTTTGCACTTTCCATGATATTAGTTAGCACTGATGTTTTTCTTCTAAAAAGC
This sequence comes from Quercus ilex subsp. ballota, assembly GCA_032727855.1. NCBI lineage: Eukaryota > Viridiplantae > Streptophyta > Magnoliopsida > Fagales > Fagaceae > Quercus > Quercus ilex. The sequence goes on from CM064918.1 coordinate 44,853,468, forward strand.
TTGGTGATTTTGTTATATAAACCATTGCCACTGCTTGTATTTGACATGGAGAATTAAAGACCAATGAGAGTATTTTGATCTTAGAGGCACTGTTATAATGAAAAAATTTGACATATTTAATTCCATTTCTTGCTTCCAGGCATGTCCAAGCTGCGTTTTAAGCCTGCTTATAACCCATATACGGAACCTAGCATGGAGATTTTCAGGTAATTTTTTTTGAGCTTCTCTAAAAGGCTGTCTCATCTTTGCCTAGGAGGAATTTCATATATTATCCTTTATGTTATCAGTTACCATGAAGGCTTTGGGAAATGGGTAGAGGTTGGAAATTCTGGCATGTTTAGACCTGAAATGTTGCTTCCTATGGGATTACCAGAAGATGTTCGTGTTATTGCATGGGGCCTTTCCCTTGAGAGGTAAGAAACTTTGTTTTTAGTTCAAGAGAGAGAAGAAAAAATTGAACAGAATATGTTGATTATATGTTTTCAATGTGCATTTGCATGCAAAAGCAATAGGGAAAGTATTTTTGACACATTATTGACCTCTTCTTTCCTTCTTTATTTTTCTTTCAAACCCAGGCCGACTATGATCTTGTACGGCTATAATAACATCCGGGATCTGTTTGGGCACAAGGTAATTACTATATGCCCTTTCTGTCTTCTGGTTATGAGGTCATATTGTTTTCATAATGGATTTAGTTCATTCATTTGTCTCTTGTTTTGTGCAGGTGGATCTTGGTCTCATCAAGACAAACCCTATTTGTCGTTTAGGACTTTGATTAAACTGACGGGATATATTGATCATTGTTGCAAAAGTTTTCCTTCTCTTTATGTTCCCTTGCTTTCTCTAAATTCATTGGGTTCAGTATTTTTAGCTAATTAATGGTAAAGCGCTTATTTTCAGCACAAATTCTGTCTGGCATTTGTTTGGCATCAAGGCAAGATTAGATTCATTTCAAGTTCCCTTTTAATTGTTTGTCAGACCTTGTTTTTGTTTATTAAAGTTGAAGGCTGCACTTTAAAGTGAGGAACGCTTTTGTGTTTATGTATTGTTATTGTTATTATTATTGGCATTTTGATAAATTTTGTAAGAAATTATTTATGATCCATTGATTTCATAAATGCTATTATTGTTAGTCACACTTAATTTATGAGGATATTTACTAAAACTAAATTCAAACTAAATATACGGGGGAAAACTAAATTCAAAATAAATATATGGGGGGGGAGGAATTCTTTTAATTTATGCAACCAAGAAATGTTACCAAATCATAGTTCATATTGTCAACTACAAACCTATTAGTTCTTAGGTGTCTTTCTTGTTTTATTTATGTTTTATATATCAATTAGCTATAAAAACTTCTAAAATATCATGATACAACAACAGAAAAAAATAATGTCATAGTGATGCAATAATATCACAATTTAATCTCCAAATTTTAATTGAACTAAAAGTAACAAAAAGTAGATCCTTACTAAGAATACGCATCATACAGAAAATCAAAAATATAAATTGGCACATAATATGAAAAAATAAGACTAAATAAATTATAATGCTACATAAATAAAAATGTATACATACAATCTAAACAAAATATTTAAGACGAACGTAATATTTTGAAAATTAATATACATCTCAAAAAGAAAAACAAAGATATTGTGAGAAAATTATGGAAGTTTAATTTTTAAGTCCAATAGAAATGAGGATTTATATTGGACAAATGTGGAGACAAATAGTATTTACCCAATTCATTGAATCCGACTTTTACAATTCTACATTGAAGTTAATCTTATGTAGAAAATTAAAAAGTTTTTTGGATTCTTACATTTCTCATAACTTTTTAGATCCATCCATATCAATTTAAAGCATGTAAAGTTATAATTGTATACAAATTCTTTGAATTTTATTAATATATTGAAATAAATGCATTTGTCATTACTTAATAATTTGACATAAATGCTAAATTTAGATGAGATGAAAAGCCTAAATGAAAAAAATGTCATACAATGTGCCACTTTGCATGCTTTTTCACATGATATCTTTGCTTTTATATTTTATATATATATATATATATATATATATATTGATATTGATGATTTGATTTGAAGTTGCATCAAAGATGCATGTTTTTCTATGAAGTTTGGAGTTTCTTCTTTCCAAGCACAAGCATTTTCGAAACTTCAGCAAGATAATGTACCAAATTGTTTCGGGTTCTTCCAACCTGGGACCCTCTTCAATATTCAGCATTCCTCACTTGCATTATCTTCATGGAGAGACCTGGCTGCTTTAACATTAAGGCTTGCATTATCCTTCATGGACTCGGATATTCTTATCGCAGGACAGTGCTCCAACAGCAGCTATTGCCTTGTCTTTCTTGTATTTTACACAATGACCTGTGTTCTGCACAAATTCATGAACATAGCTCTAGGTCTGTACCCAAAATTAGTTGGGAGCATGTCTACAGACGACAAGCAAAAGTTACTATTTTCAAGTCTCCGTTCGGGCTCTCACCCCAAAGTTTCTCAAAATCAATTTTATTTCTTCTACCTTGTGTGGAAAAAATAGGCGAAAACACCATTTTAGTTTATATATTTTGAGGTTACGATTAATTTGGTCCCTACATTTTGTGGGTAGTCAATTTGATCCTTGCTATTTTCAAGTCACAATCAATTTGATCCTTACCGTTAGATGACTAACGGAATTTGCTTAGGTGGCAAACGGAATGCATACATGACATTAATTAAATATAAATATAAATAGTCCTTCCACGTTAGCCCTTCCACATTAGCTTCCACTACTATTAAAAATCCCACGTGATTCTCAAGTAATTCTCACATGACTCACTTAACACCATCCTCACTAGGCAACAACTCAGACCCGATTGAATTCTTAATCCCCAAAATGAAATTTCGAACTCTAACCCACAATGAACATGAACTCCTTCTTCATAGCCACATCTCTTCTCACCCAATCCCCAAGATCAAAGCTCCTCTCATTTCAATGATGTTAATCCATGTTGCAGTCTTGGTTTTCTACATTCAAATATGTAATTCAAGACTAAAAACTAATGAAAGATAAACTTTTTAAAAATTTTCAGTTAGTACAAAAGTCATTCTTTATGTTGCTCTATATTAATTAATTAATTAATTTCATTTCAATAGTAAATCCCTTGGATCAAAATTATATAAGTATATATTATGTCTCTCTCATATATATGAATCATACTCGTTGTGGATTACAAAGTTGAGGCCTTGCATATGCCCTTTATATAAGACTAGCCTAATCACACGGACTTTGCGCGTGCAATGATTTTTTTTTTGGGGGTGGGTGGCTTAGTGTCATAATATTTAGAAGTAAGATAGAGATATTGTCTTAATTCTTAGAATCTTTCTCTATGTGATTTTTTTTTTCTAAGTAGTTATTTATACATGAGTTGGTGGCTATATGAATGGAAGAAACTATTTGAAATTGAAACTATTCATTTTTTTCCAACTCTCATGTAAAGGCATTAGAAGTCAAATAGGAGAAGTAATCTTTTTAAAGTGTGTATATATATATATATATATATAATAGTGTGTATTTAAAAAAAAGAAAAAAGAAATAAGGTAATGTGGAATAATATTTAAAAGTGACATATAGACCGTGTGCTAATTTTTAGGCAGAATGTAGAAAAAAAAAGGAAAATGCCTAAAATTTAGGAACAATAAAATTACTCTTTTAACCATCCTATAACTTTAGAATAGTAAATTACTCTTTTAACCATTTTATATTTTTTAATTTAAAATTATTTAACTAAAAGATACGGACATTTTAGAGAGTTTAAGAATTTGTATGAGAATTTTAGTATGCAAAATGATGAAATCCAAACAGAAAATCTTGTTATTAGTAGTATTAGACTCATCACGTATGCTTTGCAAATGCAATAATACTCTTTTTTTTATTTTTCTGTTTTTTAAGTTTAGTGTTATAATGTTTAAAAGTGATATATAAATAGTCATTTGTAATTTTTTTTTTTTAAGAAAGAGGTAAAGTAACATGGAATAATGTTTAAAAATGAGATACAGATAGTGTCATAAGTTTTAGGCTGAATGAAAAAGATAAAAGAAAAAGCCTAAAACTTAGGAATAGTAAATTACTCTTTTAACCCAACAGTAAATTACTCTTTTAATCAGTTTGTGTTTTTTAATTTAAAATTATTTAATTAAAAAATTGGGGAATTTTAGAGAGTTTAAAAATTTGTATGAGAATATTTTAGTACGCAAAATGTTGAAACTGAGCAGAAAACTTGTTATTAAGATAAGATAAGAAGCTCAATATCACTCAAAGATTTTGAACCGACTTTGGTGGGCTTCGTTTGAACTTTGTTATGTCTTACCTTTGTGAATCTATGGGTTTCTAATGGCAAAAATTGGATGATTTTTTCTAAAACGATTTTGGACAGAAATCAATATTCCAGTTAGAATGACAGAAACATTCTGAAATTGTTGAAATCACGTCAAACCACGTCAAATTACATCTAAAACCATATAATTTAGGGTTGGTTTCATATAGTTTCAAAAGTTTCAAATTAAAGATGTTTAAGATTATTACAAATTAAGCCCTGTAGTTTTTGTTAGTTCAAATTGAATTATGGAGTTTAAAAAAAGTAGAAGGTTTAAATTCATATGATTTTATAAGTTTAGGGTTCAAATTTAAAACTAGAGAAATTATGAGGTTCAGTTTGAAACCATATTTAAGTATAGGATTTAAAATATAATTTAACACAGGTCCCCACCACCCAAAAAAAAAAAAAAAATTATGGTCCAAATGTGCAATGATTCAAAGTACAAAATTCTCTCTTTTTTTAAGGTAAAAAATTGTCTCTACCACCATAAGACATCCATTATTAAACAAATGTGCATATTTTATTACTTCTAAACTCAACAACATTCCATCCAACGTTCTTGAGTTTTATTCCCTTGATTATTCACCTAACCTTCTATACCTATACATTTTTTTTTTGGGTTAAATCTATACCTATACATTTGAAGCCTAGTAATATTGGTAAATATTTTAGGGGCTAATTGATAACGAAACCATTAGCACCTTTACATTGATGTCTTCCAAATCAAGTTCGGTATGCTTGTATTTGCTGCTTCTACTGCTTGTATCAGGCACTAGAACTGCAGTCTCACACTGGATAGTCAAGACTCTTCCTGGCTTCCCCGGTGATTAAACTTGAAACTGGGAATGCGCTACTAGTTTCTGCACCGCCCATGCGTTTCAACAACATTTCAACCAACGTTCATGAGCTAGACTCCTTGGTCATTCACCTTACCTTCCGTACCTATAATTTAGTTCAAACTTCAAACAACTAACACCATAACTTCACTAATAGTAAGTTTGAAGCCTAGTTATTGTACATAATATTTAATTTGGAGGCTAATAGCCTAATAACCAAACCACATGCATGCACCTTGACAATGTCTTCGGAAGCAAGTTCAGTATGCTTGCATTTGCTGTTTCTACTGCTTGTATCTGGCACTGCAGTCTCACACTGGATTGTCAAGACTCTTCCTGGCTTCCCTCGTGAATTGTCCTTTAAACTTGAAACTGGGTATGCGCTACTAGTTTCTGCAGTTAAGACTATATATATCTTAATTTATTTTCTAAAGATTTTATAGAGAACAGGTTAATTGATTGGTGATGGTGTTGATGGGAATTTGTATATAGATACATTAGTGTTGGTGAAGTGGAATTCTTCTACTATTTCGTCGAGTCGGAAGGGAACCCGGGAGCTGATCCTCTCTTGCTCTACATCAACGGAGGCCCTGGTTGTTCTGCTTTGAATGGATTTTTTTACCAGATTGGTATGACTTTCTTCTTCCTTTTCTCTTTGCATCTAAATAACCCTACACTAAATTCATACTTTATTCTTTGAAACCAAGGAAGTGAAATTCGTACCGGTACTGAAAATGTCATAAAATGTACCGGTTTAAATACCGGATGTTTCCGTCTGTACCGGCCATTTCGGACGGTTTTTGTGCCTCCGGACAGTATAAGAAATGCTCTTCAAACCCAGTCGCAAGCGCCTTCAACTTTTTCTTCGTCACTGCGTTATTTTTCTCCTCTCTTTTTTCTTCATCGTTTCTTTCTTTTGGCTTCTCTTTCTATCTTTTGCTTTCTCTATTTTACCCCTACTCTTTTATTTCATTGCCTAGCTGTACCCCATGTTTCAAAGAGTAAGTGAAAGTCTACGGCCTACCCACTAAAAGTTGTGGACAAATCAATGACTTTATGTGGTTTGTCAACCTTCCAGGTGGGAAATATTAAGTTACTAATTATAAGTTCTGATTAAATTTTTTATTTTCTCATTCTCAAATTAGTAGTTAATATAGTATTTATATTGAGTTTTAACACATGGCTGGAGCTGAACATATTAATTTGGGATGGACTTAATTACAATTTTCAATATTTTTAATAGATTATGTAAAATATTTATGATAAACTCGAAACGGTATACCGGTATTAACTGGTACCGAAACATACCATTTTTTGGGCTAAACTGTAACGGCTTTCGGTATGAAATTGAGTTCATTGCTTTATTGTAGTGACTACATTGACTAGTGAGTGATTTTTAGTAAATTACGAGTTTGTTTAAGATCTATTTATTTTGCTGTAATTGAAAGTTTTTTGCTGAAAGTACTGTAAATAAAAGTAAATATTAGTTGAAATAGTACAGTAAAACCCATGAATAGGAGAAAACTTTGGAAGAAGTCACACATGATAAGGGATGCATAATAAATAGAATAAATAAATAGCAAAAATAAAAGAACAAAAAAAGAATTTTTTTATTAAAAAAAAAATTTACTTTTTTTAATTTATTTTATACGAACACAAATTTCTTTAAAGTTGATAAGAATTGCATATCAGGAAATATCGAGTTCTTACGAAGAAACATATATATTATTAAAGATTATAAAATAATGTGAAATAAATTAGTGAAATTATCTTTGAATTTCTTAGAATTTTTGATAATTTAGTTTCTTGGAGTAAATAATATTAATAATTTTAATATACTTATAATGAGTCAAGTGATAAAATAGCTTATATTGTACCGTAGCGGCTAATATGACTAGTATTTTCCCTACCAGAGCTTAAAACAGTACAAAAACACATGGATTTTGTTCCGGTTCAAATACTGGTCATACTGGGTTGTTCCGGCTATACCGGACGAAATATCATATTTCGGCCGAAAAAAATCATACCGGACAAAAATAGATCAAGACTTTTAGATTAAAAAAAAAAAGTTTCAGATCTAATGAAAAAGATAATGTCTGTCAATCTGCTACCACTGTCATTGTCAGAATGTCACCGCCATTATCTTCTTCTTCTTCTTCGTTAAGACCCAGAAGGCCAGAAACCTTTTTCTTTAGTTTTGTTCAAGTTTGGCTTTTAAGTTTCTTTGGTTTTTGCCCTCTATGCTTGACCCAACGTTACTTCTTCCAAAGTTTCAAGTTCCAACTTCAGATTTTGAATAAAATAATTTTATATTTTGCTTTATTGGTTTGTGTGTCTAACACCCACTAATGTGAAGATCAATTCAAACTTCACCCTTTTTTTTAAAAACTTTTTTTTTTTTTTAGAATAAGTTTAGTGCCACAACTTATGGCACAACCTGTGTCATGACTCGCCCATGTGGCGAGTTGTGGTTAGTGGAGGGGTGATGGTGGGTCCATGTGGGGACACTTCTCTACCAATTATAACTCGCCACATGGACGAGTTGTGGCACTAAACTTATTATTTTTTTTAAACTTCAACTATGGTACACATACTGCATAGTACACCAAAATAATATTAATGTCTAATGGATTTATAATTTTAATAATAATATATAAATAAAATCTACTACTATGTGTCATCTAAAAAAGGTTTGTATTATTAATATAAATGTATAATGAATTTTAAAAAATTAACTTTTTAACTAAAACTTAAGAATAAAAATATTTTATAAATTTATAAATATATTTAATAAATTGTGTGGGTTTTGACTTTTTCCAACATGTGTGTATATATATACATAAATTTATATAATTAGCGATAATTCCAAAACGGTACACTGATATTAATCGGTATTGAAATATTTCGTTTCCCTAATTAAATTAAAACAGCTTCTAGAATGGTATTAACTCCTTTGATTTGGAGTGCCCGCCTCTCATGACATAAGGAGAAATAAAAGGGGGATAATAAAAATTGAAAAAAAAAATCCATTTATCAAAACCACATTTAAGATAGAATTTTTATTATATTGTATATAATAAAAATATGATTTACTCATGAACCTATATAATATTTAATTTTATTCTAAATTTTTTGGTGATAAATAATAATAACTAAATGATTGATAGGTTATAGGTCTTTAACCATTTTTTTTTGTTTTTTTGTTTTTTAAGAGAGTTATATGGTGTCTACTTTTGATGATAATCATTTATCATCATACCAAGACACCAATAAGTTATTGGTGTAGGTGGGAGTTTAGTCCTAAATCTCAAACTTTACCAGTTGAGTTAACTGAAACTCACGAATAGATCTTTAACTTCATATCTCATTTAATGACTTTTGGCGTCCCAATAAATTGTGGTGTTTCCATCACCCTCATTTAAATGTTGCCAAAAATTTTCAAAGTTATTTTATATAACCCATGAGCTAGGTTAAGACACCTTAGATCACATTTCTTTTCTCAAGTAACATGCGCGATCTTTTGTTTTGAAAGTAATAAAAAACTGTTTGCCATAATCAAATGGAGAAATAAGCATTAGTATCAAATTGCTGCCACACCCTAGAAGGCAAAACAAGTTGACAAAGTTTAACAAACTTTGACAAAGGATTGACCAATTAATACCTCTCTTCAAAAAGGCATATTCTATTAATTTTTAACGTACTTCAGATTTTCAATTCCGACTAACAAAAGAGAGCTTTCATGACACTATAAGCAGATATAAATTATTAAAACTTGTATACAAAAGTTTCAAAAAAAAAACATTTTAATATTTTTTTTGTTAGAATTTTATCTAAATATAATTTTTCTATTTTCCCCCCAATTTTATTGTTTATTTTCAATGATATTCTAGAAAATTTTCATATTAACTTCCATGTTCACTCGTAGGCCCATTAAAATTCAATATCACTGATTACACTGGGGGCTTACCAACACTGATATACGAACCAAACACATGGACAAAGGTACGCGGTTTAGTACTTCTGCGATTTCTCATTAATTTCCATTATTCTAGACACATTTTCCGTCAAATTTTGCTTAAAGTGATAATCATAATGCTTTTGCAGACAGCCAATGTGTTATTTTTAGATGCGCCTGTCGGTGCTGGCTTCTCCTATGCAACAATCTCGGAAGCTTGGAGCGCATCTGACACAAAAGTAGCCGCACAAGCCTATGAGTTTCTGAGAAATGTGAGTGTAATTGATGGTGAGAGCCAATTAAAATGCCTAATTGTTACATTTAATATATAATAATAATAATAATAATAATAATAATAATAATAGGTGAAGTTGAGAGAAACTCAAATTAGAATTCCAAATTAGAGTTCTAATTTTGCGCTATGTGTCGTAAATTATTTATTCTTAATTTTAGAATTAAATATGGGACCGCATCATAAATATTTATTTAAGTAAATTATTAAGTACAAAAACAAAAAAGTTTAGAATAAATGAATATTTAAGTGAATTATTAAGAACAAAAACCAAAAAGTTTAAAATAAATGAATTGTAAAAAAAAAAAAAAAAAGTGTTTCACAATAATTAAAAAAAAGAAGAAGAACAATTTACAGTTTATGCCTAATAATATCTTAAATTTTTTTTTTAAAGAGTTAACAAAATGTAAAAATGACTATTAATAGTATTTAAATTATATATATAGAATTATATTATGCATCTTATTATATATATTTTAAGTGTATCCATGCATATGCATGAGGTTACAAGCTAGTTAGATATAATGGCTTTGTTAGCACCATTGTTAAATGATCATGGAGAGAGGGATGGGGTGTAGCCAACGATAATGCCTTGAACGCAATTTAGTCTATCTCGAACTCTTTTAGAGTTCACTCCTTCTCTCATGTAAGAAGGCAGAGTAATTCTGTAGCCTATGCTGTAATTAGGAAAGTTAGGTTTTCTTTCCCTTTAATTGTTTGGATGAAGTCTGTTCCTCCAGAATTTTCTTCCCTTGTAATTGCTGATTTTCCAGTGTGATTCTTAATAACATCGGGGTGGATTCTCAAAAAAAAAAAAAAAAAAAAAAAAAAAAAAATCTAAATAGTGTTTGACTCTTGTATGATGATGCTCTTGCTTTTCCTTTTAAACCATTTAATTGGAATAATTTTGATTTTACCCTATAAAGTTTCAAAATTTTGATCTACTCCCATAATGTTAGGCATTGTTTGGATTTGCTTGCTTCTGTCAATGCATCATGCCTAACTGTCCATTAGAGTTCAAAATTAATCAAAATAGCCCCAAACATAAAGGGTGCAAAACCAAATCAATTACAAACATAGAAGGTGTCATTGGGGTGCCAATTTGGCATTTAATGAAAGGCCAAACATAGTGTACTGATGGAGGGGAGCAAATCCAAACAATACCTAACTTAAGGAGACTGGATCAAAATTTTGAAAATTCAAGGGGTGAAATTGAAATTATTACAAAGTTTAGGAGTATAATCTGCAATTTGGTAGAACTATTAAGTTTGATGCAAGGGATTTGAAATGAATTAAGCAAGAATTTGATTCAAAAAATGAAGTGTTCTATAGTTTTTTAATATTGAGTCTATGCTAATGCTCATAGGAGCAAAGATGGAGGCAGGACTTCAAGTTAGGAGGGCAAACATATAAACAAAACAAAAAAAGTAAAAAATCAAATTATTGTTTCTTAATACATTACAATGATATCATTTATGAAAAAGGAAACTCGGTGTGTGTCTTTGATGCTTGTGTTTGCTACTGGGTAAGAGCAAAATTATTTTGTTTAAATTTTTTTAAAAGATTAGGTTGTTTGTTTTGGATAAAATTTGTTGATTGAGTGTAATTTTTTTAGCTTTACTATTAGTAATTTTTGTTATTAAGCTATTTTTTTTAGACTTGTTAATTTTATTTAAAATTTTAGATCTATAAATTTTTTTTATGGCCTTCAGAATTAAGGGGAGACCAAGTGTAATTTTTTAAAACCAAATTGCTAAAATTAGTTCCATGGAAGAACATCATATTTTTATTAACTCATGATATGTTTATTCGTGACACAGTGGTTGATCGAACACTCAGATTTCGTGAACAATCCGGTCTATCTTGGGAGCGACTCATATCAAGGAGTGATCACTCCAATTCTAGCTCAAGATATTATAAATGGTAACTTATATTGATCGCAAGCATCTAATAGAGCTTACCTCATTGAATCAAGTCTCTGGTACACTCAATATTAATCCCAATCTTCAAACTTGATTCTTTTTTATTGAGTTACAGGCAATGAAGCAGGAATTGAGCCCCAAGTGAATATCAAAGTACACTATCAAATTATTGTGACTTGAATTTCTCTTCTTCTTCTTCTTTTTTTTTTTTTTTTTCCTTTTTAATATAAATCCTTTTCATTTGGTATTTCGATGAATATTAGAATATAATGTTCTTCAAAATAATGCAAGGGACTCTCGCTTGGATGCCCACATACAAATGCAGATCTCGAAGATAACACAAGAGTAATATTTGCGCACCGAATGGCTCTAATATCAGATGCAATGTATAAGGTAGTTAAGACAAGGTTTTTGGTTTTTTTTTTTGATAACAAGTTAAGACAAGTTTTGATAACTAAAACTAGCTAATTGGGTTTCATTTGCGTTTCACATTTTGGCTATCATCTTCATAGTTGTTCTTGTTAAGTGCTATTTCAGTCAGCCAAAACTGCTTGCAATGGGAATTACATCGATTCGACAAATGCAAACTGCACCGAGGCAGTTGCATCAATATCCCAGGTTGGATAGAGTATCACTTATGTTTATTATAACATCATAGATTTTGGTTGATTATATGGGCACCAAGAATGAGTGATCGCTAATCTGAATATTTAGTGCATAAAGCTAGTAAATGAAGCAGATATCTTGGGTCCCAATTGTGCGTTCATATCACCAAAACCAAAAGAAGGTGCTCAAGGATTTCTTAATGAAAACTCAAGAAATGTCATCCTACCATGGCCTAGGAATGGAGACTTTTGGTGCAAAGTAAAATTCTCTCTCACATTCTTGCACTTTTTTTTTTTTTTTGTGTGTGTGTGGATAAAGCAACATTCTTGCACTTGTTATAACTTATAAATGCTCATTCATCCACTTGTTATAAATGTAAGACTGTACAATAGTGGAACTAATTTTATTCATTTATTTATTTGTCACTTTATTTTTGCAGAATTTTGATTATATTCTCTTTGACATATGGATAAATTATAAAAGTGTCCAAGAGGCTCTTCATGTTCGACCGGTAAGTAATTCTTGATAGTACAGTACAATGACAAACAAGAATTTTGAGGACACAAATCTTTTCTTTTACAAAATAAACATTCACATCAACAATTAAAAAAAGAAATTGTGAATATTTTAAGTATACTATCAATGAAAAGCAAATGGGTGCTAAATAAGTAATTCTTTATAGTTCAATATACAATGACAAACAACAAATTTAAGGACGAATTTTCTTTTACAAAATAACATTCCCATCAACAATTAAAAAAGAAATTGTGAATATTTTAAGTACTATCAATGAAAAGCTGATGGGTGCTAAGCTGCTTGTATTTGTGAGTTATCTCTACAGGGAACAGTCAAAGAAGTCTTTAGATGCAACATCACCTTGACCTCGGAGTACTCCTACAATGTCAAAGATGCAATTCCCTATCATAAAAATCTGACAAGTTCAGGGTTGCAAATCCTGGTTTTCAGGTTCCAATCTACAAGATCACTACACTAAGTATTTATTTGTATTAATTATTACTTATGCTATTACAAATATAAAACCAAACTGAAATATAAGAATTAGTTACATAATTAAATTACAGAAATTTAAATTGTATGTGCCAGATAATTAATAATTTTATTCATATCTACAATTTTACTCTTGCAGTGGTGATCATGACATGTCTGTCACACATATTGCTATTGAACAATGGATAAATTCTCTAGATTTGACAATTGATACTGAATGGAGACCATGGTTTGTTGATGGTCAGGTTGCAGGGTGAGTTTGTAAGATATGATATCGGACATAACATAAGCATTTTGTTTCCTTCTATTTTATTTTTCCCACTTAAAACTAAGGCTTTATTGTTATTGTTGTTTTCTTATTGTTAATAATGTGTATATTCATCACTGTTAGTTTCTTTAAAACATTCTCCCCTCTCTCCCTGTGTGCGTGTGTTAAAATACTTAATATTTTAAAAATAATAATAATAATAATAATAATAATGTGTATATTATTCTCTAGGTACACAAGGAAATATACAAATAGCGGATATCGTTTGACATATGCAACTATAAAGGCAAGAAAAAGAACCTTAATTTTTTACTTCATTTAAAAAATTTTCATTTATTTTTGCAAGCAATTAATTAAAATAAAATAAAATAACATTAATTCTTTTAAATTTGTGTAGGGAGCTGGACACTCTCCAACAGAGTACAAACGCAAGGAATGTTATGACATGTTCCATAGATGGATTCACTACTATCCTCTCTAGTTCTTTCCTTTAATTATTGCTTTTGGAGGAATGTTAAAGCATATTTTATTCCTAGTAATAAGTGTTAGGGTTTTAGGTCCCAGATGTCACAAGGTTAATTAACTTTTAACCATGGACTTAACCCTAAATCTATTACTACCTCATGTAGTATTTACTAGTGTGACTACACGAAGTTTCGAATCCACAAACTCTTCTATTATGGGTTGTTGCACACGAACTCCCATGTTCGTGACTTCAAGATTTCTACTAAAATATTTGGTTAGCAACTACGGTTAACTGACTGCAACAACTTTACTAAATAATTGGATCCAACATTTGCATGTAGTCTCTAGTTGTAGCTATAAAAGGGTTTGGAAAAACTCCAAACTTGTGTACATAACACTATCCTCTTTTGTCTTAAAGAATGTGCTCTGGGGTTTGTATTCATATGTACATAAGATCCATCAAAATCCTAGATGAAACGGTTGAAAAAAGAAGTTGAAATTTCATTTTGCCCAAGTCTTGATCAGTCGAGACATGCCGTTCAACTAATTGAAGTAAGTGACTTTCAACCTTTCAAGCCTATAGTTGAAATGCAGTATTCTAGCACTCTATTTTTTGCATTCTTGAGTCTTCAGCTGTTCTAAACTTGATTTGTCTTGTTCCAAGGTTTAATTCAACACTAATCAATTAGACAAACTATGTTATAAAATGTTATATTTGTTCATGGTTGTCAATCTAAAAATATAGACTCTACAATATGGATTATCATTCCTTTCGTAATCTTCATTTAATGTACCAAGTTTGCCTTAAATAATTTCAATAGAACAAAGTTTCTCTCCAAACTAGTTTGGAGAGAAACCCTACAAACTCATCATATATATTTATATTGAGTGTGAATTTTGAAAATCTAACCGTTAGATTGCATGCTCTTATTACATCCTTAATGCTTTCAAAATTTCAAAAAAATCAAAGATCAATTGCTATGTCATCAAATAAATGTTATAATTTCAAGTTTTTGTAATCTAAAATTGTACATAAAAAATAAGTTAATTGATCAAATAGTAAATAATATCTGATTTGAACGAAATTTGATATACATGTTAAGACCATAAGTAACATGAAATTTAACGGTTAGATTTTCAAAATTCACACCAAAAAAAGAAATATATGAGAAGTTTGAAGAGTCTCTCTCCAAACTAGTTTGAAGAGAAACTTTGTTCATTTCAATATGAGTTCATATAGTGACTCATTGCAATGATGTTAATCCATGTTGCAGTCTTGGTCTCCAAAATTTAAATATGTAAGTCAAGACTAAACAATAATGAAAGATAAATATTTTTTTTTTTAGTTTTTGATTCGTACAAAATTCATTCCTTATGTTGCTCTATTTTAATTAATTAATTTTAGTTCAATAGTAAATCGCTCGATTCAAAATTATATACTATTTATAAGAGGACCTCTCTCTTTAAATTGGACTATTTTTTGTGGTTTAAAAATACTCTTAAACCTTACGTTTCATGGGGAAAAAACTTGAGGAAAACCCGATAAAAATATATCTCTAGCTCCACTTAAAATACCTATAAAATAAGACACTCTCCTACTAATCCGTATCCTCAAAACAAATTTATCCAAAATTTATAAATAAATAAAAAAGAAAAAAAAAATTATGACACTAGACCAAAAAAAAAAAACTCACCGTATACGAAAAACGCGTGTGATGAAGCTAGTTTTATATAAGTATATATAATTTCCCTCAGAAGTTTTTAAATCGTCAATTTAAACCCTTAGTTAAATCCAAATCGTCCAAGATTTAAATTAATATGATTTTGTAAGTTTAGTGTTCAAATTTGAAACTAGAGAAATTATAAGGTTTAATTTAAAACATTTAAAGATATACTGTTTAATTTAATTTGAAACTATCTTTTTAAATAAAGGGTTTAAAATATAATTTACCCCCCCAACAAAAAATCTATGGTTCAATGATGCAAAGGAAATTTTCTAGGTGCGCACGTTTCAACAACATTTCAACCAACGTTCATGAGCTAGACTCCCTGGTCATTCACCTTACCTTCCATACCTATAATTTAGTTCAAACATCAAACAACCAACAACATAACTTCACTAATAGTAAGTTTGAAGCCTAGTTATTGTACATAATATTTTGGAGGCTAATAGCCTAATAACCAAACCACATGCATGCACCTTGAGAGCATCTCCAGCAAATTCATCAAATTTTTGTACTGTTTGGAGAATGAACAGTGAATTTTACCTTTATCTACCCACTTTTTCAAATACACTTTCCAACAGATTCTCTATCCCATTCTCTATCTCATTTAAATATTATTTCTTTATTCATTATATATTCTTTTTTTAACAACTACACATCTTCCAACATTTTTTTATTCAACACCTGATTATTATAATAGAAAAAAAAAAATTTGAAGAATGAACAGTAGCCCATCAGACTTGATGAACTACTGTTCATGAGCCAAAAAAAAAATCTGGGTATAGAGAATCCATTGGAGTGACTTTTTTTGGTCTCATTCTTTATCATAGAGAATATTTTGCCTTTACATACACCATTGGAGATACTTTGGCAATGTCTTCGGAAGCATAGAGACAGACCTACAGTAGGGCAGAGGGGGCCATGCCCCCCACACCCCACCCTCCCCCCACCAAAAAGAAAAAAAAAAAAAAAAACTAGTTTATACATATAAGTTGAAAATTTAAATTTTGGCACTAATAGCGCCCCCCCCTCCCCAAATTAAAAAAAAAAAAAAAAAACTGGTATACAAAAAATTAAGATTTGCCTTAAATATATATGTTTTTGGCTCTCCTCTTCTAAAATATTTAGATATTGACCTAAATATATATATAAAATTCATGCCCCTTTAACTACAAAATAAAAAAATAAATATGGACTAAACAAAAATCACGCACAAAACTAAGGGTGTTAGCGGTGCGGTGCGGAGTGGTTTTGGACCATTTTTAGCACCGCATTTTGCGATGCGGTTTAATTAAAACCATAACTACACCGCACCTTATTTTTGCGGTCATATGTGCGGTGTGGTGTGGTGCGGTGCGGTTTAAAGTCTAGCCAAAACCATAACCGCACGCACCTCATTTTTGAGGTCACATATGCAGTGCGGTGTATAAGATGCGGTTTGAATGATTTGAAGTTGATATATTTTTCAAATTTTGGGCTTTTTCTACCCAGCCCAAAACTAATTTTTTCCTTTATTTTGGTCTAAGTTTTAAACTATTGAGCTAGTTTTTCTTTATTTTGGCCTAACTTTCCTAATCAACACTTGCTAGGATTATCAACCTTATTTTTATTTATTTATTTATTTTTTGAAAACTAGGGTTATTAAACTATTAATAATATATTTAATATTAAAAATAATTAAATATATTAATATATAGAGATGGTGTGGTGTGGTGTGGTGCGGTTTGTGCGGTTTTCTTATTATAAAACCGCAAACCGCACTGCACCATACGGTGTGGTGCAATATTACTTGTGGTGCGGTGCGGTTATGCCATTTTGCGGGTGGTTTTGGTGTGTTTTTTGCGGTTTGTGTGGTTTATGCAGTTTCAGAAAACCTAAATTACAAGTCCCAAATTTCTACCTCATTCTTCCTCCACTCAACCTCAATGCCTCCAATTCTATAAATAAAAAATTAAAAAAAAAAAAAAAACCTCAATGCCTCCAACACTGCCATCTGCTGTTGCTGCTGTGTTGTTCCTCATATTAGATCCGATCTATAGTTGCTACTTGCTATCTTGCTGTTGTTGTTGTTGGCTGCTGCTGTTCCTCAGATCTTCGATCTATATTTGTTGCTATTCACACTCACACATGAGTTGAATCGGCTAAGGTATGGTGAATTTGAAAAATTTTCTCTCCCCTCTCAAGTTCATATTTGTGTTTTTTTTTTTCCTTTGCTCTATAATCTATTGCTCTGCCTCTGCCCTTTGCATTTTTTAGGGATTGGTGTGAGTTGTGACCATAGTGAACAAAGTTTAGTTTGGAGAGAAACCCCACAAACTCATCATATATTTTATATTGAGTGTGAATTTTGAAAATCAAACCGTTAGATTGCATATTCTTATTACATTCTTAATGCTTACAAAATTTCAAGAAGATTAAAGATCAATTGCAATGTCATCAAATAAATTTATAATTTCAAGTTTTTGTGATCTAAAATTGTATATAAAAAATAAGTTAATTGATCAAATAGTAAATAACATCCAATTTGAACAAAATTTGATATGTATGTTAAGAACATAAGAAACATGAAATTCAACGGTTAGATTTTCAAAATTCATACCCAAAAAAGAAATATATGAGAAGTTTGAAGAGTTTCTCTCCAAACTAGTTTGGAGAGAAACTTTGTTCTTATCTATAAAGACATAACTTTGTCTGAACTTGTGAGTACTGCATAATTTTGTTTGAGCTGGCTAGTAATAAAGGCACAACTTTATTACTTTATGTGAGTATTGTGTCTGAGCTTGAGACCAAAGTCTTTGGTACTGAGTCATTAAACTTTGTCTTTGTCACTTTGTGTGGTGTGGGCCATGTGGCCAATGTGTTAAATGTTTAAGAAACACTTATTTTGTATGTTATACTTTGTTGATGTTTTTATCATATGAAATGTTTAAGAAATACTTATTTTGTATGTAATATTTTATTGAATATGAAATAGATGCTAGTTTTTACTTTTATAATTTTTTTTGGTTTTAAGCTTTGGCCCCCTAGATTTGAATCCTGGTTTTGTCCCCGTGGAAGCAAGTTCAGTATGCTTGCATTTGCTGTTTCTACTGCTTGTATCTGGCACTGCAGTCTCACACTGGATTGTCAAGACTCTTCTTGGCTTCCCTGGTTATTTGCCCTTTAAACTTGAAACTGGGTATGCATTACTTTCTTTTATTTGCACTGAATAATTTCTACTTACACCAAAACTGGGTTTGGGTTAATTGATCGGTGATGATGTTGACGGGAATTTGTATATAGATACATTAGCGTTGGTGAAGTGGAATTCTTCTACTATTTCGTTGAATCGGAAGGGTACCGGGGAGCTGACCCTCTCTTGCTCTACATCAATGGAGGCCCTGGTTGTTCTGCATTGAATGGATTCTTGTACCAGATTGGTATGACTTTCTTCTTCCTCTTCTCTTCGCGTCTAATTATCCCCATACTAATTTTGAAAGGTTTCGTGTAGTGAGTATTTGGAAATTTGTTGTAGCGGTAACATTTGTTCTTTTGATTGGTCTTGACACTATCTTTGGGCGCATTTGGCACCTATTGACGCATTTGGAAGTAGCTTGGAGAGGTGCACTTTGTTCATTTGTTTTGCCTCTAATTTGGGTCTTGCAATTGATGCATTTGTGGATTAGGATAAATCTTGTCATGGTGGAGATTCGATATATTATATTATATTATATTATATATTCAATGCTCTATAAATTTTGCCAGGGTAGAAAGTTGTTCTAGGGTTTGGCTCACTTGTGATTTTTACTTTTTGAATTAGGGTGAACTTTCTATAAAAGAAATGAAGATTGTAAAAATTATAGTTAGTGTGTGGCATAACCATTGTTTATAAGTCACAATTCAGTCATATGCAAACCATTGGACTACACACATCTTGTTGGTCAGGAATGAAAAATTAATAAATAAACACCAATTTAAGTACCAAATATATTAAAAAAAATTAAATGACACGTCACGGTTTGACCACGATTGAACCTCGGCCCGACCTCAAAAACGTTAAACCTCTCCCTTTTCCAGTTCATTGAACGGTCCGGATTTAAAAACTATGAGTGTAACTGAATTTGTTTATAATTACATTAGGTATAATACGAATCCAACTCTTACAAATTTTACTACAAAATAACTCTACATTGATGTGACAATGTATATAATTAGCACTATTATAAGAATAAATAAATAAAATTTTAAAGTACCTCTATGCTATTTGTGACATAAAAGACATTAATCTCAAACTCTTAGGCCTTAGCATCACTCAAATATGTTTAAGTTAAAAGACATTAATCTCAAAGTTGATGACTTTAATGTTCTCCTGTAGGCCCATTAAAATTCAAGGCATAAATGCACTTTAGTTCCTACATTTTGATTTTTTTTCCATTTTAGTCCCTACATTTTAATTTTATCACTTTTAGTCCCTAAACCAATTAACGCGTGTTATTTTCGTCCTTTCCGTCAGTCAACCGACGGAAATAACTGAGGTGGCAGCTAGAGGAATTAAAATATTATAAAAATGCCACATCACCCATGACACATCAGCAAATAAATTTAAAAAATAAATTTATTAATTTTAACAAAATTAAAAAACATAAAAACAAAATTTAAAACATAAAAATACATAAGAAAATCAAACCCAAGAACATCCGTCATCAGCCCACAACCTAGAAAATCAAAAACTCAGAGCCTTAAGAGATGCCCCTAATAGAATGGCAACTTCAGATTCTCATCGATATTGTCCAAGAGCTCACTAGGACCAGGCCAAACCAGGAACCAAAGAGAAGGCTTCTACAACAATGTCTCGATAATCATTCCCCTCCCAAGGGGGAAGAGGAAACCATTCAAAATAAGAAGTTGAAGTGAGTAGACCAGCTGCTAGCAAGCAGCAGGAAGAGAGCCAATCTCAACCTGCTTCAAGGGTGGACACTGTGGTGTCACCCAAACTAGCATGTACGGCACCATATTTGCGAGCAATTAGCTTGCTAGATTAATGGTGGAGCACGACTTGAGATGTTCATCCAAACATATACGTTGCAGTACACACTTCACACCACCACCACCAGCAGCAACCCACAATCCATCATTAACATTCAACACCAAAAAAAAAAAAAAAAAAAGAAGCAACCCATGGTCTCCACCGAGCAAAACCTAAACTCACAACAAACAAAACACATACCCACAGCGAGCAAACCCAGACCCACGGTGAGCAAACCCATGACAAACCAACAACAAGCAAAATACATGCAAACGACAAGCAAACTGAAAACCACCAATCCAGATCGCAACCATCGAAACACAAAACCAACACACCGAAACCCAGATCGCAAACCGAAAATCACCAACCCAACTGCCACCCAAATTGACCAGCCACCACCATTGAAACCCAAATCGCAACCCACTAACCAAAATCTCAACCCACCACAACCCCTCCAATCCACTGCCAAAAAATCGAGAGAGAGAGTCCAAGAAAGAAGAAAGAAGAGTGAGAGAAGAAGGTAATTGATTTTTTGGGTTATGGGTTGATGATGGATGATCTTGGGTTTAATTTTGAATTTGTGTTCTTGGGTTTGATTTTTCTGATGTATTTTTATGTTTTAAATTTTGTTTTTATGTTTTTTAATTTTGTTAAAATTAATAAATTAATTTTTTAAATTTATATGCTAATGTGTCATGGGTGATGTGGAATTTTTATAATATTTTAATTCCTTCGGCTGCCACCTCAGTTATTTCCGTTGGTTGACTGACGGAAAGGATGAAAATAACACTCGTTAATTGGTTTAGGGACTAAAAGTGGTAAAATTAAAATGTAGGGACTAAAATGAAAAAAAGCCAAAATATAGGGACTAAAAGTACATTTACGCCAAAATTCAATATCACCGACACTGCTATAAGAACCAAACACGTGGACAAAGGTACTAAGTGTTGTACAACAATTTTTCATTCATTTCCATTATCTACATTTTATTTTCTTTCCACTTTTGCCTTATCATACTTTTTTTTTTTTTGGGTGGGAAAATTACATTTTACCCTTCTAAACTATACACCAAATGACACTTTGCACTCTAAACTATTCGAATGTACATTTTGCACCTTAAACTATGACCCTTATTACACTTTGCACCCTAATGTTAATTCTAGGGTTAAGTTAGACAGAAATTGATAGCACATGACTTGCACATAATTTTTGTTTAGATAGTACGATGTTAAAGACCAAAACACCCTTTTTCACAAACAATTAAAACAAAAGTTTTTTTTTTTTTTTCAACTCTTCATCTCTCGCATGTGTACGGGTTCAGATTTCTCTCTTTCCCCAAATCAAAACCCTTAGTCTTTAACCCTAAATCTCCAAATCAAAAATATTTTTGGCTCCACCGCAACAACACTGCTCCACCACCTCGACGAAAGCCCCAAATTGCAACTTCTTAAATCACTCTCTTACACTCTTGCTTTTCACAAAGGAAACCTTAAATTCCAAATTGATACCCCAACTCAGTCTCTATGTCTTTGGAGCAAGAAAAAGTGTTTTATTAGGGGTGAGTTACTGAGTTTGGTTAAGCTTTTTGTAAAAGTGCATAATGAAAAAAAATAGAGTTTTCAAAAAGTGCACAATGAAAAAGTGCATTTTCAAAAAGTTGAGTGTTTGGTAAAAACTGTTAAAAAGTGCTTTTTGAAAAAGCTGAGTGTTTGGCTAGCACTTATAAAAGTGGCAGTTTGAGGAGTAAATTACCAAAAAGGACAATATATATATAAGGGAGTTGATTTCATACCTTTTTTTTTTTTGGATGTGAGTTTATTTCATACTTAAATCAACTACTTCATATACTTAAATCAATTTTTCTCTTTCTAAAAAAATTATTTTTTTCTCATCAATATTAGCTAATAATAACTTACCACTTAAGATTTATTGTGAAATTATTGTGATAATTGATACTGATTTTAATTTGAACGTACTATTACAATTATTTTTTTCTCTTTCTAAAAAAATTATTTTTTTTTCACCAATATTAGCTAATAATAACCTACCCCTTAAGATTTATTGTGAAAGTATTGTGAAATATTGTGATAAAAATTGTTATTGATTTTAATTTTAACATACTATTAAAATTATTTTTTTCTCTTTCTAAAAAAATTATTATTTTTTACCAATATTACCTAATAATAACCTACCCCTTAAAATTTATTGTGAAAGTATTGTGAAAATATTGTGATAAAAATTGATACCGATTTTAATTTTAACCTACTATTAAAATTTTTTTTCTCTTTCTAAAAAAAATTATTTTTTTTCTCACCAATATTAGCTAATAATAACCTACCCCTTAAAATTTATTGTGAAAATATTGTGATAACATTTCCTTCTTCCTTTTTTTCCCTCTTTTTTTTTCCCTCTTTTTTTTTCCTCCACACACGTACCCTTCTTTTTTTTTTCCCCCCCCCCCCCCCTTTTTCCCTACCACTTCCTCCAAAACATTCCACTTTTCATTTTTTGTTCATTCTTTCCCCTTTTTCCATTTCACTTCCTCCAGAACGTTCCACCGCTGAGCTCTTTTTTTTTTTTTTTGACAATTCGAAAGCCGTGAGGAAGAGAGAAGATGAAGATGATGATGATGATGATGAAGAAGATGAAGATGATTGAAACATTGGGTTTGTATTTTATTTTGATTTTGATTTTGGGTTTGGGTTATGGGTTTTCAGTTAATGGTTTAATTTTGAGTTGATTTTCTGTGGATTTTGGGTTTGATTTTGAGTTGATTTTGAGTTGGGTTTGGGATGGTTTTCCAATGGGGTTTGAGTTGATTTTAAGTTGTTTTTTGTTGATTTTGAGTTATTTTTGGTTTGATTTTGTGTTTGGATTATCAAATGTTGAAATGGGTTGTGGTGGTAGACCGGTGATAGTTGTGTCCATTTCTTGACCGGTGTTGGTTTGTAACAGAGGAGCAAGAACAAAGAGAGAGCAGAGAGATGAGATGAGAGGTGTGAGAGGGAGCTTCAGGCGTGAGAACTGAGGACTTTTTATCAAGGGTAATTTGGTAATTGAAGGAAGAGCTCAACGGATAGTTCCAAACGCGCATGAACTTTTTGTTTTATGGACCTCCAGAGCTCCATAAGTTTTGTGTGTTCTCAGTCTTGGCCCAAAACGCAACTTTTTCCAAAAAGTTGCTTTTTGGGCTGAACCAAACGCACAAGTTGCTCTAGCTTTTATAGAAACGTGCGTTTCAGCTCCTAAAAGCTAAAACAAACGGGTACTAGGTCTCACTCAGTCGAAACCCCAACTCCGTTGAAACAAATTTGATTTGACACAAGTAATAAACCTAAAACAGCAAAAGATGTTGAAGAAAATAGGACAGTAGATACCAAGTAAGAAAAACCTTGTAAATGCCATTGTAGAAATTCAAACAGAAAATTTAAGCAGAATCTTAAATTATTTGTTTTGACAAAGTAAGAGCAACGAATCTCAAGAATTCTATTCTTGAAGTACGAATTTAGTCCTCAAATCTTTGCGCATACTAGCTTAGACATGATAATGGATGAGATTTTGATGGGTGTATTATTGTCAAAAGGTAGGTTGGGTAGGTACTAGGTAGAGCTTTATTGTTTTGTGGCTTTTTGGAATTGTCAAATTATGACTGTTTTTTTTTTTTATAAAAATTTTTATATAAAAGAGACGATGTTTGTTTGTGGAATATTGTACATAATAGTATTTTTATTGTTTGAATTGTTGTATTGAATGTCGTGCCATCAATTAGTCTCCAAATTCTTGGGCTGGAGGTGCGAGAACTGCTGAAAATTCTTGGGCTGGAGGCGTGAGAACTTCAACTGTTGCTGCAAGTTCTCTGCTGTAAGAACTTCAACTACGGCAATAGGATATGGTGGTGGTGATAACAGTGAATGTGTGGTGGTGCTTAGAAAAAGCCATTCAAAGGGTGCAGTCCAAAAAGAGGAAAAAACCTCGGGAAAGAGAGAGAGAGAGCTGTGTACCTGTACGCACTAGGAAGAGATAAAAAACTGGAAAAGAAAAAAAGAAAAAAAAAACTTTTTGTTTTTAATTGTTTGTGAAAAGGGTGTTTTGGTTTTTAAATATTGTTCTACCTAAGAAAAAATCATATACAGGTCATGTGCTATTAATTTTTGTCTAATTTAACAATAAAACTAATGACAGGGTGCAAAGTATAATAATAGTCATAGTTTAGGGTGCAAAGCGTGCATTCGAATAGCTTAGAATGCAAAGTGTAATCTAGTGTATAGTTTATGATGGTAAAATATAATTTTTTCTGTTTTTTGATAATCCTAATGCTTTTGCAGACAGCCAATGTGTTATTTCTAGAAGCACCTGTGGGTGCTGGTTTCTCATATGCAACAACCTCAGAAGCTTGGAACGCATCAGTCACAAAATTGGCAGCTCAAACCTATCAGTTTCTGAGAAATGTGAGTGTAGTTGATGATGATGATGATGATATATATATATATATATATATATATATATAGAAAGTCAATCAAAATGCTTATTAAAATGCTTAAATTGGATCTAATTGCTTTGTTAGCTCCATCATCTAAAGCATGAGTTTGGGTTTCAAACTTTCAAGCTCTCTGCTTTAAAGCCTTAAATTTATTCACTGCGGGTCCCACGTTGGTCCCACAGCAAACAATCTCGTTTGTAGTGAAAGTAGGTGTGCGTTTGAGAAGCATTCCGTGTCTGCATTTGTGCATTTTGTTGAAAAAATATAGGTCTCAGAGTACTGGTTACGGACCTAAAAATTCATCTAAACACAAATTTCAATATAAATTTGGGTGTATTATTTATATATTTAAAAATTATTTTATTATAATATTTTCAGCAAAT
Organism: Quercus ilex subsp. ballota; assembly: GCA_032727855.1. NCBI lineage: Eukaryota > Viridiplantae > Streptophyta > Magnoliopsida > Fagales > Fagaceae > Quercus > Quercus ilex. The sequence goes on from CM064918.1 coordinate 44,878,793, forward strand.
AAGCGGTATTTAAATACATCCTAGATTTCATCACACGGGGCTAAAAATCTACTACTGAATAATAGATTATGGGTATCACCGTCTTTGAAAACTGAAAATTTAGAGGGTGTTTGGTACTGCATTTTAAACAACAGTTTTAAGTGTTTAAACAATATTACACGTATTTTTACACACTTTTTCACCTACATATATTTCTAAAAATACAAATAATGTTACTAGAACAATATTACTTAACGGACCCTTATTAAGTAGTTTGGGAGTATAACTATGCATTTAGCTTAAGAAAGAAAAAAAAATCATACTAAGAAAAAAAATAAAAAAATAAAAACCTTTTTTGAATATAATCAACGTGCACACGGATTTGTCATGAATTCTTGGGCTTTTTTTTTTTTTTTTTCTTCTTTCCTTTAATTTGTCTTTTTTCTAAACCTTTTTTTTTTCTTTTCTTCTTTAATTTTTGTCTTTTTCTAAACCCATGTTTCCTTTCTTTTTTTTTTTTTTTTTTTTTTTTTCATCCTTTCACTTGGCATTTAAAAAAAAAAAAAATACAAAAGAAGCGACCTTATACAATTTTTTTATATAAAAATGTGTTACCTTTTGTTTTACTTAAGAAGGATATAATTGTAAATATCTTCTCAACTGTTTACCATCTTTCTATTTTTTTTATCCTCCCAACTAAACACAATTAAGAGAAAACTAAATATTTTCTATCCTCTCAATTTTCTATTCCTTTCCCATTTTCTATCCTTCCAATTTTTTACTCCTCTAACCAAACAGATCCTTAATTTTAAATTACAAAAATATGAAATTTGAACATTTGATTTTTTATTTTTGATAATTAAATCTCTTTTATCCTCCCTTTACTTAGAGAATTATAAGTATGAATATTTTTTTCGTGGCACAGTGGTTAATGGAACACTCAGATTTCGTGAACAATCCGGTCTATCTTGGAAGCAATTCCTATGCAGGAATAGTGAATCCAATACTTGCCGAACATATCATAAACGGTAACTTATATTGATCACAAGTCTTTGGTAAACTCAATATTAATCACAAACTCAAAACCCAATTCCTTGTTATTGATTTGCAGGCAACGAAGCAAGAATTGAGCCAAATGTGAACCTCAAAGTACACAATCTATTTATAGGACTTGAATTGCCTTCTTTTTTTTCCTCTTTTATTAAAATCGTTTTCATTTTTTATTTTAATAAACATTAGAGTAAAATGTTCTGTAAAATATTGCAAGGGACTCGTGCTTAGTTGCCCACATACAAATATGGATCTCGAAGAAAGCACAAGAGTAATATTTGCTCACAGAATGGCTCTAATATCGGATGCAATGTATGAGGTAGTTAAAACAGGTTAACTAAATTAAGCCTTAATTCTAACAACTAGAGTTTCATTTGCGTTACACATTTTGGCTCAAAACCTATCGTCTTCATAGTTGTTCTTGTTAAATGCTAAAGAAAAAAAAAAAAATCCAAAATTATGATGTCATTACAAACATGGATTTTCAAAAATATAATTGTTCAATTAAAAATTTTCTCATTAAAAAATGTTGGGTTTAAAAAAATATGCTCGCTATGTTCAGATAATCAATTGAAAATACCTTTGGAAACAAAAAATAAATAAAGAATAAAAAAAAAATCTAAATGAAGTGGTAAACTAATAGAACATTTGATATTAAGTGTATTATAAAATGAGTTGTTAAAATAGATAAAATTATTTTTTGAAATGCTAAATACTATGTTTTATAAAATTTTTGATGTGAATACTCTTATTTGTTTTCTTCTATCTAATGTAGTTCTGAACTGAGTATGGTGCTTTGTAAGGTGTGTTATAATGTCAAACAAATGTACGTAAAGTCAATACACAATTCAGTTCATCATGTTAGTTAACCCCATTGATTGTTAGGATACAGTTTTTAAAAGAAAAATTCCTTCTATAAACATCCAAAAAGTTCTTCACGAATTGATTCTCATTAAAAAAAAAAAAGTTTTCCTGAATATGGATCTATCTAAAACCAACAATTAATTCATAAAGGTTTTCTAATAAGCAGAAGATTTTCAATATGAGTTATCATCACGTAATAGCTGGCCGTCATATTCATACATTTGGACCAAACATCCTAGGACCCAAATTTATATTTCTAGTTTTCCAAAATGAATTGGGCATATCAACATGGTTTTCTTTCTTATAAAAAAATAATAATAAATAAAAAAATAAAACAAAGTTTTCTTAAAAAACCAAAAAAAAAAAAAAAAAAAAAAAAAAAAAAAAATCCCAAATGCATTATACTTCGAAGTTCACATTCTAATATATATCCATTACATTTACATCAAGTCAACAAAATAGAAATTACAAGCTAAACAAATCTAAAATTCAACAGGATAAGACCATCACAGCTACAAGATACAATTCTCCATTGCCACTACTATTTCTGCTCCTCAAGAAGCTTCTACTCCTCAAATCCTCATTCACCCAAATCATACTAAGTGTAACATCCCAGCCTAATTATACGATTAATTTATGACTTTCTATACTTAGTATTATCTTAATTAATTTAAGTGCATAAGACTTTGATATTTTGATGTTATAAAAGATATAGGCTTTTTTTAATGTCGTGGAAAGAAGTTTATAAAGGTAAGGGTTTATATGCAAAGTTACTTTATTAGTTGGGCCTTTCTAGAATATAGAACTATGGGATGGTGATAAGTTTAAATGTTAAATGTTGTAAAGGTGTCATCAGCTCACTTTTCCCCTTAGCAAAAACATGCGTGACGTGCCCCACCCAAATTATTTTCCCTTGTCTTCTTTGCTGCACCATTTGACTTTCTTTGTTCTTCTTTCTTTGCTCCTTTCTTTTCCTCTTTCTTTGTTCTTGAATTGGCAGCACCATCTCACACACCAACAACCCTTTTCTCTCACCAAAACCATATATATCTCTCTCTAAGAAGAAATTAAAAGCTTAACACTAAAGTTTCAGCTACAACGTTTGTGGGTAAGTAAATAAAACCTTATCTTATTTTGGGTGTTTTGATGGTGTAATTGGTTTCTTTAGTTTCCCTTCTGTGTTCTCTAATTTGATTGTTAGAAGTTGAAATTTGTGCTTTTGTGCTAGTAATTTGAAATATTGAAGATATTATGGTCAATCGGATGCCTATTAATGTATTGTAACATGTATCTTATAGATATAAAAGCACTCACACGAAATGAAGGCCATTTGCAATTAGTTGAGAATTTTGTGAGAAATTTGTTAAAGCTGTCACTGTGACAGATTCAATGTTTGCAAAATGAAAAAGTTGTATTAAATAATATTCTGTGAATTAGGATGCTAGGAGTAGTTCTTATGAATTTTAAGACACACATGGTTGTAATGGAAGTAGTCTCACAGCAACTGGATCAATATAAAAATAATAGTTTAATTTCTAAGTTGCATGAAATTTTGTCAGGACAGAAGCATGTTGTCTTGTATGATTTTTAATAAATCATGGTTTTATGCTTTGACTCTGAATTTGATATGGTATTTATTAGACATCAAGGGGAGTGGCTCTGTAAAATTGCATGAACGTTGGATGTGATTGGATAGCTCATTTGTATTTTACAAAGGAGGCATATGCTGCTGAAATAAGCAGCGAGCAGTATATGATATACTTGACTTTGAGGATTTAATTTTAAAGTTAGGGTTAATGTTTTGATCTATAAATTAGTATGGTCATCTTTTGGTATGTTTGGATCATAGATAAATTTTTATGCCTAGGTTTCTCTATGGTTTGGTACATAATGTGTTTGATGAATGTATCTTGTGCTGTGGGAACCTTTTGAGATGGAAATTAAGACTTTTCTTAAGTTTTGAGAGTTAGGTTGTGATTCATGTCTAAGTTTAAATACTTAGGAAGAATTTGTCAGTAATAAGTTTTGGTCTTTCATTTAGGTGACGAGAACAAGAACGTGGACACTTGAGCTCCTCTTATACAAATCTCTCGCGTCTTCTGTTTTTAGGTGAGAGATATGTGACATGTGCATTTGATAAGTATAAGGATTGTTTAGAAAAACTTATTATGCATTAAAACCTTTTAATTAGAGATATTACATATAAGAATGATTTAAGTAAATATATATGTTCGTGAGTTGTTCAATCTTATATATATGATAATTTTAGCATATTAATGTTATTACTTATATCACGAACATAATATTTAAGAATAAAATGGATATACTACTATTATGAAATATTTATGTAAAAGCATAGTTATAAAAAAAAAAATATAAATTTGGGGTTATTCCATTGTTACGATCTAAACCCAACGAGTAGGAGTTATAGTACTGGTATTTCCATGGAGATTTTGATTGGCCATTATAAGTGGTGAGGACTCTACTGTACCCGCCCTCGTTGGGATCAGCCAACTTGTGGAGGATGCCAACCGACCCCATGGTTGATGATATGATCACACCAAAAGGGGTGATACTTTCTAGTATGATCCTGAGATTTCCTAGCATTGTGGGGAATGCTGGATGCCTAGCACAAGCCTAGCACAATGTGTTGGAAGCCACCCAAAGTTGTGACAGACTTATAATTGGACTGACTAATATATATTATAAATGAACTATTAAGCTATTTGGAAGTTATAAGAAAAGTATGATGATAAGAAAAGTATGTTGAATGTGTTATAAGTCTGATAAAAAGTTTATGATAAAGTATTTTATAGTCTATTTAAAGATAAGGTTATTGAATTATGTTTAAGTTCCTTATTATGCCCTTTTATTATTATATGAAAAGAAAATGATGTATTTTCATCTGAAAATTTATAAGTTATTTTAAGAAGGGTATGAGTACTATTGAAGGCTATTTATCAGAGCTAACATATCCATAAAATATTTGATTTACATGCATTCTTATTAAATGCTCATGGAGCTTAAAACCTTACTAGACTTCACAGCTCACCCTATTATATTTCAGTGCACAAGTTCTTCCTTGAAAGCAACGAGAGTATTAGAGGTGGCGAGGAATCTGGGATTCTCGTTTGTTTGAATGTATAGCTTTTTATTTGTATAGTAGTTTAGCTCTTTTGTTGTATAGGAGGAATCAAGATATACTTATCCTTTTGAGCACAAATGTAATTCAGAACCTTAGTTTGTTTAGAACCCTAGTTGTATGTCTTTAGGTTTAGGCTTGTAAATAAGAGTTTTGTTAGACGTTTAGTTATGTAATAATTACACAAATGCTTTAAGTTTCAACCAAGTTGTAATCTTACAAAGTTCGAAATGAAAAGAAGTTTCAAGGTTGTTATCAATTTTGTATATTATGGTTTTTATGCAAGAAAATAAAAAGCAACACAAGAAACGATTTTTGATAAACACTTTTAGCTTAAGTTGGTTCGTGTTAGTATTGAGGTAAACTTGATATTAACATGCGTCATGATATTAAAGCCCAAGAAAAAAAAATTGTGGTGTTGTTGTAGTTGTCTGATGCTATTTGCAACTCCTCTAGTATGAATATTTTTGCTTGAGCATTTTCTAAAATAGGATGAGGAAAGTGATAGAGGTTTTACTTAGGGGGAGAAAAAAAACTTATTGAATGAAAGATTAATTAGAAAGTGGGAGAGAGTAGAAACATACGAGGAATTGCATAAAAAAAGAGATTATAATGAAAGACTTTAGTGACGCAAAAAGTATTTGATAAGGAGAGAGGTAAAAGATGCTATTAATTAGTATTTAATGATGCTATTAATTAGGTAATAATACTTTCTTTTTTACTATTAGATGTTTTGGAAATTTACGACTTAAAAAAAAAAAATTTTTTTGTATAGTTACATTAGGATAACTTGAACCCATTTCACATATAATTGGGGAATGGATCATCCCCTTTAATTTGTAAGTGGATCATTTAATTACCAATGATTTTTTTTTTTTTGAGAGAGAAGAAGATAATTACCAACGATGGTGTCAAAGGTCAATCAAGTAATTAACCCTAGTAAGATAATGAGTTTGGGAGTCTTTTGACTAAATATTACAAAAAATGATATTTATTTGTGATATGGGTATTGTTTAAACTTATTGGGAAAAATGAGGAGAGAAGCAGATTTCGGTCATGACGTTGCCAAAATTTTGAGAAAAAGTATGAGAAAGGAGAGAGAAATTATGTGACGGGGGGGAGTGAGAGAAAATTGAATTTCGGTGATGTAGTTACTGAAATTCCTGCCCAAAATGTAAGCTACCCGAAATAGAGGAGTGTCCAAGAGAAAAATAGGAATTGAAGCAATGGAGTTGCCGAAATTGTAGGGGAGAGGAGAGAGAAAAAAAAAAGAAAAAAAAAAGTACTACCTCCATAACATTTTCACAATAAATCATAGGTAGTTAGTTATTGTTGGTTATAATTTGAATCTATCATTAAAATTACTTTTTTACCCTACCAATAACAACTTGTAACAATCTGCCATTTAGAATTTGTGTTGAAAATGTTGTGAACATAACATTTCTCGAAAAAGAACTAAGATAATGAAGTTGCTGAAATTACAAGGGAAAAAAAAAAAGGAATTATGGCACCCTAATCCATAGAAACTAGAGCACAATATATGTATAAAATAAACATACACCCCAATCCATACCCCTAATCACTAGCCTACAATATATATATATATATATATATATATATATTATGAACTTGCAGTGATAGAACACGTGATCATAGAAATTAAATTTTCTCTCTCTCCCATCACATCATTTCTCTCTCTTCTCTCATTTTTTTTTTTCAAAATTTTGACAATATTATTGCCGAAAGTTACCTCTCTCCTCATTTTTTTAAATAAATTTGAATAATATCTATATCATAAATAAACTTTCCTCTCAAAAAACAGAGAAATTCATTTTTTATAATATCCAGCCAAAAATCTCATGAGTTTGGACGTGTAAAATGGAATTTTCTATTTGTATTATGAAACTCTTTTCACTCTGCGGTGGGATCAGAAGGTACAAGGCTTGTCGGTCTAAGTTCTAACTTTAAAAAAGATGGCAATGCGCGCGTGCATGTTTGTGAATCACATTTGAGTCGACTGTGGTTGAATTCAAGCATTATCATTCATAGATATGGGCCGCATTTAAAAATAGGTAAAGACGGTTTTTACAATTACATTATTACAATCTTTAAAAAAAATCCTAGCTACTTCTAGAATCTCAATTTTGCATCAAATCAAAGAAAAGGGATTTGATGCAAAATTGAGATTCTAGAAGTAGCTAGGATTTTTTTTAAAAAAGATTGTAATAATGTAATTGTAATCTCCCATTCTCACTCTCTGTCTGTCTGAACAAAATTCAGATTCTAGAAGTAGGATTCTTCCCATTCCAAGGTTAGATTAATAACACAGAAAAATTTACAGAAACTCTAAAAAATATTAGTTTAATAAATATTTTTCAAAAAAAATTTACGAGAAAAGAAAAAATAACTTTTTTTTTTATATCTCTCATAAAAATAGTATCCAAAATTATTAATTAACAAATAGTTTAAAGACACTCAATAATTGGACCCTAAATATTATCACAGTTCCTGTCGGTCCTTTTTATAGTCCAACCGAAAAAAAAAAAAAAAAACCAACCTACGTTATGTTTGATAACAGTTTTTGTTTTCTATTTTTAAAAACTTGTTTTTGGGAGTATAATGAAAAAAAATTTTTCTTACATTTTTGAAATCAAAAGCATGTTTGGTTAGTAGAAATTAAAAAGATAGTTTTTTTAAGAAAAAAAATACTAAAATATGTTGTTACTAGAATTTAAACTCTAATGCTAACTTATTAAATGAGACAGATTCATTAAATTAAATGCGTGTTTTTATTTACTTTTGAAAAATGGAAATTGAAAACATCATTTTGCATATTTTCAGTTTTCTTCACAAATTCAGTTTTGAAAACAATTTTTGTTTTTTTGTCCATTTTGAGTTACTAGACAAGTTTTTTAATCTCAAAAATAAAAAGTTGTTTTTAAAAACAGAAAAAAAAAAAAAAATACCAAACATAACTTTCTCTTTTATAATTCCAATTTTTGACCAAGACTTCAAGGCTCTCAAAGGAAGAAAGCTTTAATCATTGTTCCCTAAATATTATGCAAGTTCCTACTGGTTCTCTTTATAGTCCAGCTGGAAAAGAAAAAGAAAAAGAAAAAGAAAAAGAAAAATTCTCTTTCTGTGATTCCAGTTTTTGACCAAGACTTCAAGGCCATCAAAGGAAGAAAGCTTAAACATTGCTCCCTGCCCAATGTTATGCTGAAATTGTTTGCATATTGACTGCATTTTTGGACTATACCACACGACCCGGGACGGCTATTCATTGAAGCAGTGTCATAATTATGCTCCAAAAGCATACAAATTTGTTTCTGAATTAAGCGGGCGTTTGACCAGGATTATTTTTGCTATATTTGTATTTTTATTCAGCTTATTTTCCTATTATTTATGAGTTTTATTGTATTTTTTAATACTATTCATGAGCCATACTATATTATTTAAACTAACTTTTATCTTTATCTACAGTATTTTCAGCAAAAAGTTTTCAATTTTAGCAAAATAAGCGAATATCAAACGGACACTATCTCATAAAATGCTTTTATCTTTTGCTCGCGTGTAACCAATACATATATATATATATATATATATATATTGGAGAAAAGTAAACCATACATGTGTATTTATGTATTTAAAAATAAATACTTTTTTAACCATAAAAATATACATAATTGATTGAATTATTAGAAAAAATAAACTTAATTAGATACATAATAAAATTACTGCCTAAATTTACTACTTATAATCATTTTTGTTCTAATTTATAATAAGAAAGAATGTGTGGTGATTTTTGTTGAGTAGATATATGACTAGTTTTTTATTTTTTATTTTTATATTCAATATTGGACTCTTAGTATTTTGCCCTTATTAACTCACTTGGAATACTTTCTCAAAAAAAAAAAAAAAAAAAAAAAAACTCACTTGGAATAAATATTAAAAAAATTTAGTGGTAACATGGCACAGAATTAGCCCACAATTAAATCTAATTTGAGATCTAATTGATTAATTTTCTCTCAGTTTTGACTTTAATTATATATATAAATTGACGTCTTTCTACAAGATTACAGGTCTCTTTATTAGCTCTTATTTGTGGTGCACAATTTCATGGAAATGAACGATGAAATGCTTCAGAAAGTTGAAAATAACTGTAAATCTAGAGATTTCCAAATTTGAAAAAAATTATGTATTAATGATAGTTTGTGGGCCAGAGATTGAAGGTTGAGAAAACTCAAATTTTACAATTTACTAGTGTATAACATCATGCATATGCATAGTTACAATTAAAAGTAATCACAATTACACAGTTCAAATTATATAGATATGCAACGCAAAATTAGACTCCAATTTAGAATCTATTCGGATTTGAACTCTTGGATTTTTACATTTAACTAGTGTGTAACTTTTTGGATATGCACAGGTACAATTAAAAAGAATCACAATTAGACGGTTCAAAATATACATTTTTTTTTAGAAGAAGTTCAAATTATACATGGTATTAGTTTATACTTTTTTAAGTAATACATTTCTAAAATATATATTTAATGGTTTCTCATTAGTTATATATATATATATATATATATATATATATATATATGATTTAATTTAGAATTCAATTGGGTTTAGACTCTTCGATTTTTGCACCCAATAATTTACTTGTCACAAAAATTAAAAAATTATATGGACACGTTGCGCGAAATTGGAGTCCAATTCAAATATAATTTAGAATCTAATTAGATTTGGACTCTTTGATTTTTACACTCAATAATTCACTTGGTACAAAAATTAAAAATTAGATGGGATATGTGGCACAAAATTGAGTGGCAAGTGAATTATTGGCTGCAAAAACTGAAGAGCCTAAGTCCGATTAAATTCTAAATCATATATATACATACATATATATATATATATATAAAGAGAAAAAATTACATATTTTAGAAATGTATGATTTAAAAAAGGTGTAAGCTAATATATATATATATATATATATAAACAAAAATCAAAGAAAATCTAATTAGATTCTTAATTTTGCACCACGTGTCCATCTAATTTTTTATTTTTGTTCCAAGTGAATTATATATATATATATTAAAAGCCAAAATTTAGAGAAAATCCAATTAGATTTTAATTGAATTCTCAATTTTGCGTCATGTCTCATCTAATTTTTAATTTTTGTACCAAGTAAATTATTGAGTGTAAAAATTGAAGAGTCGAAATTCAATTAGATCCTAAATTGAATTTCAATTAGACACCAATTTCGGGCAATGTGGCCATCTAATTTTTTAATTTTTGTGACAAGTGAATTATTGAATGCAAAAATCGAAGAGTGTAAATTCCGTGTCATGTCACATTTAATAACTCCTATTTCTTCTTCTTCTTCTTTTTTTTTTTTTTTTTTTTTTTTTTTTGGTGTAAAGATGAAGAAACAAATTCTATTTTCTCTCCTATCCTATTTACTATGATGAAGAAGAATCAAATTATCACTATATTTATTCTTTTTTCTACTTCTTCTTCCAAGTGCAAGATAATCCCAAGGGGTTGCAGGTTTTTTCTACCAATTGGGGTCCTCCCTTCACCACCCCCATAGGGATGGTCTACAGGGTTCATAACTACTCCTTTTAGAATAGGACGCTTACCTAGCCAACATTTAGATCTGGCTAAATTAAATTATATATATATATAACTAATTAGAAATCATTACATACTTTAAAAATGCATGGTTAAAAAATGTATAAGTTAATGACATGTATAATTTGAATCTCTTCTCAAAAAACGGTAAACTTTGAACAGTGTAATTGTGATTATTTTTAATTATATACATGCATATGCACGAGGTTACATAAAAGATAATTCACTTGACACAAAAATTAAAAATTAGATGGGACAGGTGGCTCAAAATTGAGAATTTAATTGAAATCTAATTGGATTTTCTTTGATTTTTGGCTTTTAATATATATATATATGATTTAGAATTTAAATGGATTTAGACTCTTTGGTTTTTGCACCAAATAATTCATTTTCCACAAAAATTAATAAATTAGATGGACACGTGGCATAAAATTATACTCAAATTTAGAATTTATTTAAATTTAATATCTTCAATTTTTACACTCAACTAGTGTGTAACTCCGTACATATGCACGGGTACAATTAAAAATAATCACAATTACATAGTTCAAATTATACATTTTTTTAGAAGATGTTCAAATTATATATGGTATTAGGTTACGCTTTTTTAAATCATATATTTTCAAAACATGTAATTGTTTTTCATTGTGTGTGTGTGTGTGATTTAGAATTTAATTGGATTTAGGCTCTTTGGTTTTTGCATCGAATAATTTACTTGTCACAAAAATTAAAAAAATTAGATGGACACATGACGCAAAATTATACTCCAATTGAAATCCAATTGGATTTTCTCTAAAGTTTGCTTTTAATATATATATATATATATTGTGGGGCCAAGGAATCCTACGGCCCAGCCCACTTCGTTCCTGGGCCGAAGGCCCGAGCCGAGGAGGCACCCAAAATCCGAGGAGAAAAGAAGAAGCCCAGGCGCACAGCTGGCCAGGCCGAGGACGACCCCATCATCAGACATCCGAGAACTTAAGGCAACCAGTAAACACTTCCAAGGAAGCCTTCATGACCACTCAAAGGGCCGAGGGGGAATACCACGTGCTTGCAATATAAATCTGATGGAGGGACAAGCTCATGACAAACAGTCACCTCCACATTAAATGCCCCTGACTACCGCCCTGGCCGCATTAATGAAGAAAGGACCCCGCACCAGCTTCGCCTTGGTTGCCGCGACCCACAAAGAGAGTGGGAGGCGGCTGATAGGACGGGTACCTGAGCAATGTCCCGATCGCTCAACAAGTGTAGGGCTAGGATTAGTCGGGTGAAGGGTATATAATGTATAGGCCCCCTCCTGAAGGGAGAGGCCGAGGCTCCTCGGACGGAGGCCGAGGAGTAATTGTAGCAAAGAACTAAGGCATTTAGCCTTCAATGGCAACGAATTCACGATGAAGCTCCGTTTGCCTGTAAGGGCCATATTCTTCAACCCACTCTCTACAAATTCATTGTTTGGGGTCTATAGGATTACATCCCTTCTAAGTTCGGAGGGTCCTTCCAAAAATCGAGTCCCTACAATTGACGCCGTCTGTGGGAAGAATTTGTGTACTAACAGGCGCAACGGACAGTCAGTCGACGGAAAGCTCTCAAGAATGCGTTTAAAAAAAAAAAAGAACTACCAAACAAACACTGCAGAAAGACAAAAGCTCGAGACAGAAGGTTCAACAGCAAAGAAAGAAAGCTTGATATTATTTCATAAAAAGAAAAGTTACAAATTACAATCAGAGGCTCAAACAGGCGTGTTTTAAAACTGTTCCTACCAGCTAGTCCTACAATCAGAGGCCCAGGCGAACCCGTCCTAAAACTAGCTAGAGGGAAGTGTCAACCCGTACCCTTACTGGCATCAAGAGAATGGGAGAACTTGACAGTAAGCGGGCGGAAGGGGGCTGGGGCTGGCTTGTTTCAAGGCCACCAACAACTCCTTTCTCGGAGCGGCGGAGCTTGAACAAAGCGATGAGCAGATGCAGGGGCTCCGGGACGCTCTCCCCCATGATGTTCCCTTGATTTTCTCCAACTCCCACGAGCATTGGCCGTTGGAGACGGCAACACTCGAGCACCGCCCATGATGTGAGTTCGCATGTCTCCTCCGTCGGGGGTGCGCTCCGAGGAGAGACGTTAGGTACTTCAACGACATCCCTCTGGGCCACCGTGCATGGCGCCATCGGGGTTACGCCTAGACTCTGCCGCATCGGAAGCCCAGTGGGGGCTGCGGCCACAACGGCTCTTGGCACGGATGTCCTCACACCCGCCCAAAGCCGCCCCATATCTACCAACTCCGATCACAATTCCGGCGGGGTTATTAAAGGGGCTTGGGGAGCTGAAAAGGTGTGTTCTTCCTGTTTGTGTTGGGAGGTTCGTGGAGTATGGAGAAACCATCCCCCCCGGAAAGCCTTATATAGAGGATGAGGGTTGGTGAGAATTAATCCACGCAGAATTCGAAAAGAGAGTTACCAGTAGGGATAATAATGAAGCTACCAAATTCCAAGGGGGCCGTAGACCGTTGGACTTATGTTAATTCACGAGGCCATTAATGAAGGCGCGTCTCACGCACCGAAGCGTCAAGCGCGGAACACGAACGGCCAAGGGACTCTTCGCAAATAAAAAAGATGGGGGCTCGAGCTGGAGGCGAGATCAACGCCACGTGTAAGATCATAATCCGACCGAAGGAGGAATCGTCTCCAGTAAAGCGGTCCAGGGACAAACCCCTACTTACAGAGAAATGAAAGTGTTAGACAGAACCAAGGCACTGCATGGTCTTCGGACTCAGGCCTATGGGGAAACTAACCACTTCAGAAGATCAAGTGTTAGACAGAACCAAGGCACTGAATGGTCCTCGGACTCAGGCCTATGGGAAAAACTAACTACTTCAAAGACCAAGTGTTAGACAGAACCAAGGCTCTGCATGGTCCTCGGACTCAGGCCTATGGGGAAACTAACCACTTCAGAAGAACAAGCGTTAGACAGAACCAAGGCACTGCATGGTCCTCGGACTCAGGCCTATGGGGAAACTAACTACTTCAAAGATCAAGTGTTAGACAGAACCAAGACTCTGCATGGTCCTCGGACTCAGGCCTATGGGGAAACTAACCACTTCAAAAGATCAAATGTTAGACAGAACCAAGGCACTGCATGGTCCTCGGACTCAGGCCTATGGGGAAACTAACTACTTCAAAGACCAAGTGTTAGACAGAACCAAGGCATTGCATGGTCCTCGGACTCAGGCCTATGGGGAAACTAACTACTTCAAAGACTAAGTGTTAGACAGAACCAAGGCTCTGCATGGTCCTCGGACTCAGGCCTATAGGGAAACTAACCACTTCAAAGACCAAGTGTTAGACAGAACCAAGGCTCTGCATGGTCCTCGGGCTCAGGCCTGTGGAGAAACTAACTACTTTAGAAGAACAAGTGTTAGACAGAACCGAGGCACTGCATGGTCCTCGGACTCAGGCCTATGGGGAAACTAACCACTTCAAAGACCAAGTGTTAGACAGAACCAAGGCTCTGCATGGTTCTCGGACTCAGGCCTATGGGGAAACTAACTACTTCAAAGATCAAGTGTTAGACAGAACCAAGGCACTGCATGGTCCTCGGACTCAGGCCTATGGGGAAACTAACTACTTCAAAGACCAAGTGTTAGACAGAACCAAGGCACTGCATGGTCCTCGAACTCAGGCCTTTGGGGAAACTAACGACTTCAAAGACCAAGTGTTAGACAGAACCAAGGCTCTGCATGGTCTTCGGACTCAGGCCTATGGGGAAACTAATTACTCCAGAAGAACAAGTGTTAGACAGAACCAAGGCTCTGCATGGTCCTCGGACTCAGGCTCACGGGGAAACTAACCACCTCAGATGATCCTAAGTGTTAGACAGAACCAAGGCTCTACATGGTCCTCGGACTCAGGCTCACGGGGAAACTAACCACCTCAGATGATCCTAAGTGTTAGACAGAACCAAGGCTCTGCATGGTCATCGGACTCAGGCTCACGGGGAAACTAACCACCTCAGATGATCCTAAGTGTTAGACAGAACCAAGGCACTGCATGGTCCCAGGACTCAGGCCTATGAGGAAACTAACTCCTTCAGAGGATTCTAAGTGTTAGACAGAACCAAAAGCACTGCATGGTCCCAGGACTCAGGCCTATGGGGAAACTAACTCCTTTAGAGGATTCTAGGTGTTAGACAGAACCAAAAGCACTGCATGGTCCCAGGACTCACGCCTATGGGAAACTAACTACTTCAGAAGATTCTAAGTGTTAGAATGTTGGGAAAACAAGAGCCCCACCTGGTCCTGGAGACATAAAGGGCCTGCCTATGCGTACGTACCTTCACATTATTACAATCGCTGCCATGACTGGCCGAAGTATAATTGGTGATAAAATCATGCAAGTAAAGAAAAAGAGGAGACAACAAGGAAAAGAGAGAACGAATAACACGCAGATGTACAAACAGCCAGAACAATTGGAAGGAGAAATAGAAATCACATTGCATTAAATCCATAAGGATTACATGATGAACGTCACATTACAATTCAAAAAAAAATATGCAAAAGACAAGAGAGACGATGGCGTCGAGGGGCCTGCCCTGCCCACTTATTTTCCTCCCTCAGCAGGGGGCTGGACCATAGCAGCTTCAGGGCCTTCTGAGCTTTGGCCAGAAGAGACAGCCTGCGAAGGCGCGGCAGGAACGGCCGCCTCCTCAGCAGCAGGAACTTCAGCTTCAGAGGTGGACTTCGCAACCTCCTGGGGCGCCTCTTCAACGGGGCCCTCACCTGATTCATCTACCTCGGGAGGGTCACTTACTTGGACGAGCTCACCCATGGGTTCAGCGATTGAGGTGTCCTCACCCGTAGCAGCACCGGCTTCCTCTGCAGCCTCTCCGGCCTCAGCGCCACCTAGAGTTGCCTCGCGGATGGCAGGAGGGTAGTACACCCTTTCCTCCTTCCACAAGTCGGACGAGGCCTCAACCTCAGCCTGCCTGGGAGCCTCCTTCCAAACCTTAGCAGAGTAGCGCCTGCACAGCCCGGGGATTTGAGCCCTAAAGGCTGCTTCTGTCTCGGCCATCCCCGCAGCATAGGCCTCCTCCTCGGCTTCCTGCTTAGAGGCCAAGGCGTCCTCCCTGCCATGGTCAGCCTCAAACTTGGCCCTCACGGCCTCGTCCCTGGCCCACTCGGCCACCCTCTTGGCTTCCTCGGCAGCAGCCACCTTCTTTGGCAAACCAGCAAGCAGCTCCTTTGCAGTCTTCAGCTGCTCCTCTGCCTCGCCCAGGCGCTTCGACTGATCTTCGGCCTGCTTCTGGAAGCCGACGAGGCCTGACAGGGCATTGTCCCGAGCACTGGTCATCGCCCTCAGCTCCTCCCGGGCCTTGGCAAGATCAGCCTCGGAGTTTTTAAGGGTCCGAGTGGCATCCAAGCGTTTCTCACACTCCACATCCATGGCTTTCCCCTGATCACGGGCCACGTCCTCTAACCTATAAGTGGCCTGAATGGCCTGCCCAACAAAACAAGTATACGGTTAGCCGAGCTCAGAAAAGGGGAAGAGAAAGCTGAAGCTAGGAAAAAATCGTAAGTGTTGAGGAACTTACCATTCCTAAGTACCGCTTGAGGCAGAGGAAGACCTCTCTGCTCCTCATAGTCCCCAGCTTCGCCATGTCAGCTAGGAGTAGCAGGCACCTTTCCAGCGCGTCGGCCACGTACGCGCCTTCGCCCTCTTTGAAATCCCTGAGGGAAGAGTCTTCCCTCAGCGGCCCCCCATGGAGCATTGGGGCAGGAAGCCAGGCCTGAGCCTCGGGCTGGGCGTCAACCTGTTTATCCTGGCCTCGAGGGCCTATCTTCAGCTGTTTGGATGGCCGCCGAGTATCATTCTCCTCCCGGGGGGACGCGGACTTTTCCTCAGCCCGCCTTTTGCCCTTATCCTTTTTCTGCTTGGGATCAGAGGGCTCGTGCCTAGAAGGCAGACTCGTCTGAGGCGGGGAAGGAGGAGGCCTTGACTGGGTAGGGGCCGACCTGTCCTGGGCAGGGTGAACCTTGGGAGGAGAAGGAGGAAGCTTTGGCTTTAACTTTCCCGGTTGGCCTTCGATCAGATCCAGCAGGCTAGATTGGGGCCTTTTCTTGTAACCAATTTTTTGCCGGGGAAAGGACTTGGACGCTGGGAAGTCTGCTTCTGTCAGACGAGGATCGCCCAGATCTCCTGGAGGGTCCTCAGACTGGTGAACTTGTTCAAAAACGTCAAACTCGTCCTCGGCAGGGCTGAAATCAGCGACTTCCACTTCCTTCTCTAGGCCTACTTCGGCGGGCTCCGAGAGTCTAAGGGAGGAGGAGGGACTCGCAGGTGTTACTCCTTCTGATGTGGAAGGCTCCTCGGGGAATTGGAACCCGTCCTCGGTCACGATTATTTTTCGAAGCCGAGGATCCTTTGCTCTGATCACGTACTTCGGCGCCGCGAATGACTTTTGAGCCGGGTTGTATCCCAAGATCTGGTGAGCGGCCTTAACTTGATTATCGGCTTCGTTCACGAAAACCTCCGCCCTCAATGCCTTCTGCAAGTCTTCTCGGTTGATCAGGTTGAAGTGGCGCGTGAAGGCGTGCGGATCTGCAAAAGAAGACACATTCACATTAATAACCAAACGGTGCAAAAGAATGGAACTGATTAGGGTCCTAGAGCCCTCCCCCCATTTTTCCACTGCCCCACCTGAGGTCCCCTCCGTCGTTGGGCAGTGAAGGCCATCGTGCCACTCTCCAGACACGATGAGGAAGTCCTTGTTCAGCCCCTTGCTGGACTCAGGGAGGCACTGAATGAGCTGGACCCTATCATCCCTGGTCTTCAGGTAGTAAGATTTGCCCTTCAGGCACTGGAGGTTATAACATCAGTTAACGTCGTGGTGGGTCAACCTCAACCCCATCTTCTCGTTCAGGGCGTCCACACAACCCAGAATCCTGAAGACGTTGATGGCACACTGAGTGGGGGCTAGCCGGAAGTACGTCAGGTAGCCCCTCATCACCGGCCCCATGGGTATTCTCGTGCCACCTTCAACGAAGGCAACGATGGGAATCACCACCTCACCCTCCTGCCTCCGAAAGCGCCACTCGCCCTCCTCACAATACCTCAAGCCCATATTGCTGGGTATCTTATAATCAGCGATGAATTTCTCCATCGCCTCCTCAGTGTAAACGTATTTCTTAAATCTACCCATCCCAAATGATGCCTAAGTGAGCTAAGAAAGAGCAAGTGAAAGAGAAGGAAGAATAGAGAGGAAGAAAATACAAAGAAAGATAAAGCGACTTACAGAAATGAGTAGAAGCTCCTCGGACAAGCTTTTTATGCTGGAGATGTAGACTCTTGGATGCGAGTAAATAGAGGGACCGGCCTTTCGAGCGGGTATTTATACCCCAAATCAAGGAGCTGCGCGGGTTTTCCCGCCCATAAATGTTAGGCGAAACCCCACCGTTGGATTATCATCCTCCCGTTGAACGTGGGGAGCACAGAGCCGTCTTGATTTAATGAAAGGCGCATCGCGCACTCTGAGGCGCCAGTAACGCTTCTGGGGCAGATGAAAAGACTGCAGTACCAACAGAGGGCCAGACTCAATGGGACGCGTCGCACGCCCGAGGACATCAAAATCCTCCCCTCCGCCCGAGGGTGCGGATAGCAAGATTTTGAGGGGCTATTGTGGGGCCAAGGAATCCTACGGCCCAGCCCACTTCGTTCCTGGGCCGAAGGCCCGAACCGAGGAGGCACCCAAAATCCGAGGAGAAAAGAAGAAGCCCAGGCGCACAGCTGGCCAGGCCGAGGACGACCCCATCATCGGACATCCGAGAACTTAAGGCAACCAGCAAACACTTCCAAGGAAGCCTTCATGACTACTCAAAGGGCCGAGGGGGAATACCACGCGCCTGCAATATAAATCTGATGGAGGGACAAGCTCATGACAAACAGTCACCTCCACATTAAATGTCCCTGATTACCGCCCTGGCCGTATTAATGAAGAAAGGACCCTGCACCAGCGTCGCCTTGGTTGCTGCGACCCACAAAGAAAGTGGGAGGCAGCTGATAGGACAGGCACCTGAGCAATGTCCCGATCGCTCAACAAGTGTAGGGTTAGAATTAGTTGGGTGAAGGGTATATAATGTATAGGCCCCCTCCTGAAGGGAGAGGCCGAGGCTCCTCGGACGGAGGCCGAGGAGTAATTGTAGCAAAGAACTAAGGCATTTAGCCTTCAATGGCAACGAATTCACGATGAAGCTCCGTTTGCCTGTAAGGGCCATATTTTTCAACTCACTCTCTACAAATTCATTGTTTGGGGTCTATAGGATTACATCCCTTCTAAGTTCGGAGGGTCCTTCCAAAAATCAAGTCCTTACATATATATATATATATATATATAGTAAATTTTAAGCAAATTAATTAACAGATTAAGACCAATTGTTAATGTAATTATAGAAGCATTTTTAAGGTTCAAATGTACTCCAATAGTGATAACCCAAGAATCATTTAAGGAAACATTTTCAAGACTTTCTTGTAATGTGTAAATTTTGGGTAATTATTGGGTACTTCCGGAGTACCATAAATGTATACTCCCTCATCTCACATAACTGTAGGTCTCACTAATTAAATTTATGGTGAGACCCATAATTCATGTGAGTGGAAGGAGTACATATTTATAGTATTTCCGGAGTATTCAATAATTTTCCCTAAATTTTAAGCTAATTAACCAATTAAGCCCAATTGTTTTATAATTATAAGAATCATTTAAGGAAAATTTTTTCAAGACTTTCTTGTATTTTTCTTTTTTTGAGATAGTTATAACATGCTGCTAAAATCATAACTCGAACCATTTCTTTCTTAGACCTCCAAACAGTTTGTATATAGAGAGATATCAATTAAGTTACGATGCTCTTACTAGACTTTCTTGTAACTAGATTTACTAAGTATGTCAAAGTTCATTTTTTAAACTAATATATAATTCACAAAATTTAGAGAAACTAAAGTGTTTCTTCATGAGATAAATTCATAGTCCTCAGACCTTTTCTTGAGGCAGGAGGAAACTTCTTCACCTAAAGAAATATTGCAAGGCCTCTCTGAAATTTAAAGTGTCCGGGTAGAAGTGATTCGGTATATATATATATATATATATATTTTTTTTTTTTGGTTTGATAATTTACACTTGAAAGGGACATTATAATTATCATGGTAATAAGTATTAACCTTTATTTGTTTTCTTCTATCTAATATGATTCTGAATCAACGCTCTGTTTGTTTCAGCAATGATGTTTTCTAGAAAATGAGTCATTTTTCAAGAATCATTTTCTATAAAATTATCTCATTTTCTAATGTTTGGTAGTAACTTTAAATGAGTTGAAAAACAACTTTCTAACTTCCCTTATTTAACTTGCTGTGAGATAGAGTTGTTTTCCAAAAAAAATTAATGGAAAACAATCTCTAAAAATAAGCCATACTTTTTATGTTAACTATAGATAGTTTTCTTTTGAGTCATCTTTTTTTGTGCTACTAAACAGTATTGAAAAACACGGAAAATTATCTTTATATAAGGTTTTCTATCGAAACAAACGGAGTGCGAGTATGTTGCTATGTCAAACAAATGTACGTAAAGTCAATATACAATTCATTTCATCGTGTTGCTTAACCCCCATTGATTGTTACACTTAAAAAGAAAACTAAATAAAGCTTTTTTTATTTTTTTATTTTTTATGGGGGTCAAAAACTAAATAAAGTTGGAGGATATAGTTTTTATTTTGCGGGCACTTATCTTACCATCAAACGGAATTTAGGGTCCGTTTGTTTTGGCTTCAAATGGTTTCAGGAAATCATTTTCTGTAAAATAGGCTGTTTGGTTGGTTTTGAAAATAGAATTTTCCGGAAATTATTTTCGTTTGACCGTAAAAAATAAGCTTTGACCTCGGAAATTATTTTTAGTTCCTATTTTCACTTCAAATGGTTTCCGGACCGAGAGAGAGAGAGAGAGAGAGAGAGAGAGAGAGAGAGAGAGAGAGAGAGAAGGACCAGATGCGCAAAGAGAGAAAGAGAGATCGAGTGAGCCGAAATAGAAATCGCGCCATCGATCACGCCTCAACCCCAGACACCGAGGAGAGAGAGAGAGAAAGAGCATGAAGAGAGACTAGAGAGAGTGAGATCGAGCTCGTGCCGTCGAGCTCAGCCCACCTCCCCAAGCCCAGATGTGCCGTCGAGCTCGCACCGGCAAGCTCGCGCTGGGGAGATCGTCTCGCCGAGATCACACCTTCAGATCGCACCCCTCTAGATCGCACCGTGATCACTCTCTCTTCCATGATTGCACCGTGAAAGATCGCACCGTGAGATCGTCCCTTTCCCTCGATTTGCAATTTTGCTTGCTTGCCGTTGGTTGTGGCTTTTGATTGCCGGAGTTTGTTGCCATGGGTTGAATTGGAGTTTCAGTGGTGTGTGGTGTTGTTTCGGTGGTGGGTATAAATTTCGGTGGTTGTGGGTTGTTGTTGGTGGTTGCAGGTGATGGGTATTTGGCTGTGATTTGTTTTGTGGATTGGGATTGAGATTTTTCTGTAATAAAATTTGTTTGGATGCTAAGAAAATGGCTGAAAAAATGTGAAAAATTTGTAGGAAAATAGCATTTTTAGAATGTTACAAAACACCGAAAATCTTTTTCCGGACTATTTTCCATTACACAACCAAACAGCCTGAAAACATTTTCCTTTCCCAAAAATAGCATTTCCAAAAAATATTTATTTTTCGAAAAATATTTTACATGAACCAAACACATCCTAAAGCAAAACTGCACCTTCGTATTTTGCTACGTCCAATTTAAACTTTTCTTTTCTTCTTTTTGAGAAGAATATTTAACTTTTCTTTATATGCAGAAAAGGAAATTAATCATTTAGGCAAAGTTTGACTCCTCTTCTATGACCAAATTCTTAATACATTAATTTATCTATTACTATCTTCTCAAAAAAAAAAAAAAAAAATCTATTACTAATTTTCAACCGCATAGGAACCCAGAAAGAATAAAAGAAGAATTCCTTCTATAAAAATCCAAAAAGTTCTTCATTAATTCCATCTATAAAAAAAAGTTCTTCATGAATAGATTCTCATTAAAAAAAAAAAGTTTTCATGAATATGGATCTATCTAAAACCAACAGTTAATTCATAAAAGTTTTCTAATAAGCTGAAGATTTTCAATTTGAGTTATCATCACGTAATAGCTGGCCGTCATATTCACACATTTGGACCAAACGTCCTAGGACCCAAATTTATATTTCTAGTTTTTCAAAATGAACTTGGCATATCAACATGGTTTTCTTTCTTATCAAAAAATAGAATAAAATAAAAAAATAAAAAGAAAGTTTTCTTTAAAAAAAAAAAAAAAAAAAAAAAAAATCCCAAATGCATTATTCTTCGAAGTTCACATTCTATTATATATCCATTACATTTACATCAAGCCAACAAAATAGAAATTACAAGCTAAACAAATCTAAAATTCAACAGGATAAGACCATCACAGCTACAATTCTCCATTGCCACTACTATTTCTGCTCCTCAAGAACCTTCTACTCAGCAAAAATTTGTCTTGGCATCTGAAAAAAAATAAAATAAAAAGACATGAACTCCTCAAATCCTCATTCACTCAAAACACACTAAAGGCCCAAGAAAAGGGTACTGGAAGAAAGACAAAGTAAACAAATAGGTGAGAGAGCATGTTACAGTACTTACGAAGAATATATAAGCTCACTTTCATTTGATTTAGAATACGTATATAGTAACAGATCATGAACCATGCTCAGCATCAATCATAATAACATAATACAAAATTAGAAACCAAGTGAATATACTGGACAACCAAAAAGAGCTATCATTAAAACTATGAAACAATTTGGTTCAGTTGGAGAGAATCAGAGAAGAAGAACGTGCAAACTCATAGAGATGAGAGGGGGGATTAGTGAGAGCTTGATTTGTGTTGAATGGCTCGTATCAACGTCCCAGAAAAGGTGTTCACAAATATGTACATAAACTTTTGTCTAAAACCTTTATTAGAACAATGATTTTTTAACATGAAATTGAAATAGCATCGCGGAGTTCGTACCATTGATATATTGGTAGAAGAGATAGGCAACAAGGTTGAACGATCTTGGTGCTGAAGGCGATGATACCTCACCAAGATGGGCATCATGAGTCCATATAGCCATTCTAGTGCGAATTGCACCGCTTTACTCATTTTCTCATAAAACCATCTTCTTAACCAACCAAGTAAAATGAGAAAAGCGCACATTAGTACGAACATGAAAGCAATATAATCGAACCATGTAAGTGGAGCTGGAAAACCTATAGATGCTATCAACATCACTGCAAGTATGGCTGCGAATTCGCTGATGTGACCGCAAACAAGACCATATATGTTATCAGCTGCATGGTTGAACTTGGCTTCAGCTATGGAAGAGACAGAGAAAACAATCGAGATGTAAATAAAGCCTTTATGGTACTTGGGTGACTAGCCTGAGGATTAAAATCCGTGTTAAGATACTTCAATGGTATAAATGAGACAAATAAAGGGATCACAAATGCAAAGATTTTAAGTCGTGTGTCATGGGGGAGTGGAGAAGGCAATGAGCTTCTCAGCTGTTGTGATGGTAGAGATGTTATGAACCCATGCGCTGATCTATACAAAAACGAAGACATCCCAGAGGTTGCTAATTATAAAAAAAAATAAAAAAATAAAATAGGAGAAGACTAAAATGAAGCTAAATGAAGGTGAACAAAATTGAAGAACCGAGGACTGACTTCAGAGACTAAAAGCATATATATAAATCTAAAGTCAGTCCTCTTGGTTCTTTCAACAAATCTCCCTAACAATGTCACCATCGAGGGTGGGTGGGCCGGAGGTTTGTTGCAGAACCAAGAGGTGTCACCATCCAGGGTGTGTGCACACACCCTGGATGGTGACACCTCTTGGTTCTGCAACAAACCTCCGGCCCACCCACACACCCTCGATGGTGACATTGTTATGGAGGGTGTGTGGGCCGGAGGTAAGTTCACCTTTGTTGAAGAACCAAGAGGACTAACCATCGAGGGTGTGTCGATGGTGACGTTGTTTGGGAGATTTGTTGAAAGAACCAAGAGGACTAACTTTATATATATATATATATATATATACCAACTTTTATATCTATATACTAACTATATAAAAAGTGTGAATGAGTAAAAGAATAGTCCATTTGGTTTATTTAAGTGGCACTGTTCCGCTGGCCTTTCTTTTCATTTTTATTTTTATTTTTAGTTTTATTTTTTGTTGTTAATATGGCTTGTTCAACTCTATTAAAACAACAAATTATCATAATATTTTCACAATTGTTAGGTGTTAAATCCTTATAGGTCAAAATAAAATAATAAAAATATCATATCCGGACTAACCACAACTAAAAATAATGGTATTGTAGAAAAAAAAGTGTTACATTTATAACATTTTTCATAACATTTGCATAACAAATTATAGTGGTAAACTGTTGTAGGGATATTGGGCCCGGGAGCCCATCGTTTGTTCATGTTGCGAGTCTGTGGCCCAATCCGAGGACAAGGGGTTGTCCGAGGAAAATGAATATTTATTAGAAAAGACTGCATTGGTAAATAGAGGTTAACTTGGACCATAATGGCTTAAGGGGTAGGCAGAGGATAAATTTGTCCTTGGCTAACCAATGTTGAGGTCCAAAAAGTTTGTCTGTTACTTAGGATGATGTTCCAAGAAGTCCAGTCGGTGTTGATAAGCATTGTAAGAGTGGTGAACAGGGCAATGTCCTGAAATATCTAAAGAAAAAGCTGCTACCTCCGCATTAAATGTACTGCAGCTAACACCCTGGCTGCATTAATGTGGAGGTGATACTTGAACAGTAGATTTCAACCTTATAGTTACTACATGAAGACTAATGGAAGGTGATGATGGGACAAGTATCCACACTAACTATCTAGCATGCACGTGGAAGGTGGAAATGAAAAGGAAGGGGATATAAATGAAGAAGGAGGCAACAAGATGAGGGGATCGGGAATTAAAGAGAAAAAGTACTGTAGCTTCTAGGAACCAAATTTGTAACCAAATTTAAGAACAATATATAAGAACAGACATCCTCGGACTTTTGCCGATGACTATTTTTCTTCAGTACAATTCTTTTTCCCTTCATTTTCTTATCATCTGAACTCATTCTAGCATTTGTTTGATTAACTAAAGCCCAATTTTCCAACCCATTTTCTATAAATTCATTGTTTTGGGCTTTTTGGGCTTAAGTCCATCCACGCAGTGGGCTGAGAATTCAAATCTGGTCTTTACAATTGGCGCCATCTGTGGGAAATACTGGTGTGATAGTGAACCTGACTTTCTACAATGGCAGGTTCAGGTCTACACCAGGCAGAGTCTATGGGTTCCAAATGTCAAGATCACTTTCGTGATCTTGAGCGACAAAGGGACTGGAAGGGAAGCGTACACACCACCCATACCAGTAAGAGTAGGGCTCGGGGTAAAAGTCACGTCTCTTAGGAGGAGAATGCCATAAACATGCAGAAGGAGATTGATCACTTGAGGAGAAACTTGCGTCATGAACGGTGAAGGTGAAATCCATCCAATCCTGACTTCTTCTCTAATGGTGAAAAGGATGGTAGCTATAGGCGCAGATTGAGGACTCCCCCTAGCGAGTCATTCTCGTATGATGAGGACTATCATCTTGAACGTAGAAATAGAAATTCATCCTCGGTCGGCCTAGGAAACGACGCTATGAGTAGAGCACTTAACCAGATTTACAAGTCACCTTTCACGCACTGGATTGAGGTAGGAAGACTTCCTCAACGGTTTTCCCAACCCACCTTCACCATGTACAACGGGAGAACGGACCCTGTGGAGCACATTAGCCACTTCAATCAAAGGATGGCCGTACACTCCAAGAATGAGCCTTTGATATGCAAGGTATTCCCGTCCAGTTTGGGACCTATGACGATGAGGTGGTTTGATAGTTTGAGGGCAGGGTCCACTGATTCTTTCAAGGAACTTACTCAAGTATTTGGATCCCGCTTTATCACGTGTAGTAGGGTTCCTCGGCCTTTAGCTTCTTTGTTGTCTTTGTCCATGAGAGAAAGAGAAACCCTAAAGATGTATTCGGACAGATATTGGGAGATGTTCAACTAGATAGATGGTGATTTTGACGATGTAGCCATTAGCACTTTCAAGCTCGGCCTACCTGCCCAGCATGGCTTGAGGAAGTCTTTAACTGAGAAACCGGTTACTAGAATACGCCAACTCATAGATCGGATTGACAAGTACAAGAGGGTTGAGGAGGACTAGCAGTAAGATAGGGGAAAGGGCAAGGTTATCCCTTAAGAGAGGAGGGATTTCAGGTCAGACCACTACAACAATAACAGACCTCAAAGGGATTTTGTTGGGCAGTCTTCGCCTGCAGCTCCTCAAATGGTAAACACTGTGTTTAGAGAGCCGGTGCATCAAGTTTTAGAGAAGATCAAGAACAACCCATACTTCAAATGACCGAACAAGATGAGTGGAGACCCCTTGAAACGCAACCAAAACCTTCATTGCCAATACCACTAGGAGCGGGGACATACCACCGAGGACTACCGAACATTGTGAAGTCATCTGGAGCAACTGGTCAAGGAGGGTAGATTACAGCATCTCTTGTACTGCCCCAACGGGCAAGGCAATTAGTCGAGGTCTGGGACTCAGGGGAATGCTTCTTCAAGACCCCCAATAGGCACAATCAATGTCATCTTTGTTGCACCTAGGAAGATTGGTTCCAACTGTAGCTTCGCTTCCAGCTGAGGACACAAGCTTTGGGCCGAAGAGGGCCAGAGTAGAAATTCGACTGGCGTTGAGTTTCTTAGATAAAGACAAGGTAGGGACCATCCAGCTGCATGATGATGCTTTGGTGGTAACCCTCAAAATATGAGGGTATGATGTGAGAAGAGTGATGGTAGACCAGGGCAGTTGTGTAGAGATCATGTACCCTAATTTATACAAAGGGCTGAATTTAAAACCCAAGGATCTGACTGCCTATGATTCACCCCTGGTGAGTTTTGATGGGAAGGTTGTTGTCCCAAAGGGCTAGATCAGGTTACCTGCGCAGGCAGACTTAGAGGTAGTGGAAGTGGACTTTATGTAGTAGATCCGTACTCCCTCTACACAGCTATTGTGGCCAGGCCTCCCTAGGGGCTGTTTCTTCAACTCTGCATCAAAATGTGAAGTATCCGTCAGGAGATCGGATTAAGGAATTGGTAGGGGACCAATCCATGGCTAGGTAGTGCCTTGTGCCTGCAATCTTGCATTAGCTAGCAACCGAGTCCTCGGTCTCGGTAAATAAGGGCTTATGGCAGTCAAAGTCTCCGAAATTACTCACGAAGGGGCCAGCCGAGGAGGCTAAATGTGAAGATTTAGAGAAATTTGATGTGGGTGACGATCCGGATAGGTTCTTTAAGGTTGGAGCTCAATTGCCAACTTAGGAAAAGGGGAAGTTGGTGGAATTTCTCAGGAGGAACGTCAATATTTTGTCTTGGAATGCCTATGAGGCCCCCCGGGTGAATCTGAGTTTCATCTGCCATCATCTAAATGTAAGTTCATTGGTTACCCCAAGAAGCAACCACCTTAGCGTTCATCCAAGGAACACTCAGATGCTGTCAAGGACAAGGTGACGAAATTTAAGCAGGCTAGAGCTATTAAAGAGGTTTTTTACCCCGAATGGCTGGCTAACACAGTAGTGGTAAAAAAGAAGACTGGGAAATGGCGCATATGTGTGGATTTTACGGACTTGAACAAGGCCTGCCCAAAGGACCCTTTTCCTATGCCTCGGATTGACCAGTTGGTGGATGCGACTGTAGGTCATCCTCAGATGAGCTTTCTAGATGCCTTTTAAGGATATCATCAGATACTTTCAGCTTTGGACGACTAGGAAAAAACAACTTTCGTCACTCCTACTGGAAATTATCATTATATGGTGATGCCATTTGGTTTGAAAAATACAGGGGCTACCTATTAGAGGATGATAACCAGAATGTTTGAGCCACAGTTAGGAAAAAACATTAAAATCTACATTGATGATATGGTGGTTAAGAGTAAGGTAGAGCCCGAACATATTAATGACCTCGGGAATATTTTTGCCATCCTAAGGGAACATAAGCTACGACTTAACGCTTCCAAGTGTTCTTTTGGTGTCGGATCTAGGAAGTTCTTAGGCTACATGGTCACTCATCGAGGAATCGAAGTTAATCCTGATCAGATTAGGGCAATCAATAATCTCCAACCACCTCGAAATCCCAAAGAGGTCCAGAAGCTTACAGGGATAACAGCCGCTCTAAACCAATTCATCTCTTGGTCGGCAGACAGATGTAGACCTTTCTTTCAGTTACTAAATAAGTGAAAAGGGTTTGAATGGACCGATGAGTGTGTCTTGGCTTTCCAACAATTGAAAGAATATCTGTCTCGGCCACCTATTATGTCCAGACCTGAGGTAGATGAAGTTTTGTTCGCCTACATCGCGGTAGCCTCCCCCGCGGTAAGCTTGGTGCTAATACGTGTTGATAATGGTGTATAGAGGCTAGTTTATTACATGAATAAATCATTACATGAGGCCGATGTTTGTTACTTACCACTGGAAAGGGCCATTTTGGCAGTGATGTATGCTACATGTAAGCTTCTCCATTATTTTTAGTCACACATAGTTGTCGTCCTAACCCAGCTCTTACTTAAATCTCTACTACGGAGTGCGAATTACACAAGAAGAATTGCAAAGTGGGGCACGATTTTAGGGGTTTCTGACATCAAGTATATGCCACGCACTTCTGTTAAGGGTTAGGTTTTTGCCGACCTGGTTGCTGAGTTTACTGAATCCCCGGAAGAAGAGAAGATAGAAGAGCAAAACATGGATGGAAAATCGGTTGGAATGATCTCCGTACAAGAACATGTATCCTAGAAAGTTTATGTGGATGGTGTAGCGAACCATAGGGGATCTAGAGTGGGGTTAGTCTTAATATCTCCAGAAAGGATTACAATTGAGAAATCCTTAAGGTTGGGCTTCTTGGCCACAAACAATGAAGCCGAATACGAAGCTTTGCTGGAAGGGATGATCATGGTGCAAAAAATAGGGGGAAAGGCAGTGGAATTGTTCTCTGATTCAAGGTTGGTTGTTGGCCAAGTCCAAGGAGAGTTGGAAGCTAGAGATCCCAGAATGCAAGAATACATAAACCAGGTTAGACATTTACAGTCTAGGTTTGAGTCTTTTAATTTATCACAAGTCCCTAGAAATAAAAATACACATACGAACTCTCTTGCCACGTTAGCAACCTCCTTGGCACAAAGTTTACCTTGGGTAATCCTCGTAGAGGACTTGTGTATACCTACCAATATGGGAAAAACTGTAGTTCATGTTCATCAAATAAGGGCGGGTCCTAGCTAGATGGACTCTATTGTATTGTTCCTTAAGGAAGATGTTTTACCAGAGGATAAGTCCGAGGCTGACAAGGTACGAAGAAAGGCTCCTCGGTTTTGGCTGTTCGAGGACTAAAAGTTGCATAAGAGATCTTTTTCTGGACCGTATCTGCTGTGTGTACACCCCGAAGCGGTTGAACTAATTCTGGAAGAATTGCATGAAGGAATTTGTGGAAGTCACACTGGGGGAAGATCTTTATCACACAGGGCCCTTACACAAGGCTACTGGTGGCTGAAGATGCAGAAAGAAGCGCAAGACTATGCAAAGAAGTGTGACCAGTGCTAGAGGTTTGCCTTAAACATTCACCAACTTAGGGGAGTCCTTAATCCTCTCTCCAGTCCTTGGCCTTTCACTCAATGGGGCTTGGATATTGTAGGCCCTTTTCCCTAAGGCAGTAGGGAATAAGAGGTATTTGTTGGTTGGCACAGACTACTTCATCAAGTGGGTTAAAGCTGAACCACTGACAAAAATCAGGGACGTATGATAGGCCACAATTTGAATGACCCCTTGTGATTATACCAATTAATTAATTAGCCCAGTTATTAATTAATCAATTAATCATGCAATTGCGTGGAAGCACAAACAAATCACCAAAAACTAAATATGCAGCGGAAATAAAAAGACACGGTGATTTGTTTACGAATGGGGAAAACCCTAACGGCAAAAACCCCACCAGGTGATTTCCAGGTCACCATTCCTGAAACTCCACTATTATCAAATCAAGCGGTTACAAGTAAAGGAATCCCAAGTACCTTACCAACCTACAGTTGAACCCTTACCCCAATACCCAATTGGACTTGATCTGTAGTGACAGTTCCCCCTTTTGATGCATGGCTCCCAAGTACGTGACTAACCAATGCGCGGATCCCAGTACGCGGCTTACTCCTTTGCACGAATCCTAGTACGTGACTAACTCCACAGCAACCCTTTGATTGTTGTAGTTGATTTGCAGCAGCTTCACATAGAAACACCAATAAGATCTTCAATGTTGGTGCAAGAGACTTTGCTTGGTTACAGAACCCAAAGGCGTATAAAAAACGCAGCAAGAACTCTTTCTTCTGTAGGAGGAGGCTAGGGTTTCAAAAAGAAAACCTTATGAAGCTCTCTAGGGTTAGGTTTTTCTTTTTCCCACCTCCTTTAAATAGGAGCTTAATGGGCTCTCCTATTCCAAATAGATTTACACAAACCTTGGGTTCTTCCTTGTCCAATAAGGATTATACAAACCCATAAACAAATAGCCTTTTAGAATAAAACATTGCTGGCTATAATCTGAAAATCTGTAAGCTCGATCGATCGAGACATCTATCGAGCTTTAATGAATCTCGACAGATCGAGCTTCTGTCGAGGAGGTATCGAGACCTGTAGATTGCACTTTTCTTGAGCAGTTCTTGAGTAATCTTCATGTCTTCAATTTTAACCATTTGTGATGATCATCTTGAACCTACTTAGATTTACCCAAATACAAGTAAAGTGCGTTTTGTCAAAGGATATGCCAATTACATAAAAATATGTCCCCAACAACGTAGATGCCAAACGGTTTATTTGGAACAACATTGTCACTAGGTTTAAAGTCCCTCGCACCCTCATCTCGGACAATGATTTGCAATTTGATAGCAAGTCCTTTAGGAGATATTGCTGCGACCTGGGCATAACAAATAGATATTCCACCCCGGCATATCCATAAAGGAATGGATAAGCTAAAGCTGTCAATAAGGTTATAGTAAGTGGACTCAAGAAGAGGTTGGATGATGCTAAAGGGAAATGGGTAGAAGAGCTATCACATGTCTTATGGACTTACCGGACCACACCTCGTAGGTCCACAGGAGAAACGCCATTTTCCATGACTTATGGGGCCGAGGCTGTCATCCCTCTAGAGATAGGATTCCCTACGCTGAGAACAAGTTCCTTCATTTCAAGCAGTAACGATGAACTGTTGGAGAGGAGCTTAGACTTAGTCAATGAGTGAAGAGAAAGTGCCATGCTCCAATTAGCCTACTATTAACACAAGCTCAAGTAGGGATATGATACCAATGTGAAACTAAGACCACTGACAATTGGAGATTTGGTCTAAAGAAAGGTTTTAGGAGCTGCGAAGAACCCAACATGGGAAAAATTGGGACCCAACTGGGAAGGGCCATATCATATCACATCGGTGGCCGGAATAGGTGCGTACTATCTAGAAGATCTAGAAGAAAATGTTGTACCACGTCCCTAGAATGTAAATAACCTTAGGAGGTATTACTATTAATAAAAGCTTCCTTAAACTCAATTTGGGTTTGTTCTATCGGTTGTCATACATTTTTTATCAACTGTTTAAGTATCAAACAGAACATTGGTCATGCCTGACTGCTAGGACCACATACCTTGGGAAAATTGATATCTTACAATTATTTTTCTAAGTGTTAAACAGACCCTGATCTATGCCTGGTTCCTCGGACCATCTATTTTGGGAAAATTAACACATTATATCAACAGTCTAAGTATCAAACAGAGCATTGGTCATGCCTGGCTCCTCGGATCACATGCCTTGGGAAAATTGATATCTTACAATTATTTTTGTAAGTGTTAAATAGACCCTGAGCTATGCCTGGTTCCTCTGACCATCTGTTTTGGGAAAATTAACACATCATAACAACAGTCTAAGTATCAAACAGAACCTTGGTCATGCCTGGATCCTTAGACCACATACCTTGGGAAAATTGGTATCTTACAATTATTTTTCTAAGTGTTAAATAGACCTTGAACTATGCCTGGTTCCTCGGACCATCTGTTTTGGAAAAATTAACACATTATAACCACTGTCTAAGTATCAAACAGAACCTTGTTCATGCCTGGATCCTCGTACCATATACCCTGGGGAAATTGATAACTTTTAATTATTACTCTTGTTGTTAAACAGACCTTAAGCTATGCGTGGATCCTTGGACCACATACTTAGGGCAAATTAACACTTTCCCTCAAATTGCAAAGTGTCAGGGCAAAACTTTGGTTATTGCAGACTTTGTGAGATACATGTTCAAGGTATTATTACTCCAAATAGCAATGATCTAAATTATAACAAAAGTCCCAAATGGATGCTCATGAGCATCACTTAAAGCATTTACGGGCACACCTGTATTTGTGTAAAAGTTGACTATCCTTTTTGACTCTATAAGCTTGATTGTGGGTAAGGCACAAAGCAATGTTAAACCTATGTGCATGTTGCAACACTATATACTTCTTGAAATTAAGATTATACCTTGCCGAGATGATTAACTTAGCTAAATTTGCCTGTTTTTGCTGATAATCAAATGAAAGCAGGATAATTACTCTGTTATTCAAGAAGGTTGGTGAGAGAAGTGGTACATCACTATTACCTTTATTAAGTGATTGTACAAAAGGGAAATCATATCAATTTTAGTACACAAATCACAAAGAGAAAGAAAATACTCATAACTTTCATTTAAATAAAAGCCTTAAACTAAAGCAGGTCAAATACAAAAAGACAAGTCAGTTACAAACTAAAAGAAAAAGAAAAAGAGAGGCCTATTTCTTCATTTTTATTACAAGTTTTTCTTTTGAGTCCTTGGGAGGTTGAGTATTTGTTGCTGAAGGGGGAACTTTGGCTTTGTCTTTTGGATCCTCTTTCGGGGGTCTAGGGAGGGTTGCCAACACCAACTCCATGTTCTGAGAGGTTTCTTTGTCTTTAGAGGGATCCTTTGGAACGATCGGAGGTAGGTCAGAGTCCTGTTCTACTTTTTTAATGACATCTCCTGCCTCTGTAACCCCCTCGGCCTGCCTTGCCCCCTCTAGAGAAGTATTGGCTGCAGGAGGAGCTTGCGGTGAGCTGCCTTGAATTTCACCTGCCTTTGAGGACACAGGGCAGCCTTGGAGTCTACAGAACTTTGAGGGCATATGGCCGGGGCATAATAGATACTCTTTGTTTTCCTGAACATAGAAGAAGCCTCAACTCTGGCTTGGTTAAGGGCTTCATCCCATGTCAAGGCACAGTAAGTTCTACACACTGCGAGGACCTCGGCCCTAAGGGCATCCTCGGTCTCAGCCACCCCAACCTCGTACTCGTGCTACTTAGCTTCGTCTCTGGCCTTCTCTGCCTCATCCTTGGCCTTCTCGGCTAAAGCCTTGGCCTTTTCAACCTCCTCCAATTTTTTCTTCAGGTCAACTATTTGCTCCTTGGAAGTAGCCAATTGCTCCTCGGTACTTCGATGAAGCAACCGCTGGCTTTCAGCCTACTTCTCAACATTTTCCAAGGCGGCCGCAGTAAATTTTCTTTCCTTTTGCTCCTCGGCTACCTGAACCTTCAAGTCTTTGATGCTCTTCTCAGCTATGTGGAAGGCATCCACGGCAGCTATTCTTCTCCCTTCCTCCTCTTTCATTCTTCGGTGGGAAGAGTTCACCATCTCCTCGGCCCTGAAGATGGCTTGGACAGCCTGAAAAGGAAGAAGAAGTTAAACGAGAAAATACATGTATATATAATATAATAAAAAATAAAAACTTAAATTGAAATAATCACCATGGCTAAGTCCCTTTTGAGCCCAAGGAAAACTTCATATTGCCTCAGAGACCTGAGGTCACCTATATCCTTAGGGAGAAGCAAGGTCTATTCCACGGCATAGGCCACATACCCAGCTGTCCCCCCTTGAAAGTCCCGGATGGAGGCATCACTTGTTAGCCGAACCCTATCCAGTTCCAAGGGTAGGGCCTAAACTAGGGCTGCAACAAGGTGCTCACCCCTTCTGTCAGCTTCATGAGCTAACCTCGTCTGCATGCCCCGGGGATGCTTAGACCCCCTCTGGAGTTTAACTTCTTGTTGGGGGTGAATCCTCCCAGCCTCCATGACCTCTTTACCCTTGTCATCCCTTTTTCTTTTGTGGTCGGTAGGGTCAGCCCAGGTCTGTTGGGTTGGAGGAGGAGTAGGAAGACGGGCCTAAGCTGAAAGAGGTGGAAGCTGAGATTGGGTTGACTTCCAGGATGTTCCCCCCCCCCCCCCCCCAAGTTGGGACTCCAGCAGCTCCTGTAGGGTCAACCTTTGTTTCCTTTGAATGCCCATCTCGTCTGGTGAGGTAATTGCTTCTTTGGTCACAGGAGATGGAGGTTGGTAGAAGACCTCGTAGATATTGTCTGAGTCCGAGACGTCCATGACTTCTTCTTTTCCCTCACCTTCTTCTTTGTTGGTAGGTTGAGACTAAGTAGATTCACCAGTTGTCTGTTGGGGTGGAAAAGATTCTCTAGGGATGCCCTCCGAAATGGATTAGGAGGTAAGATCACCCGCTGTGATGGGTTGATTGAGAAGAGTACTTTCCAGAACAAGTGCGCCTTTTGGAAGGAGAAAACCAGGAATAGCTACACTAATGCGCTGTAGACGGGGATCCTTGGCCTTAATCACGCACTTGGGAGCCTGAAAGCTGGACGAGATTGGCTCGTACCCTAAGATTATATGAGCTGCTCATAATTGGCTGTCGTTGTGTACAAAGACCTCAGCTTTTAGTATGTTATCTAGACTCTCCTTATTGACTAAGCTAAAGTTCGGTATAGCTACACGTTTATTTACAAAATCATCAAGAACACAAAAAATCCTTTGTTAAAAAAAAAAAAAAAAAAAAGAATAAACCCTAAAAGGAAAGGAAAAACTAGTAAATAAACTTCGTACGCCCAAAACCCCACCTGGCTGTCCTTTTATCATTAGGCAGGGGAGGCCATCATGCCACTCCCCGAACACGATCAAAAAATCTTTTTTAAATCCTTTGTTAGACTCCGGAAGGCACTAAATGAGTTTGACTTCGGGGTACCTAGACTTTAGGCTATACCCCTGTCCCTTCAAATGGTGGAGGTTATAAACCCAGTTGACGTCGTGATGGGTGAGCCCTAAACCCATCTTTTCGTTGAGGGCATCTACACATCCTAAAATCCTAAATACATTTGGGGCGCATTGAGTAGAGGCTAACCTGTGAGCCCTAAGATAGTCCCTAGTCACAAGGCTTATGAGAATTCTCATTCCCCCCTCTATGAATGCAATTATCGGGATCACCACTTCTACTTCCTCCCCTTTTATATGTCACTCTCCCTCTTTACAATACCTAATACCTACATTTGGGGGAATCCTATACTGAGCCCTAAAGTTTTTTATCCCCTCCTCGGAATCTACTAAGCTCTTAAATCTACCCATTTCTAGGAAATGATGGAGGAAGTAAAGAAATTAAGAAGAGAGAATGGTGCCGAGGAGAAAAAGGAGAATGTATAGAAAATTAAAGAGCAAAGTTCAAGAAGACTTATAGAAATAGTAAAGGTTTCCTCGGATAGGCTCTTGGTATTTGTAAGAGTTTGGGTGAGTTGAAAAGGTGTGCAGGTTCAAAGTATGTGTGCTAGAATGGAGTGAATGCTAAAGTGAGAGGAGAAGTTGATTTGAAAGGTATTTATATTAAGGAGTAAGCTAGAAGCGGGAAAATTCCTGCTCGGTACCCCACAAAAACATTGGCCGTTGGATTTGTATCGCATCGTAGAACGTGGGGGACATAAGGTTGTAAAAATTTAATGAGGAGCACATTTCGTAAGCCAAAACGACAGAAGTGCGTCTTGGGCAGTTAAAAAGGTGTATTTGTGAGCAGAGATGGGATGAGATGGACACAGAGCAAATCTGGTGACGTCGAAATCCTTCTTTCTTCCCGAGGAGCCAGAAAGAAGAATCTCGAGGGGCTATTGTAGGGATATTGGGCCCAAGAGCCCATCGTTTGTTCATGTTACGAGTTTGTGACCCAATCCAAGGACAAGGGGTTGTCCGAGGAAAAGGAATCTTTATTAGAAAAGACTGTATTGGTAAATAGAGGCTAACTTGGACCATAATGGCTCAAGGGGTAGGCCGAGGATAAATTCGTCCTCGGCTAACCAATGCCAAGGTCCAAAAAGTTTGTCTATCACTTAGGATGATGTTCCAAGAAGTCTCGTCGGTGTTGATAAGCATTGTAAGAGTGGTGAACCGGGTAATGCCCTAAAAGATCTAAAGAGAAAGCTGTTACCTCCGCATTAAATGCATTGCAGCTAATACCCTGGCCGTATTAATGTGGAGGTGATACCTAAACAGTAGATTTCAGCCTTACAGCTACTTCATGAAGACTAATGGAAGGTGATGATGGGACAAGTATCCACACTAACTATCTAGCATGCACGTGGAAGGTGGAAATGAAAAGGAAGGGGGTATAAATGAAGAAGGAGGCAACAAGATTGGGGGATCAGGAATTAAAGAGAAAAAATACTGTATCTTCCAGGAACCAAATTTGTAACCAAATTTAAGAACAATATATAAGAACAAACATCCTCGGACTTTTGCCGAGGACTATTTTTCTTCAGTACAATCCTTTTTCCTTTAATTTTCTTATCATCTGAACCCATTCTAGCGTTTGTTTGATTAACTAAAGCCCAGTTTTCCAACTCATTCTCTATAAATTCATTGTTTTGGGTTTTTTGGGCCTAAGTCCATCCACGTAGTGGGTTGGGAATTCAAATCTGGTCCTTACAATTGTCATTGGTTCTAATATATAAAGTGTAAATGAGTAAAGCAACCATGCATTTGGTTTGTTCAAATGGCATTGTTCCACTGGCTCTTTCTCTTTTTTTCTTTTTTGCTCATATCACATATTGATCTCTATTAAAATAACAATCTGTCATAATATTTTCACAATTGTTAGAGGTGTTGAGTCTTTATAGGTCAAAATAAAATAATAAAAACATCATACTGGGATCAACCACAACTAAAAATAAAGGTATTGTAAAAAAAGAAGTGCTGCATCTACAAAATTTTTTGTAACATTTCCGTAACAAATCATAAATGATAAATTGTTATTTGTTCTAATTTAATCATCTATATATAAAAAGGGTTAATGCTCGAAGTTACAGTAGCAAAGCTACAGTAGTTTTGGTTTTTTTAGTCAAAATTGTTTCACTAGCTTCTTTTTTTTGGGGGGGGGGGGGGGGGGAATATCGCCTATTGAACGTGCCTTTTATTTTTTTATCTGCATATGAGCTATTAACCTAAAAGAATAAAATATTATCACAACAAATTGCCACAATATTTTCACAATTGTTAAGGTATTTATTCTTTATAGGCTAAAAAAAATAGCATACTAGAACCAACCATAACTAAAAATAAAAGTATTGTGGAAAAAAAAAGTACGACATCCATAACATTTTTTACAGCACTTTCATAACAAATCATAGGTGGTAAATTATTATTAGTTCTAATTTAAACTTAACAATGAAATTTTTTTTTGCCTACCAATAACAATCCGTAATAACCTATTACTTTATAATTTGTTGTGAAAATATTGTGATCGTAGCAATTTTCTTATGAAAACTAGCTTCTTCTTCTTCTTCTTTCTTGGAAATATCACCTATTGAATACACTTTTTATTTTTATTTTTATTTTTTGTGCATATGAGCAGTTACCCTAAAAGAATAAAATATTATCACAATAAATTGCCTCAATATTTTCACAATTGTTGAGGTTATATATATATATATATATATATATATATATATATTGTAACTAACCACAATTAAAAATAAATGTATTGTGAAAAAAAAAAGTACGACATCCACAACATTTTTTACAACACTTTCATAACAAATCATTGGTGGTAAATTATTATTGGTTCTAATTTAAACTTACCAATGAAATTATTTTTTTGCCTACCAACAACAACCTGTAACAACCTACTATTTTAAGATTTGTTATGAAAATATTGTGAACATAGCATTTCTCTTGTGAAAATATTAAGACATTTTGTTATCATCATAATATTTTCACAATTACTAAAATGTCAATTCTTACCGGTTGAAATAAAATATAACAAAATTATAAGAGTATTACGAAAATGTTGTACCATTATGTTGTGTTTCTAGATTTTTTTTTTTTTTTGGTTTAGTCAACTTTCTTGAACCAAAATTTACTATTTTACATACATTTTTCTTGGGTTGACTTTTTGCATTTTTTTATTGTATTTTTATATTTACGCACAATTTTAAGTAAAAACATATAGTTTTACACACAAAAAATAAATAAATAACTTAGGATAAAAACAATTTTCATCCTTTATGTTTGGGATAGTTCACAATTCCTCCTTAAACTTTAAAATCAAGCAATTTTCCCTTTAATATTTTGGAAAAGAGCAAATATGTCATATTATTATTCTCCCAGTTAAACCCTAATCAAAACTTATAATTATTAAAATATTACATTATGTAATGTCTAAAATACTCCCACTAAATTTTAACATTCCAAAAATTTCTTCATGTATTTTGAGTTTTAAATGGTAGTAGTAGTAATGCTTAGAAAGTTGAAATGGTGATATAAGGTGTTTTATTTATTACCTAAAGAACATTAATTTTCTAGATTTAAATCTTCAAAACTTATAATTTATCTAATGGGAAATTCAATGATCCATGCCTTATGTTATCTTCTTCTTCTTCTTCTTCTTCTTCTTCTTTTTTGCCTAAAATGGGTGTTCATTAAAAACTAAGCAAGTTAAATATATAAAGAAGAAAGTATGAATAAAAAATTTTTCATTGTGTATGGTTGAAGGTATTTGACAAAAAACTTCAATTGTAGCATATGACATCATTCATTATTAAAATTTAAATATTGTGACAATGTCTTAGCTAAGACATTGTCACAATATTTAAATTGTCACAATAAGCAACTGAGTTTTGCTATAAAAAAAATTCACTTGCTTATTTTGGAAGATGATGATATTTGTTATCATTCTTAGAAGTTTTTAGTGAGTGGAAATTATCTTTAGCAAATAAATACTAAGAAACTATTATAGTAAAATAGATATTCATATATAAAATAGCTACCATAACTTTGTGTGTGATTAACTATTAAAATTATTATACAAATAAGATTAACTTTGTATGAGATATATATATATATATATATATTGTATATAGTTCATACTTCTTCAAATATAAATTTTATTTTAATTTTCTCACTCAAGAGTTAACACGTGCCACCCTACCAGTATATATATAAAAAGCACCAATGCACTAAAGCTATAGTAATAAAAACAGTAATTTGGTTTGTTCAATCATTGCACTGTTTCGTTGCCTCTTTTTCTTTTATTTTTTATTTTTTAAGTATATATAGAGCTGTTTATTAACACAATAAATTGCCACAATATTTTTTACAATTGTTGAGGTGTTAATTCCTTATAGGTCAAAATAAAATATCATTTTAGAATCAACTACAACTAAAAATAAAGGTATTGTGAAAAAAGAAGTACTATATCTACAATATTTTTCGCAACACTTTCATAACAAAAGTGTGAATGCATAAAGCCATAGTAGTAGCTACATTTTTTTTTGGTTTGTTTAATTTGCACTGTTTATTGGCCTTCTTTTTTTTGGTAATATCACCCAGTCAACTCTTTTTTTTTTTTTTTTTTTTATAATATATAGCTGGTAGTTAACACAACAAATTGTCACAATTGTTGAGATGTTAATTCCTTATAGGTCAAAATAAAATATCATACTAGAACTAACCACAACTAAAAATAAAGACATTGTTATACCGATACAACAAATTTCACAATTATTAAGGTGTCGATTTCTTATAAGTTGAAATAAAATAATAAAATAAGAGATTGTGACTAACCGTACTGAAAATAAATGTTTTGTGAAAATGTTGTAACACTTGTTGTGTATATGTATAAAAGCTATTGTAGTAACTTT
Source organism: Quercus ilex subsp. ballota (assembly GCA_032727855.1). Classification (NCBI taxonomy): domain Eukaryota; kingdom Viridiplantae; phylum Streptophyta; class Magnoliopsida; order Fagales; family Fagaceae; genus Quercus; species Quercus ilex. The sequence continues at coordinate 44,918,662 of CM064918.1, forward strand.
AATACCTTTTGATTTATTTAATATGTACTGTTCATCACTTCATTAGCCTCCACCATTTTTTTTTTCCAGTCATCAATTTGTGCTCTTTTTCTTTCTTTTTTTAAATATTTATATAAACTGGCATATATATTGTTATACTAATACAACAAATTTCACAATACACAATTATTGAGGTGACGATTTCTTATAGGTCGAAATAAAATAATAAAATATGAGATTGTGACAAACCACAACTAAAAATAGATTTTTTGTAAAAATGTTTTAACACTTGTTGTTATCACAATATTTTCACAATTTTTGAGATCTCAGTTTCTTATAGATCAAATAAAAAATTGCTAAGTCCACATTTTCACATTAATTTCACAACAAATAATAGGTGGTAAGCTACTATTGGTGGATAAAAAAGTGATATGAGTGATGGGTCCATTTTATGAAAATATTATAAAGATAACATTTCTATAAAATAAATAATAATATATCAAAATGAAACTTACCACGTCTGAAAATAAAGGTATTGTGAAAATATTGTCATATTTTGTTATGTTCCTAGACTTCTTTTTTGGTTTAATCAAATTTGGTGAGCAAAAATTCACTGTTTCACACACAATTTTCTTCTGTTGGTTTTTTTTTTTTTTAATGCATATTTTAAAGTGGTTGTCCTAGTTAAAAATCAATAACAATTTAATATCTAGAATTTGTTGTGAAAATGTTGTAGATGTAGCATTACTCTAAAATAAAATTATAAAATATCATACCAAGGCCCACCATAGCTAAAATAAAGGTATTGAGAAAATATCATGACATTTATTGTATTCTTGACCTTTTTTTTTTTTTGTTTTAGCCAATTATTTGAGCCAAAATTCATAGTTTTACGGACAGTTTTCTTGGGTTTTTTAACACGTTGTTTAAGTAAAAAAAACACATAGTTTTACTACCAACAAAAAAATTATAGAAAAAAAGTACTTTCCCCTTTATGTTTGGGGTAGTTTCATCCCCCAACTTTAAAATTGAATGATTTCCTCCTTTATATTTTGTAGACAAGCATATGGTCCTTGCTGTTATTCTCTTAGTTAAATTTTAACAAAATTTTATGATTTCTAGAGTATTTCATTGTGTAATATCTAAAATGCCTCACAAAATTTTAATGTCCCAAATTTTTTTTTCGTATATTTTGAGTTTTGTGTGTTAGTCATACTTAGAAAGTAAAAATAGTGATCTATGGTATTCTATTTGTTACTTAGAGAACACTAATTTATTAGAGGTTTAAATCTTCTAGATTTATAATTTTATCTAATAAAAACTTCAATGACATATGTCTTTTGTTATTTTGTCCTTTTTAACTTGTTTTCTTTCTTGAAAAGATGTTCATTAAAAATTAAGTAAGCTAAGCATCGTAGTTAGGCTTATAAAATAAAATGATAAAGAAGGAAGTATAAATAACAATTTTTTTTTTCTTAGAGAATGTGAATAACAAAATATTCGTTGCAAATTGTTGTAGGTACTTAATTTGATGAAGAGTTTCAAATGAAGCATATGTTATCATTTATTGTAAAAATTTAAATATTGTGACAATGATTTATTAGAACTTTTTTTTTTTTTTTTTTTTTGAGAATCAAGACTTGGACTTCATTAAAATAAATCAACCATGGCCGGTTAACAATACAGAATAGAGGTGTGGAGGAACATCCTCCATCCATACCTTTAAACCTGCGACGTGTTTTGCATGTTTCGCAAAGTTATGAGCAACAGAATTGCCAAGTCTACGAGTGTGGGAAAAGGAAATACAATTGAAATCTGTTGTGGCTTTGGCTGCAATGAGGATGTGACCAAAAGGAGCTAGTGAATCTTCATTACTATTAAGTGCTTTTATTACCAGTTCTGAATCACCTTCTAAGATGAACCTTGAGAAGCCAAGTTCTGCAGCAAAGAAGAGTGCTCTTGCCGCTGCCATAGCTTCGACCAGGTCCGATGAGAAGGGGAGTTGAATCTACTCCGATAGAGAGGCAAGCACCTGTCCATGGTCATTTCAGATTATTACTCCTAGTCCAGCCTTTTCAATGTCCTTGAATGTTGCCCCATCGAAATTAATCTTTAGGCAGCCATCAGGTGGAGGAATCCATGCAACTCAATTTGGGGATGAGACCATAATCTGGGAGCATTGGACACTATTTGCCTGGTGGTAATCCGCTAAAGCTTGTCGAGAGGTTGGGAGTACCTGTGAGATGGGGTGGTCCTTGTTGCTTACTCTCAATTGGTTCCTACGAAACCAAACATTCCACAGGATTACTGCCATTAATTCCACCTTACTTTGTGCGTCTGTGACATAGAAAAATAACTCCTTAATGTTTGCAAAGGAACAAGTTTGACTGAATGAAAATTTTGGCATGGAGTCCTAGATTGAAGATAGCTTTGTACACTCCCAAAGTGCATGTAATACCGATTCTTCAGCTTGCCCACAGTGGTCACATGTATCATCTTGCAGGATTTTCCTCTTCTTCAGATTCTTCTTCACTGGAACAGCGTCCCTACATGATCTCCAGACGAAATTTTTGATTTTGTTTGGGACATCAAGACCCCAAATCAGCTTCCATATCTCATTGTCGTGTCTGGAGTCTTAAACTCTTCCTTGGCTAGGAAATTGTACCCTGACTTAATAGTATATTCACCCTGAAAGCTCGAAAACGTGTCGAAAACACACGAGCAGTTTAGACCCCCAAATTAAAGTAACGGCTTGGTTGATTTTACACTAACTTAATACTAAGTGCGGAATAGTGTAAACACAAGTGTATAAGCAATACAACTACTCTAATCCATATTTAAAGCAACACAGCAGTAAAAATGAAATGAACAAGAGTAGGGAAGAGAGATGCAAACACAGATAACACCGAGACGTGTTATCGAAGAGGAAACCGAAGAACTCGGTGAAAAACCTCTCCGCCGCCCTCCAAGTGGAAATCGATCCACTAGACAATCAGTTGGGATACGTGGGTTAGTAAGAGACCCTCCAAGCCTAATCTACCCGATGTACCTAAGCCCTCCAAGCTCCTACTCCAACAAGGTTTCTCGGAACCGTGTCTTGTCTTAATTCTCCGGATCCCGCAACAAGCTCTATGTTGCATCTGCCATCATCGACTTCTTCCAATGCTTCCCAGTAGCACCAAAACGTCACTTAACACTCTCAAAGGGTGTGGTAAGTTTTTGGGCTATCAACCTTTCAATGGTATGGAAATGGAGAGGTAGGAGATGAGGAAATTCCCAAAACAAATGTGTAGAGGATTGTGGGTATAACAATCTCTAACTCTCAAGGTGTTTGGCTAGGGTTTTCTTTCAGAGGCTCTCATCTCAATTGTGGGTAATATGGGTATATATAGTGTGGGTACAGAAAGTGTGATTTAGACTTAACAGGCTGGCAGAATAGAATGCCTCGCGGGTGTCTCGCGGGAAGGCCTTACCCGCGAGATACTCGCGAGACACAGCTGTCTCCATCTGGCCTGACGTTTCGCATTCCAGCACATGCAGGGCACATGAGTCACTTCGCAGGAAGCTAAGTCGCGAGACACTCGCGAGAAATCTTCAGTTTTCAAATGCTTGAGTCTTCACACACTCTCTCTCTAACACATAACCCTTACAATGAAATCCCACAATAAATATAGGGTACAACAGATTGAATATAATTACAATCAAATTTAACACGGAATATAAGCCATCAAAACAAATGGTTGTAAATAATAACTTTACACACCCGATGATGTGAAGGGCCAAATCAGTGTGTCCGCAACAGAGGTATTGCACAAGGGAATACTCTTTATCAAGCTTACCTCATGAGTGTTGAACAAACCACGTAAAAGACAGTTATCCCAACTGTGTGACACCGGATCAATAAGATCTTGGACTTTAATATCCTCAAAACCTGCAACAATTGGTGATTGAATCCGTGGGTGCTCCAATGGTGGCAACCAAGCAACAAGCCACACATTTGTTGTTTATTGTTGGAAGATGACAACATTTGTTATCAATCTTAATAGAATTTTTTTGTGAATAAATACTATTTTTAGTAAATAGATTCTAAGAAATTATCATACTAAATAGATAATCATATATTAAATAACTATTTTAAATTTCAATACATGATTTGATATTACTCAAAAAAATTATATCTAAAATTTTCTCCCTCAAAGGCAGCAAGTGTAACCCTTTTTAGTATATATAAAAAAGAATTAATTAAAAAAAAAAAAAAAAAAAAAAAAAAAAAAAGGCGAATGCTCTTTCTACCATGATTTTGGTTTAGTTAAGCTTTGTCCTTTTATTTAGCTAAAACGGTGCGTTTGGTTGAGGATGATAATTAAATGGAGAGAGACTGAAAGGTGAAAGGAGTGAGAGAGAGTGTTCCCAAACCTGCTCCCTCAAATCAAATTTCTATCCGAAAAGAAAACTGGGTCCTTACTTGTCATGAAATGGACCGAGAAGAAAGACAATTGGAGTTACTGATGAAATGGATTGCATGGGATCATTTTACTTGTCATGAAATTCCCACCGTTTTAAGCTGTGACATTGTATTTAGTCATACGAACAGGCCTTTAAAAAATTGGCTGATAAAAAGTTTAGAGGTATATATATTTCCTTTTTCTGTGATTAGTAAAACTTGTGAGATTGGGCTTTGAAGCTGGGTTGTATTCCTTGGAGTCGTGGCTGCCAAACTAAGTAGAATCGCTTTTTTGGTTATACATGCTTTTGCATTTAATTGTTCTCTTACTCCAACTGAACTGTAAGTGTTTCTTAAAGAAACACTGTGATGTATGTAAATGTCAGGTTTTTGGTTATGCACAAATATTTGCAAAAATTGGAGTTGCAAGAGCTATAGTGGAATATATAAATGCAGGGCTTAGCTAACCTGGTCTAGTTTCAGCAAGCATTGCTTTAAAGGTTGTTACTGTCAATTTGAGTTTATCCAAATTTGACAAGATGCCAAAGTTAAATTGAAGCTGCTTTAGCCACATGGTCTTTGGGACAAATAGCATGTATATCCTCTCCTCATAAACAACTAGTGGAAGGTTAGTACGGGTTTAATCTTTGTACCAATAATGCTGAGTTGCTTTTATCATCAGAAAACAGTGACTTTATTATAATATTTTTATGGCTTTAAATAACTATAAAGTGTACAAGATTTTTACTTGCAAGTAAGAAAATGATATTGACAGGAGAGTTCTTCCTGGGAAATTTTGTTATGATAAATTATAATTCGTGAATGATTTAATAATGCCACATATTAATGACGTCCTGTTTGGAAACTAACTAAAAACTAGCACTGATAAGACAACTAAACATCTGTGTGATATATATAGTATTGGCTTATAGGCTTTTCTGTTGACTCCCGATATTTTCTTAGTGGATAGTGTAGGATGAAATGTGAAAATCCATGACAGAAAATAGTGGTATTGATGCAGTTCTCCAATGCATTGATGACAGTGGTGAACAAGTCAACAAGATTGTTGCGTGAAGAGGATTAGAATCAAGGATGACAAATCCATTCAAATGAACCTGACAGTACTAAATTAGTGAGTTGTCGGAAGAAAGGCAACGAATGGAGTGATGAACGGATAGACCACAAGACGAATGGACCCCCCATAATAGACTGATAGTCCCTCTATATGGACGGATTCTGGGTACATGGGCCCAAGTCCGATGGATACCAAGGCCACGTGGCACCCACATGGCTTAGGTAAATCCCACATGGAAATATCTTGAGCCCCACGATCGACCCTGGTCAATGGAATCCCAACATGGGAAGAATCCTGCAACATACATGCATTTATAAGGATCTTCCCTACAAGGAAATACCTTCTTCGCCAAGAAACAAAGGTCGGTTCTACACTACTATAAAAACCCAAGGCCCTCAGAAATCAAGGTACGCATAATTTCCCCCAGCTCTAGCACTCTAGAGTTGTAAACACTCTCTAACTTAACCTTCGGAAGGTATTTGGCCGGTACCATACCGGTACTCTCTGTAGGATTTTCTTTCTTCTTTGCTGTGCAAGTTTTATCTAGAGCACGTGAGGACTATGTGACTTACTGACGATTTTCGGCATCATCAGTTGGCGCCGTCTGTGGGAATACTATAGAAAGTAAGCGATACTTACCGCTTCCCGGACAAAAAGTTGCATGGTACTTACTCGTTCAGTGGTAACCACCACTAACCATTAGGGTGACGAACCACACACCACTGCCCTTGAAAGACAGGTTCAAACTCTCGCAACAGTAGTGGAACGCCTCGCCAAGCAGAATCATGACCTAAAAGAGCAGCTGCACCAAAGAAACGCAGCGCTTAACACCTAGAAGGAGGACCAGGAAGGTACCAGTGCTGAGAGAAGGAACCAAGAGGGGCTGGAAGGTAGCAATGCCCCAAGCAGACAAGAACGACAAGATACAAGCCGTCCATCCACCACGGATACTGCTCCACCATGCATGGTCGCAGAGATGCAGATGATGAAAGAACGAATGGACTTCATGATGAATGCTCTTAGAGGACGAGTGTCAAGCGACCTTGATTAGCTAGTCCATCGGACGGACTCTCCCTTTATTGCACCAGTCACCTCATTCCCCCTTCCACCGAAGTTCCGCATGCCATAGGTAGAATCCTACAACGGGTCAAAGAATCCTTTGGATCACCTAGAGTCTTTCAAGACCCTAATGCACCTGCAAGGAGTGGCAGACGAGATTATGTGCAGGGCCTTCCCTACAACGCTGAAGGGCCCCGCAAGGATTTGGTTCAGTAGGTTGACGCCCAACTCCATTAGTACCTTTAAGGAGTTAAGCGCCCAGTTTGCCTCACAATTTATTGGAGGGCACAAGTACAAGAAGTCCACTGCATGCCTGATGAACATTAAGTAACAAGAGGATGAGACGCTGAGGTCGTACATAACCCGCTATAACAAAGAGACCCTTTCAGTCGATAAAGTTGATGACAAGATACTCGTGGCCGCATTCACCAATGGGCTACGAAAAGGTAAGTTTCTGTTTTCTTTATACAAAAATGACCCAAAGACTATGTTGGATGTACTCTATAGGGCTACTAAGTACATGAACGCGAAAGATGCACTGTTGGCTCGCGAAGAAAAGCCTAAGAAAAGAGAAAGATAGGAGGAATCACGACAAGATAGGGGGCGAAAAATAGCGAGGACAAGAGATAGAAAGGAAGATAGACGCTCTAAGCCTCCCACCGAAAGATTTGCAAGCTTCACCCCGCTGAACACCCTGATTGATCAAGTCCTGATGCAAATCAAAGACGAAGGAGCCCTGACATTCCCTAGCAAGTTGAAGGGAGACCCTAGCAAGAGGTCCAGAGACAAGTACTGTTGTTTCCACTGCGACCACGGTCATGATACATCCGATTGCTATGACTTAAAGCAGCAGATAGAAGCTCTTATCAAGCAAGGAAAGTTGCAAAGGTTCATTAGTAAGGAAAGGACAGACCAACCCCAAGAACCACCTGCTCGGAGAGAAAACGAGCATCCCAGACCCCTACTAGGAGACATAAGGATGATCGTAGGAGGAACCACGACATCTGGCTCATCCAAGAAGGCACGAAAAACCTACCTACGGATGGTTCAGAACGTCCAGTTGACGGGATTCGTTCCGAACATAGCACAAATTGACAACCCTATCATTGGGTTCACAGAGGAAGATGCCAGGCATCTCCACCACCCTCACGATGATGCATTCGTGGTTAGCATTCGGGTTGGGGACTACAACACCTACTGAGTCCTTGTAGATAATGGGAGCTTTGCTGACATCTTCTACTACACAGCGTTCCAACAGATGATGATTGATAGGGAACGATTGATTCCAATTAACGCACCACTTGTCAGATTCAGAGGAACAAGGGTACACCCCATAGGAGCAGTCACTTAGTCTGTAACAGTCGGAGATTAGCCACAGCAGATCACCAAGGATGTCAAGTTCCTGGTTGTTGACTGTTCATCCGCTTACAATGCCATATTGGGTTGTCCTACTTTGAATTCATGGAAGGCCGTAACTTCAACTTACCATCTGATGATCAAGTTCCCCACGGAGTACGGAGAGGTACGAGGAGATCAAGTAGCGACGCGTGAATGCTACATTGCCATGCTGAAAATGGACGATCATTTGTAAACTATGTGTATAGAAGAACAACAGACAGTGGCAGAACCAGTGGAAGGATTGGAAGAAGTACTCCTTGACGACTTTAGGCTTGAACGAACAACCAGGATCGGCACTCTGGCTAGCTCGCTAGTCCGGCAAGCACTGGCGACATTTCGAAGGGAAAACTAGAATGTGTTCGCCTGGAGTCATAAGGACATGCCCGAGATTAATCCATCCATCATAGTCCACAGGTTAAACGTGTCACCTTCCTTCCCTCCCATCCATCAGAAAAAACGGGTGTTCGCGCAGGAGCGTGACAAGGCCATAGCTGAAGAGGTTCGCAAGTTACAGGAAGCAGACTTCATCCGAGAAGTGTACTACCCCGACTGGCTGGCCAATGTGGTGATGGTCAAGAAAGCCAACGAAAAGTGGAGGATGTGCATGGACTTCACAAACCTAAATAGGGCCTGCCCCAAGGACAACTATCCTCTCCCGTAGATTAACATCTTTGTGGACTCAACAGCAAGACACCAGTTGCTAAGTTTCATGGACGCGTTCTCTAGGTACAACCAGATCAAGCTGGACGAGCCCGATCAAGAGAAGACTTCATTTGTCACCAGCTAGGGTCTCTTCTGTTACAAAGTGATGTTGTTCGGACTCAAAAACGCAGGCGCTACATATCAAAGGCTGATGAACAAAATGCTCGCACATCAGATTGGTAGGAATGTGCAAGTTTACATGGACGACATGTTAGTAAAAAGCATACGGGAGGACGACCATTTGAACGACCTCCAAGAGACCTTCGACACCTTTTGATCTTATAACATGAAACTGAATCCAAGCAAGTGTGTGTTCGGGGTGACGGCAGGAAAGTTCATGGGGTTCATGGTATCACAAAGAGCTATTGACGTCAACCCGGATAAAATACAGGCCATAATGAAGGAAGCTTTGCTGAAGACCGTCAAGGAAGTGCAGAGCCTAAACGGTAAGATAGTCACACTAAACAAGTTCGTCTCAAGAGCGATAGATAAGTACCTGCCTTTCTTCTGCATACTGAAAAAATCCTTTGAATGGACGACTGAGTGTCAACGAGCATTTAAGGACCTGAAGAGATATCTTTCTTCCCCACCATTGCTAAGCTCATCCAAACCAGGAAAAGAATTGTTCCTATACCTAGCTGTCTTCCTAGCCGCTATCAACGTAGCTTTAGTCAGAAAAGAGAACGAGGCGCAAAAACCCGTAAACTTCACGAGCCAAGCACTCTGAGGAGCATAAGAGAAATACCCCCCCGATGGAAAAGCTTGCTTTCGCATTAGGAACTGCAACGCGAAAGCTCAAGCCATATTTTCAAGCACACACTATGATTGTCCTAACAGACAAGCCCCTACGAAGGTCAAAGAGTAGCCCTAAAGCTGTTGGACGGGTGGCATTATGGGCGATTGAGTTGAGCGAATTTGACATACAGTATCGACCACGCACTGCTATAAAGGGACAAGTGATCGCTGACTTCATCGTTGAATTCACTCTCATGGAAGGCTAGGAGGCAGAAGAGAGCCCACAATGGAGCATCCACACAGATGGATCTTCCAACAAGCAAGCAGGCGGAGTTAGTGTGGTACTCCACAACCCCGAAGGGGACAAGGTCGAATGCATTGTCCATCTTGACTTTCCTACGACCAATAACAAGGCAGAGTACGAAGCTTTGATAGCAAGACTGGATCTCGCCAAAGCGGCAGGAGTTGTAAATATAGTCGTGTATTGCGACTTTCAAATTGTGACTAGTTAGGTTAATGGCGACAATGAATGCAAGAATGAATGAATGAAGAAGTACCTTGAGTAAGTGAAGAATCGAGTAAGCAACCTCCAAGCGAAGTTTGTTCAAATACCAAGGGAGGAGAACGAGCACGTCGACTGTCTTGCCAAAGTAGCATCAACAGAGTATATGCCCATCCCTAGTCAGGTACTATCCTTCGTTCAAGTCTCACCATTAATAGACAGTATTAGTGTACAAGAAATAGGATCCGAGAACTATTGGATGACACCAATAATCTCCTACCTGAAGGACGGCGTATTGCCCAACGAGAAGAAGACTGCAAGGAAGTTGAAGGTTCAAGCAGCGCGTTTCATTCTGATTAAAGATGTTCTATACAAAAGGGGTTTCTCCCAACCGTACCTGAGGTGTCTCACCCCTGAGGAGGCAGACTATGTCATGCGATAAGTCCACGAAAGAGTCTGCAAAAACCATTTTAGGTCATGATTGTTAGTGCACAAACTCATTTGGGCGGGATACTATTGGCCTACCATGCAGAAGGATGTTGTTGCTTATGTCAAGACGTGTGACAAGTGCCAGAGGTTTGCCAACCTCATCCGACGGCCAAAAGAAGAACTTGTTCCAATGATGGCCCCATGGCCTTTCGCACAGTAGGGATTGGACATCATGGGTCCATTCCCAATAGTAATTCGACAACTAAAGTTTCTGGTTATCGGTATAGATTACTTCACCAAATGGGTAGAAATCGAAGCACTAGCCACCATCGCGGAGAAAAATGTGCGAAGCTTCGTATGGAAGAACATCATCTGCAGGTACGGTATACCTAGAGTACTAGTCTCCGATAATGGGAAACAGTTCAACAACGATGCATTTAGAAATTTTAGCGCACTGTTAGGGATCAAGAATCACTACTCATCACTCGCCCACCCTCAGGCCAATGGACAAGTTAAGGTCACAAACCGATCCTTGCTCAAAACCATCAAGACTCGGCTCAAGGGGGCAAAGGGTATATAACCGGAGGAATTGGCAAGCGTCTTATAAGCATACAAGATGATGGCAAGGACACCTAAAGGAAAGACATCATTTCGACTAGCATATGGAAGCGAGGCAGTCATCCCGGCTGAAGTAAGACTCACAAGCTATAGAGTAGGAAACCATGATAAGAGTAGAAAAGACAAAGCTATGCGCCTGCAACTTGATCTGGTGGACAAGGTCAGAGCAACGGCTGAGCAAAGGTTAGCATGGTATGAAGACTCATGGCAAAGAACTACAACTCCAAGGTCAGACATAGGGAGTTCCAAGTTGGAGATCTTGTCCTGAGAAGGGTAACAGGAGCCACAAAGGACGCCTCTCAGGGAAAGCTAGGACCTAATTGGGAAGGACCTTACAAGATCGCATCATGGCATAGGAAGGGAATTTACCACCTGAAGACATTGGATGGACAGAAGTTGCAGCACCCCTGGAACATGGATCACCTGAAGAAGTACTACCAGTAGACAATAGCATGGGCAACAATACTCCTCATTTCCATTTTATTGCTTTTTAGTCAAATTTTTATTATCCACAGTTTCTTTTAAGCTTGAATGGCAGATTTTTCATTTTCCAAAAAGACAATTTCTATATGTGTATTTATCACAATAAGAGGAGTTATTCAGAAATGCCATGTGTATGCTATCTACATTTCTACATAATCATTAAGTCTAAAGGGGACAGACTCATCCCAAAGGAATGACTCCTATTTAACAAGTCCATAAAGTGGACAGGTTCATCCCAAAGGGATGGCTAAAGTTTATCCAGTTCATAAAGTGGACGGATTCATCTTAAAGAAATAACTTATATAAAGAAATAACTTATATTTAAACAGGTCCATAAAGTGGACGTGTTCATCCCAAAGGGATGGCTCAAGTTTATCTAGTCCACATAGTGGACGGATTCATCTTAAAGAGATAACTTATATTTAAACCAGTTTATAAAATGGATGAGATCATCCCAAAGGGATGACTCATATCTATCACATACATGAAGTGGACGGATTCACCATTAAGGGATGACATATACTCATAAAACCCACGATTGACATATATTTGCTTAGTCTACAAAGTGGACGGATTCATCCTAACAAATGGCTTATATTTGAAGTTCATTCGTCCCAAGAGTTGATTTGCAGTTATTAAGTCCAAAACAGACGAATATCTTGTAAAGATATGTATTGCTAGGAATATATAATCAAAATATTATAAAGGCTCATAAAGGGAAATGTCTACGTGCAAAAGCAATAGAGAATGGTTAAATACATAAATACAGTTCTCCCAAAATATCTTTACACTTAGAAAAGAAAATCTAAATCAAAGAAGAAAAAAATGGGGGGGGGGGGGGGGGGTAAAAACTACGGCTGGACGACAAGGGTTTCTTCATTCTTCTCCTTAACATTCTGAACATCTCTAGGTAGACGGGTACCATCCTCGACAGATTTTTCTAGATCACCAAGAATGGCCTCCCTATCACCTTGAAGGTCAATGGTTATATCCTCGGCGAAGAGTTCGTCGGTTCCCTCATAGTCAGTTGGACAGGCAGGAGTCTGGCCACCGACATCAATAAAGATACGGGAAAGGTCCAAGTCCGAAAAGGAGGCTTTGCCCTGACGGAAGCAATCATCAAAATCGTTAGCAAAGGAGCCTCCGAGCTCCCTTAGGAGGTCGTCGGAGTCATGATATTCCCCAATCGCATCCTCCTTAGCCTAACGGAGTTGACCCCTTACCTCTACCACCTCACCCTCTTTGTCCTTCAAAATTTTCTTCAATGCTTCAACTTGTGCCTCCGACTCCTTTAAGAGCTGTTTGGTCAAGTCAAGCTTTCCTATTTGGACAGCCTTCCAGGCCAACAGCTCATGTACCTTTGTAGCTTCTCTCTTAGACGGCCCAGTACCGTCTCATGGGATACACAGCAATCCATCAGCCCTTTCATCATAAACACCCCCTGCAGGATACAGAGACAAAGTTTAGAGCAAGACAACAATAGGATGGGACAGAGAACAATGACGGATAGACATACCTATGCCAGACTAAAGAGGCCCGTCTCCTCTATGGCCTCTGTAGCGTGATTGCCCAAGTTCGAGTAGTCATTGTCCTTGATAATGGACGAGAGCTGCTTGAACGCATAACTTGAGTCCTCACAAAGAAGGATAGGGCGTTCTTCAGCAACGGGAACGTGGCCCTTTATCAAGCCTTTCCCCATCCCCAGGCCAGGCTTCAGGGGCAACTTACTTGAGGCAGGGGTCTTGCCAACATTAGGCCCCGTCACCACCTTAGGCTTCTTGGGTGGACGGTCCACCCTCTCTAACGGCTTCCTTTTAGTGGACAGATTAGCCTGACCCGTCGCCTTAGGGGGTAAGCTCCCCTCCTGCTTTTTCTTAGTAGCAGCCTGCTGCTTGATGTAGGCCCTTCTCCTGATATCTTCCATTTTTGAAGATGGACGGATGAAGAGTTATACAAACTACTAAGCCAGGGTAACGGACTTACGTTTACGCACTTGGCGGTCATAGCAACAGGCAGCTTCTGTAGGTTCTAGACCATCACAATACCAATTGAGAGTGTCCAAAGTAACTAGCTTAGCCCACGTTCTCTTCGACAGCTTGGTGGTCCTGAAGATCTTTTCCAAAAAACTCCACTGCTCAAGGGAGATTTCTGGACGATCCCAAGCTGCAATAAGGGACGGTTAGAATATTAAACAAAGCAAGTTAAAGAATGGAACCCAAGATGGACAGACGGACACCTACCAGACGGGGGCATTATACCCTAGGTTTTGTCTACAGGCATGTATTCCTGGTCGCCGGGATGACACATCTAGTCGTCCCCTTGGATGAAAAAATATCTACTTTTTCAATTTTTGTTGGAATCCGGGGTCTCGCATACTAACCTAAGTAACGGACTCCTCGACAAAAAACTATACATACCCCTCGACTGGGTGATCTCAAACAGATGGTAAAAAATACTTACCAGTTGGAGAGAAGAGCAAGGAAAGAGTGGTTAACGATCGCACCAAGTAGACAAAGTGTCGATTTAGCAAGGAAGACGGTAGCGCTCTGGTTGTAAATTTGTTGCGAAAAGTAAAAATGAGAGGTAAAGAAGCAGGTATAAATAGAGGGAATGGCACGAAAGACGAAGGGACGCTTCGGTCTAAGTGATTAACCACTAAAAACATGCCACGTGCCCCTACGGCATTTATGGCCCTTAGCTAGCCTGTCAATCAAAGCACGTTTCTCAGGAGATAAGTTAGATTGTCACTCCACAGGTCTGTCCACGAAGGGAGGTGACGGACCCATGGAGTGGGGGGCAGTTGAAAAGGATTAGAATCAAGGATGACGGATTTGTTCAAATGAACCTTACAGTACTAAATTAGTGAGTTGTCGGAAGAAAGGCAACGAATGAAGTGATGAACAAATAGACCACATGATAGATGGACCCCCCATAATAGACGAATAGTCCCTCTATATGGACGAATTATGGGTACATGGGCCCAAGTCTAAAGGATACCAAGGCCACGTGGCACCCACATGGCTTAAGTAAACCTCAAATGGAAATATCTTGCGCCCCATGATCAACCCTAGTCAATGGAATCTCAACATGGGAAGAATCCCGCAACATACACACATTTATAAGGATCTTTCCCACAAGGAAACACCTTCTTCGCCAAGAAACAAAGGTCGGTTCTACACTACTATAAAAACCCAAGGACCTTAAAAATCAAGGTATGCATAATTTTCCCCAGTTCTGGTACTGTAAAGTTGTAAACACTCTCTAACTTAACCTTCGGAGGGTATTTAGCCGGTACCACACCGGTACTCTTTGCAGGGTTTTCTTTCTTCTTTGTTGTGTAGGTTTTGTCTAGAGCATGCGAGGACTGTGTAACTTACTGACGATTTTCAGCATCATCATTGCAAAACTTGCTGTTCTTTGGTATCCAAGGTATGAAGTCAACCAAATTTTAAAAGAGTTGTAGTTTTTCATTTACTTTATTGCAAGCATAATGTGTCACGACCCAAACCTGTACTCCAGAATTTAGAGCATGACCGGCATGTTAATATCAAGTTTACCTCAATACTAACACGAACCAACCTAAACTGAAGGCGCTTATCAAGAATTTTTTCTTGTATTCCTGCTTACTTCTTGCATAAAAGCCACAATATACAAAAATGATAAAAACCTTGAAAATTCATTTCATTCGAACTTTGCAAGATTGCCACTTAGCTGAAACTTAAGGTATACGTGTAATATTTCATAGCTAAACGTTTAGCAAAACTCTTATTACAAACCTAACCCTAAAGACAAACAACTTTGGTTCAAAACAAACTAAGATACTGAATTACATTTGTGCTCAAGGATCAAGTACATCTTGATTCCTCTTATACAACAAAAGAGCTAAACTACTATACAACAAAAACTCTACATTCTAACAAACGAGAATCATAGAATCCTTGCCACCTCTAATATTCTCGCTGCTTCCAGGAAGAACTTGTGCACTGAAATATAACAGGGTGAGCTGCGAAGCCAAGTAAGGTTTTACGCTCCATGAGCCCGTAATAAGAACGCATATAAATCAAATATTTTATGGATATGCTAGCTTTGATAAAATAGCCTTCATACTGTTCATATTGTTCTTAAAATACTTAGATGGAAATACTTCATTTTCCTTTCATATAATAATACAAGGACATAAACATAATTTAGTAATTTTATCTTTGAATAGAGTATAAAATATTTTATCATAACTTTTCATCAGACTTATAACACATTCAACATACCTTTCTTAGCATCATACTTTTCTTATAATTTCCCAATAGCTTAATAGTTCATTTATAATACATATTAGTTAATCCAATTGTAAGTCTGTCACAACTTTGGAAGGCTTCCAGCACAAAGTGTCAGGCATCCAGCATTCCCCACAATGCTAGGTAATCCCAAGATCATATCATAATACATATCTTCAACCATGGGGGTAGGTTGGCATCCTCCACAAGTTAACAGTTACCAACAAGGGCGAGTACAACAGAGCCTATCCCACTTTTAATGGCCAATCAGAATCTCCATGGAAATACCAGTACTATAACCCCTATTGGCTGAGTTTAGATTATAACAATGGAATAACTGAAAACTATATTTTTCTGATAACTTTGCTTTTACATAAATGTTTCACAACAGTAGCATATTCACTTCATTCTTAAATATTATGTTCGTGATATAAATAATAGCATCAATATGCTAAAATTATCAAATATATAAGATTGAACAACTCACAAACATATATTTTACTTAAATCGTGCTTATATGTAATATCTCTAATTAAAAAGTTTTAATACATAATAGTTTTCTAAATAATTTTAATATTTATCAAACTCACATGTCACATATCTCTTACCTGAAAACAGCAGATGCGAGAGATTGTACAAGAGGAGCTCAAGTATCTATGTTCTCATTCTCATCACCTAAATGAAAGACCAAAACTTATTACTAACAACACTTCCTAAATATATAAACTTATACCTCAATCACAACCTAACTCTCAAACTCAAGAAAATCTTAATTCCCATCACATAAAGTTTCCCCAAAAACAAGGTACATTCATCAAACATATCAAAACTTAGAGAAACCAAGGCATAAAATTTATCTATGATCCAAACATACCAAAGGATAAGCATATTAAATTCTAGCTCAAAACATTCACCCTAACTTGAGAATTAAATCAACAAATTCAGGTATAACATATGTTACTCACTGCTCATTTCAACAGCCTATGCCCCATTTATAAAATACAAATAGGCTGTCCGTACACATTCAAATATCATGAAAGTTTACAAAACCACTCCCCCATGTGTCTAGTATATACCATAAAAATTTCGGAGTCAAAGAATAAACCCATGATTTATTAAAAATCATACAAGGAAGCATGCTTAAATCTGTCCTGACAGAATTTCATACAACTTAGAAATTAAACCATTATTTTTATCTTCATCCAAATGTTATGAGACCACTTCCATAACAACCATGTGTGTCTTAGAATTCATAAAACTACTCCTAACCTCTTAATTCACAGAAAACGATTTAATACAAATTTTTCTTGTTGTAGACATCAAATCTGTCATAATGACAATTTCAGCACATATTCTTATAAAATCATCAACTAATAGCAATTGGCCTTCATTTCATTTGGGTATTTTTATATCTATACTAAACATATTAAAATACGTTAATAAGCATCCAATAGACCACCATATTATCAATCTTTCAACTTACTAAAACAGAATCACAAGTTCAGCTTCTAAAATCAGACTAGAGAATAAAGAAGTAAAAATAAACAAAACAATTATACTATCAAAATACACAAAATCATATGAAGTTTTAATTTCTTACCCACCAACTTTGAAGATGAAACCTTAGTGTTAGCCACTTAATTTCTTATTAGAGAGAAATGTCTATGATTTTCAGTGAAAGAGTGAGAGAGAGGTGCTACTGAGTAGAGCAAAGGAAAAATAAAAGAAAAAGCAAAAGAGATGAAGCAAGAAGCTTCTGGTACAGCAAAAGAAAAGATAAGGGAATTGACTTTGGGGTGGGGGCACGTGTAATGCTAGGGAAAGAAAAGATTACAACCCAATTTTTCAACTTTTAGCATTTATACCTTTCACCCCCCCCCCCCCCCACCCTATATTCTAGAAATGCCCAAATATTAATATAGCTTTACATATAAGCCCTTACCTTTATAAACTTCTTTTTACAACATTGAAAGAGCATATATCTTCTATAATATTGCAATATCAAAGTTTTATGCTCTTAAAGTAATTAAAATACTAACAAGCATATAAACCTATAAAATTAATTATGCAATTAATTTGGGGTGTTACATAATGTCAAGACCAAATTCTCATGACAAATCCGATGGAGTCTTTGGTTTCAACTTTGAGTGTTAAATCATGATGGTCTCTGCGAACTTATTTGGTGAAGAGTCATGGAATAACTCTCACCTTCGATGAGGATAGTGGGCCTTATGGTGGATGAACATTTCTTTGTAAGTAACCCAAAGGCCCAAGCCTCTAACGGATGCCAAAAGGAAAGAATTTTCTAACCTTGATCAGCAAGGTAACATCTTTATTGCTTTGATTATTGCTGCTTGTAGATGCATTTAAGCACCTCTTATGTGTTTCATTTGATTAGTTGGCAAGAAGTGTGCAAACAAGATTGCCATTGTCAAGAGGGGCTATATGGATAGGCTAATCAAATTGTTAGCGATATTTTTTGATGACCCTTCTGTGTTACAAAAAGTAAGGGAGCTGCATAGTTATGGCATTTGCAATCAATTTATATATAGCCCTCATAATAAAGAAATTGACGCAAGACAATCAGAACAAAACTGAAACAACAATAAAATAAAGGGATATGACCTAGGAGTCAGCACCTAGGGTGGACCTAGAGTCAGCACCAGACCAAAGAAAGACCAAACGGCCATTTATTTCATTCATCAATATATCAACTACCTCCTCAATGAGTACAATAGGTTGCTTATAAAGAATTGCTAAACCTTAGTTCTAATTGGCTAGGAAACCCTAATTGCCTTATTACAAAAATAACTTTGCTTCCAAATTAAAATACTAATAGCCCAATAAACTAATAGGACCTAAAATATAAAAAATACAATTGACTTGCAAACATAAATAATACTAAATAATAATCTTCTTACGTCTCCCGCATCATTCTCCTCTGGTTGGAGAAAACTCAACCTCGAGTTCTAAAGCGTTGAAGGATTAGGATGCTGACAAGTAACACTTGCTTCAAGTCTGGAATCACCCTAGGGAGCATAGAGAAAAGAAAATTCTTGAATTCTACCATGTCAAACTCTTCTGGAATAACAAAATCAATATGTGGAATCAACAGAATCTTATTTTGAACCATTGGAAACACTATATTATCCACTTTCTCCACTTTAGCAAACTATTCGTCTTCATGCACCATGGAAGGCTGATCAAAAGCGAATTCATTAGCTTCCAATATCACATCATGTGCACCCTCTAACATAATACTCTATTTAGAAACCATCTTTTCACCTTGTTGCTCTTCAATAGATTCGTTTCCTTGCACGCATGTTAAAGCAACACTTGCCGAGGCATGTACATCTTTGCCAACATTAGGCTTTGGTGTCACTTGAGGTTTCTCCACTACTAGCATATCATCATCAATGTTGTCTTCTATGGGGGCAGCAATAATTTAATTGTAATCGATTATCCCTGGTTTCCCTATTGAATCAGTTTGAGTCTTCATTTACTTCATCTGAGCAATCATGTCTTGAACATTTTTCATGAGCTTTTTAGATAATTGCTTTAATTCCTTGGTAGATAATTCATTTAATTCCTTGGTAGATTGTTCAAAAGTGCACTGAGGACAAGAAATGGGATGAGAATTCATCCTATTTGCTTCAACTTAAACCACACTGAGATTGTGGTAGATACTTAGCTCGAAAGTATGGTGACAAATATTTATCACAAAACTTTTCTTTCATATCTTCCCACACACTAATGGCAGGTTCATACTTTAGATAGCGAAATATTCAAGATTCTCCCAAAACATTTGTGTTCCACCTCTTAACTTCAACTTTGCATACCTAACATTTTTGTTATCTGCAAAATTTTCTTGCTTAAAGAATTGCTCCATCCCATTCATCCAATTGACAAAATCTCGTGGATTAGTTTTACAACCATCAAAATAAGGTGCTTCTGATATTAACATGATTCTCTAAAATAGTGCTTCAACAAATAGTTGGCAGTTGGAACAAGAACCTGGGTTGCTGTGATGTTCTCTGGACAGATATTTGCTGGGACTGGGCTGGTTGACAAGTTTGGATTTCATGGGCTAGGTCTTGTATTTTTTTTTTTTTTTTAAATAAAACTGATGTTGTAAAATGTGGGCTTTAGGCTTGTTAACAAATGGGTCGAGCAAGGGTTTGTTTATGTTACTGGTGGCGATATGGCTTGTATGATAGTGTACAATGAGTTTGTTGTTTTGGCTGGGTCAAGTAGTTTAATGGATTTCAATTTGAGTTCTTTATTTCAGATGGGCCGGGTCAAGTTGTTCTTAGTGGGAAAACACTGTGGGGTTGCAAATTAAAAATGATCGAGAATAGTTTGAACAGAAAATAATTTGCTGGGTTTTTTTAAATTAAATAAAAGGCTAGTTATTGTTACCTTTGAGATGGAATCGCTAGTTTATGGAGGGATTGTGGAGGCATGGTGCTAGGCAATTGAGGGTCATGGTGGTGCAATATCAAGAAGAGGATGGTGGTGGGGCTCGCTGTGGTGCGATCTTACAGACAAGGGAGGGCAGCGTTGGCTTTCCAATAGGTGGTGGCATGCAAGGAAACTTCTTGAAAGACCTTAACCAGGTCTGGCCATGGGGTTTGTTGGATAACCTTCTGGTGGCAAAAAAAATATGGTGAATGGAGTTTTTTTTTTTTTTTTTTTGGTGATATTTTTCTGGTTCTGGATTGACTGCGACAATGCTTCAAACAGATCGGTGTATGCTCTGATACCAAAACTGATGCAAGACAACTAAAATAAAACTGAAACAACAATAAAATAAAGAGATATAACCTAGGAGTCAGCACCTAGGCCTTGCTTGGAGTCAGCACCAAGCGAGGAAACCAATAGGAGTTAGCACCTAGGGTGGACCTGGAATTAGCACCAAACCAAAGAAAGAACAAACGGCCATTTTTTTCATTCATCAAAATATCAACTACCTCCTCAAGGAGTACAATAGGTTGCTTATAAAGGATTGCTATACCCTAGTTCTAATTGGTTAGGAAACCCTAACTGCCTTATTACAAAAATAAAATTGCTTCCAAATTAATATACTAATAGCCCAATAAACTAATAGGACCTAAAACATAAAAATACAATTGACTTGCAAATATAAATAATATTAAATAATAATAATCTTCTTACGTCTCCCGCATCAGAAACTTTTAGTTCTTCAATCAAGTCTTATTAGATGTTAGTTTTGCCTTCCTAAAAGCTCTGTGTATACATTACAATTCATAATTAAATATTTATATTCGTCAATAACCTTGTAATTTAGTGGCATAACTTGATTTTCAATATAAGGAGAACCAAATTTTGAATCTCCCTTTATGCACTTGTTGGAACAACTGAATGATCAAAATAAACAAAATTTGCTAAATTCTGTGACTTGTATCATTACAACATTTGTTAACAATATACTATTAAGCTTCATCCTTTTGCTTACTATCTTCCCCAACTTCTAGGCCTTCAGTGCATCATATTAATATAGCCAACAAGAGACAATTGAATCATCCAACCCCACAAACCAACCTAAAAAGCTAACGCAATTGACATGTCCTGTTTCAAATTGGGAATTTAGCATTTATAAGTTTGAGCAGAAGACCATAGATTTGGTGGGAAGAATGAGAGAAGCAATAGAAGAAAAAACCCATTAATGGTTAAAACAGGAGGGAGGGACCAAAGGTCCAAAACCAAAGAAAAGTTCAAGAGGCAAACAGAACCACCTATAAAAGCATTCTCAAGTCAAACCCAGTAAACTTGGGAATTGGTTCTATCCTCAATTTTGTACAGTTGTATTGTTGTGAGGGGTCTGGTTACTTAATTTCATTGGCTCCCTGGAAGAACCTGAAAAGAAAAAGGATTAAGTTCATTAGAAGGGAGGGCCAGCTCAAAGTAAAAAGGATGAATAACATTAAAAATGAAGCATTTATCCATTCAATTGCAGGCAACCTATGTCAAAAAAAATCCTGGTTGCCTGTCATAATATCAAACAATAAAAGAATGGTTCTAGGATACCAATTGAATGCCATTCAGAATCCCATCCCACCTATTCAGCCAAAAAAGTCCCACTACACGTTAAAAACTTATTCCCTGTCCATACATATAGATTGCATTAATGTAACAACTTTCTTCTTAGCAGCAGCAAACTCTTTCTTTATTCCAGCTGAAATAAAGAATAATTACAAATAGGCTTTCAGAAGAAAACATATGTAATTTGACTATATACATACATATATATATATATATATATCTTAAATATTGAACAATTAGTAAATGTTCATAAAATCAAAACATAATATCCTTCACAAATCACAACCATCTTATGTTTGAGACTACTTGGATCTGATGCACATAGATATTAAATGTGGAATCCAGAATGTTCAAACCAAAAACTGAATAAATTTTCATTTAAAACAAAAAAGAAAAAGTCATATAAAGAACTTAACTAAACATCTGTAGTCAAACTTCAAAAAAGAGTGATGAAATCCAGAATTGTCACTAACCATCATTTGGATCCAGATCTTGGTGATTATATCGTTAATATTGGATCCTATCTCATCGAACACGCTGGGTAATTGTTTGATGGGGGAATAAACTGATTAAACCCCCTAGCAGGGGGAAAGGCAGGAGAGTGAATAAACCTTTTAAGAAACTTTTTAAGCGAAAGTAAACAAATATGGGTGAAAGTGAAGTAAAAATACTAATAAAACTGTGCATGCATATAATAACCAAGCTAGAGATTGCCACCCTTGCCATAAAAAAGAACTCTAGACTCATACTTGTTGACGAGAAAACATTGTTAAAAAGTACCACAAAATCAACTGCAAGAAAAACCAGTAAAAATGAATATTCAAACATATCATACCATGATAACTAATTCAATCAAAATAGTGTTCTAGTTAATTCAATGTGTCAAAAAAATTAGTTCGTACTTACAATAAGAATCACAAAACTGAAATCACTAAAAGGTGTCAATAGCAAACTATGTGAATACTACTGCATAAATAATTTTAATCTAACAAAAAATAAATATAATAGATTAACTACAATTTGCACCGGAAACATGTAAACTAAATTTAAATTTTCAAACAAAATGACGTAGGACAACCACACTATTTCAATGGAACAAATAAACAACAAAATAAACCCTAGGAGTCAGCACCAAGCAAAAACTAGAGTCGACACCAATGTAAAAGAAACACATATTTTTAATAATTCTCAAAAGTTGTCTTACAATAATCAGAAAAAGTGCTTAAATAGCTAACAATAAAATGCATAAAGAAGACCTAATTATTAAATGCTCGGGCTTGCTTAATCTCAAGCCTAATAACTAATAGGCTCCATCCATAAGGCCACAGGTTGGGCCATCTTCTTTTTGCGCTTCCTCTCATACATGCGTATAATTGGGGGCTTATACCTCGTGTCCGCACCAACTCCCCCCGGGTGAGAAGAATTCGACCCGTCGAGTGGAAATCTAAAGAGCTCTGATAGTACTCCAACAAGTCAGGGTCCAATCGTTGTAGCTCATCTCGAGTAATCCATGTGCAGTCAGAATCTGGTCGCCCTCGCCACCGAACTAGGAAACGGTGAACTCCTCCATCCCTGGTAGAAACAATCTGCTCATCTAAAATAGCATCAATAGATTCTTTACGTGCATAGGGCAGATTTAAGGGTAAAGGGGTAAGAATAAGGGCATCAATAGGATCAAGCAAAGGCTCATCAAAAGGGATATCAGGAATAGCTGTGAGGCTTTTATAAGCAACTAGATCCTCAATATTAAAGGAGGAGCTAATACCATAATCATGAGGAAGGTCAATGACATATGCATTTAGGCCCATTCGTTTCAATACCTTGAATGGATCGGCACTACGAGCCTACAATTTCTTAACAGTCCCAGAGGGAAACCGTTCAAGTTGAATCTGAATCATGACATAATCCCCTAGCTGAAACTCTGCATGACGCCGATGAGTGTCAGCATGAATTTTATATTGAGAATTACTTACCTGAATTTTTTTGCGAATCTCATTATGCAAATTATGAATACGTCGTGCAAATGCCTCAGCAGATTCAAAAATCCTAACATGTGGGGACATGGGCAAAAGATCTAAGGGCTTCCTAGGTGTATATCCATGCACAACCTCAAAAGGACTAGCACCTATAGAGCTATTATATGCAAGTTGGGCTATAGGAAGAATTGAATCCCAATTCCGATTGGCTTCACCCACTAGACACCAAAGGAGGTTGCCTAGACTACGATTAACCACCTCAGTTTGACCATCAGTTTGAGGATGAAATGTCATGGAAAATTTCAATTTGGTGCCTACTAAATGCCACAAGGTCTTCCAAAAATAACTTATGAAGCGAACATCCTTATCAGACACTATGGTTTTGGGAAGACCATAAAGTTTGACAATCTCATCAAAGTAGAGCTTTGCAATCTTAGAAGCATCAAAGGTCTTAGAAAAAGGTAGGAAATGAGCCATCTTAGAGAAGCGATCAACAACTACTAGAATAGAATCATGCTTCCTAAAGGTGTAGGGCAAACCTAACACAAAGTCCATACTCACATCCTGCCACGGGCGATTTGGCATAAGTAGAGGCGTGTACAGGCCAGTGTTTTGCTTGCGATGTTTGGCCAGTTGACATGTACGACACTGCCCAACTATCTTGGCAACGCCCCTCTTAAGACCAGGCCAATAGAATTGACATTCCACTTCCTCAATTGTTTTGTCTTGGCCAAAACGACCTACAAGGCCTCCCACATGTATCTCCCAAATTAGGAAATCTCTCACTGAAGATCAAGGGATACATAACTTGTTGCTTTGAATAAGTAACCATCCTGAAGGGTATAATCATCCAGAACTAGCCGTGAGGCATTATGTAGGCTAGTGTAAAGCTCCCCAAAATCTGGGCAAGACTCATAGTCATCCTTGAGTCATTCAAACTCAGTAACCTTAACACTCATGACTGACAACAAAGACACCCTTCGACTTAGTGCATCAGCAAACTTATTCTCAACTCCCGCCCTATGTTTCACCACAAAGTGGTAGCGTTGCAAAAATTCAACCCAG
This sequence comes from Quercus ilex subsp. ballota, assembly GCA_032727855.1. Lineage (NCBI taxonomy): Eukaryota > Viridiplantae > Streptophyta > Magnoliopsida > Fagales > Fagaceae > Quercus > Quercus ilex. The sequence goes on from CM064918.1 coordinate 44,943,461, forward strand.
CTACCATGCCTAAAATTCAGTTCAGCTTCTTTTGGGACTGGAGATAGTGCAAAGCTTCATAATCAGAGAAGATAACAAATTCTCGAGACAACAGGTAATGGCGCCAATGCCAAAGAGCTCGAATAATGGCATTAAATTCTTTGTCATAAATGGAGTACTTTTGCTTAGCATCATTCAATTTCTCACTAAAATAAGCAATTGGGTGGCGCTCTTGACTAAGTACTCCCCCTATACCAATACCTGAGGCATCACATTCCACTTCAAAAGGCTTGGTAAAATCACGGAGATGCATGACTGGTGCCTCAATCATCTTTTACTTTACCTCATTGAAACCCTTAGCAGCAGCTTTAGTCCAAACAAACTCCCTTTATTTCATGCAATCAGTGATGGGGGGACATAATGGTACTAAACTCCTTGATGAATCGGCGTTAAAGGAAGCGAGCCCATGAAAGCTTCGAATTTCGTGGATATTTTTGGGCTCAGGCCAATCCACAATCGCTTGAACCTTTTGGGGGTCGGCAGAAACCCCCTCAAAGGATACTATGAAACCTAGGAAGACATCTTTATCAATGAAGAAAGAGCACTTCTTGAGGTTGCCATATAAACTCTCCTTCCTAAGGGTAGTACAAACTTAAGTCAGGTGGTCTAAGTGTTGCTCCCTAGACTTATTATAGATGAGGATGTCATCAAAGTACACAACCAAGAATTTCCCCATAAAAGGCCTGAGCACTTGAGTCATCACTCTCATAAAGGTACTAGGAGCATTGGACACTCCAAAAGGCATGACCATCCACTCATATAAACCATCCTTAGTCTTGAAGGCAGTTTTCCACTCATCACCAGAACGAACCCTAATTTGATGATAGCCATTTTTCAAGTCTATCTTGGAGAAGATCATTGCTCCAGCCATCATATCCAACATGTCATCCAACTGAGGGATAGGAAAACGATATTTCACAAGGATCTTGTTGATGGCACGACTATCAACACACATCCTCCAAGTTCCATCTTTCTTTGGAGTTAAGAGTGCAGGAACTGCACAAGGACTTATGCTTTCACGAACAAAACCCTTCCTAAGTAGTTCTTCTACTTGCCTTTACAACTCAGCATGCTCTGCAGGGCTCATCCTATAGTGAGGCAAGTTAGGTAGAGTCGCTCCAGGCACAAAATCTATGGTGTGTTGTATGTCACGCATGGGCAGTAAATGATCGGGGAGTTCCTCAAGGAAAACATCCTTAAATTCCTGAAGCACTGACTTCACTTCTTCAGGTTGCTCCTCACGGGTCTCTCCATGAAGTTCCCTAGCAACTAAGACGAACACAATGAATTCTTGAACTGCTACCCTTTCAAATGCCTTTGGGCTTATGATGTTTAGGCCTTTCGCCTTTGGTGCTTCTGTCTTCTTGCTCATGTCGATTGGCTTGGGTTTCAAAGGATTGAACACAATCTTCTTACCTTCAAACATAAATGAGCAAGAATTGGATCGCCCATGAAGGGTGACATCCAAATCATAAAGCCAAGGTCTACATAAGATAATATGCCCTACATCGATGGGAATTACGTCACACCATATTTCAGCCTTATAGGTGAGGAATTGAAGTGGGACAACATATCTTTCTTTTATGGCAATGGAGAAAGTATCCACCCAAGAAACTTTATATGGGTTAGGGTGAGGGGTCAATTTCAAGCCTCGGCAGGAAACAACGTTAGTGGACACTACATTAATGCAACTCCCACTATCTATAATAACCTTGCAAGTTTTGTCTCCACACTTAGTGTAAGTTTGGAAGATGGTACTCCTTCACCAATCATTAGTGTCTCTTTCCTCTGCCAAAGCACACCTTACCACATTCACTCTAGGAACACCAAAGTCCTTGAAGTCATCAACCTAGGGATAGATGGCTCTAATGCATGCGAGGTAGCTAGGATCATCTTCCCAAACTGCCTCAACATCTTGGGTTTCTTCAACATTTGGATCATACATAACTCCTCAACATCTTCTACCTTTTCATCATCCTCTTGAATGACAAGGGTCCTAGAGGGACATCTAGCTGTGATGTGTCCAACCCCATTACATTTGAAGCATTGAAGGCGAGAGCCTAATCTTGAAGGCTCATTAACCACACCTTTTCCCTTGTCCTCTTTTTTTGTTGGGGTGCTATTGGGGTAAGGCAAGTCTAGATTTGCTACCAAAAGGTTGAGGGTTGGTGGGAACACTCCAGAGCTCAAAACATCGCCAAAAAATAGATTTAGATGCTAATTCACAATTCCTAGCAAGGTCATATGCTTCTCCTAAGGTAGTGACTCCTCAGGTGATAATCTCGCCTAGTAGGTTAGTATTTAAAACTTTCTTGAACCTATTGAGCGTGACATCCTCTTCCTCAACTATTCGAATTCGCCTTTTGAACTCCTTGAACTTCTCTATATATTCAGCCACAGGAGCAGTGCCTTGCTTTAGGCGATCCCACTCCTCAAGGAGGGAGCTCCTATAAGTTGAAGGAAGATAATTCCTTGAAAGTGCATCCTTCGTCTCAAGCCAATCAGTAATGGGGGGGTCACGTCATCGCTTAAGGGTATCCTCAAGGTCCTCCTAGAAAAGGTTGGCTCTTCCAATTAACTTCATCCTGACATACCTCACTTTCTTATTCTCAACCCAATGGTAATAGTCAAAGAATTTCTCCATTTGACGTAACTAATCAGTGAAAACCCATGGGTCTAGGCAGCCATCAAAGGTGGGTGCTTCTATCTTTTCCTTGGACATCCTATCATCATAATGCCTAGGACCATTGTGATTATAGTGATCATGTTCAAAGTTTGGAGCTCTATTAAAGTAACCGTGGTTATTTTGCCTAAGCATGTTATCTCCTTCATGGTTAATGGTCTCTCTTTGAGATGCCTTAATTCGCTCTACCCTGTCCAGTAAATTGTGGACACTTTTTGCTAGGTCTTCTATGGTTTGCTCTAAGGAGGACCTAGGCTCGGCAGTGGATTGATGTTTAGGGTTTGACATGATACGACCACTACGTAGATGGATGCAACACTATATTTATGAATGCAGTTGAGATTCCCAAAAAATTCAAGTAACCAATTCTCAATGTAAAATTAAGGTCAAGCAAGAGTGCATGTAGAGACTAGATCAATGAATCAAAGGAATAAATTGCAGTCAAGTAGTGACAGTGTTCGCAATATCGAGAGATAGCCCAAATAAAAGTTGAATTCCAATAAGCTCCACAATTAATAAAGAGAATCAGATATTTCAAAGAAATTGGTTTTTTTTTTTTTTTTGGAATTTTAGAATGGGTATTGAAAGAAAGCACAAATAATAAAATAGCTAACTTGAGCACAAAATAGGTAGGCCAGTGAGGTATGGTGGGATATGCACATAAAAAAATATAAAGATAATATTTTTTTAATGAGACAAAATTGAATCCACCAAAAAGAGAGTAAGAATTGTACCATTGTCAGTGGCCAACTTATTGCATTTGATAGTCACAGGCTTGGCTCCTCAATTGAGTGGGTCTAATTGGAGAAAGTGAATCTATGAAAAAGCAACTTAAGGGCTCATACGTGCAATGGGCTAGCAGCAATTACACTTTATTTCTTTTCTTTCCTTTTGATTTTTTTTTTTTTTTTTGTGAAATACAATAAAAAGAACTACAGTTTAAAACTAAAGTCTGCTAAGCCCAACTCCAAACATTTAAAACACCGAAGCTAAAGAAACTACTAGAAGCAAAAGGAACTAAAAGAGAAAAGAAGTGGCGGAGCAATCACGAAGTGGCGCTGGAGTCAACGGTGGAGAGGTGGTATGGGCTCACCGGCGTTCACGGTCAGCGGTGCTCGATGGTGCAGATCAGAGCTCACACGTCAGATCGCGGTGATGGAACCGACAAAGCATGAAGCGGCATGGTGAGAGCGGTATTGATGGCGAGTTAGCGCATGTGGTTCTCGGCTGCGCAAATCCAATATTGACATCGGCGGCTTTTGTGGGCTTCAAACTCCTCTGTTTTTGGTCTGGTGGCCGATGGGCTTGTGTAGGTTGCCTTCATATTTTTTCTCTTTTTTTTTTTTTTTTGTGGTTTGTGGGTTGTGGGTTCTGTGATCAGAGGCGAGCACGGATGGTGGTCACCGGCTTGGGAGGTGTTTCTGGCTTCTCTGTTGGCTTGGGGGTGAAAAACTCATGTGGGGCTTGGGGGTATATACGGATTGCAGGGGCTGGTTTGGGCTTGTTCAAGATCTCATGGGGTAAAAACTTGAAAGGTACTGTCATTTTTGGCTGGCTCGCTCTTTTGATGGTTTTGCTTTCAAGTGGTTGTCTACGGTTATGTTGTATGGACCGGAAGTCTGCTCTAATACCAAAACTGATGTAGGACAACCACACTATTTCAATGGAACAAATAAACAACAAAATAAACTCTAGGAGTCAGCACCTAAGGGCTGCTTGGAGTCAGCACCAAGCAAAAACTGGAGTCGGCACCAGTGTAAAAGAAACACACGTTTTTAATAATTCTCAAAAGCTGTCTTACAATAATTAGAAAAAGTGTTTAAATAGCTAACAATAAAATACATAAAGAAACCCTAATTATTAAATACTTGGACTTGCTTAATCTCAAGCCCAATAACTAATAGGCTCCATCCATAAGACCACAGGTTGGGCCGTCTTCTTTTTGCTCTTCGTCCTCCAATACATGCGTATAATTGAGGGCTTATACCTCGTGTCCGCACCACAAAAGAGCTACATCAAACAATTTATTATATCAAATATACAACCATATTAAACATGAAGCAAAAATGATGTAGGAACATCAAAGCTAGAGCAGAGAATGCCTAAGTCCATTTTGTTCAGCCTATTAGCTATTATAACACTCGTGTTTTGTTTGTCTATGTTATGTTTTGTTTATTGTTGTACTCAACATTTTATTGTCATGTGACTTTGAATGAAATTGGAAGGTTAGGACTCATCAAAGATGAAGGACTATGATTTTAGGGTCATTGTAGGTAGCTTGAGCTAGAAAGTGATCTTCTATCCTTTTCAACTTAAATCTTATTATCTTCCTTTCACTATGATCTCCTTTTATTGTTGGAATTTCCGCTTAGATCCTTTGCAAGCTTCAATCTGCTTAGACTAGTCAATTTTTTTAGTCTATTTTATGTTTTGTCTACTATTGTGTATTTAGCATGTTATAATGTCTACTTTGTTAAGCGTTCAAACTATGATTGATCGATGAGGAATAAACTGATTAAACCCCTTCAAAAAACTTGTAAGCAATAGTAAACCAATATCTTGGGCGCAAGTGAAGTAAAAACTAATAAAAATGTACATTCATAATCTCGCAACTATTAATTTTAGTGAAAATACATCTCCAAACTATTCACAAGTTCAACTCTGTCAGGCATTGCAAACTCTGTGAGTAGCAATGCTCCTTTCAGATCCCCTAATTTCAACTTACAAGCCTAGAGCAACATACAGCATCAAATGGTAAATAGACAAAAGCAGCTTTGAAATTGAAGGCAAATATAAAGAATTATATAAGGGACTTAAACAGAGAAAGGATTACAGGAATGATATACTATATATATAAATCAAACATAGAGATATATCTTCTAAAGAATAAGTCAAAGGGCCTCTAGAAATTTTAGAGCATGCATACTAAGCGTTTAAATGTAAGATATCACATATAATCATATTATTATGCACACACATGCACGTCTAGATGCTAACCCAACTCAAATCATTAATGAGCAGAAACTTCAAAATGAGCATAACAAAAGTGGTTCACAGAATGAAAGAGAGAGAAAATATCTGGGAAAAACTGTACTAAAAACCAAACTATGCACAAGTTCAAACACTTGCCACCAATCTTCAAATAAATAAAATAATGTTAAATAGCGAGAGAAGTAGAATTACAGCAACACGCTATCGAAGAAACTTAGTTGGTCATTGATGGGATACTTATGGATGGACACAATGGAAATACTCAATATCGAGGAATTAATGGTCGAGGGAATTGAGCTTGTGATCATCGTCACTGTCGGCCTCACTCCTATCGTCCTTGTCCTTGTCATTGTCATAGTCATTGTCACGATCTAATATTGGTAGAGAAATATCAAGTATGAGATAATTGACATAGTCCTGCATAGTGCCTTTCTTCTTATTACGGGTGAATGAGTGGAGGAAAAGGCAGAATTTCTGATCAACTAAATCGAGCAAAGGCGGTGTACGGGGTTCATCTGCGAGAAGTTCATGCTCCAGAAGAATTGGGCTGTTGCTGCGAATAATGTTGAAAGAGCCGTGGAGCCACTTATCCCTATCTAAATAGTAAGCATGTATATAGATATCATGCTTCTATCGTAGTCAACACTCAGAACCCCAATAGAGAGTATTACCAACAGCTACAGGTCTTCTATAAATTGATAAAGGATACCCAGGTCGTATGTCGAAGTGATGCACAAGTTTTGTCCAACATCGAATCATCTATAGCTGATGCTGTAAGTAAATAATGTAAAAAAGTTCATCAATTTGGGATCACAAAGTAAAGCTACAACAATCTGTTGTTTAGATTCAAGAGCGGCATACATGCGAACAGTAATAGGAGGAACAGGAAGAGGAGGACTGGGCAAGGACTCCCATGTATCTGAGATGGGATTATAAGCCTCCATCCATGGGAGGAAGACGCTTCCAACCATCACTAAGATGTTTAAGGTTTAGGGTCCATAGGATCCAGAGTTTTGTTAAGTCATCTGTTTTGGAATCGAATGGTTCTATGCCGCCTATAGGATACAGACGTGACCCTCTGCATGCATGAATGTAGCGATTTCCCAACAACTTCACTGACGAAAACGGAGTAGGCAAAGAAGGAGTTATGGTGATTGCAACCTTTTCCTTTGTCGAAGAAGAAGAAGAAGGGCGGCACAGTGAGTCTGAGTCTGAGTCTGGATGTGGAATCTTAAAGGCACACCACTCTTCTAGTTGATGATTGATGAAGTATGAATTCGTCAGTCACTGAGTGTGGCCAGGAGATGTATTCAGCCTCTTGGAAAAAAGTTTCTTAAAGATGGTCACCGGTGTGGTGCCTGCCACAACACCTCCGATGCTAAAGTCAGTGTCAAGAATTGCACAAGAATAAATAATAAAAAATAGCACCAATATGAATATCTCATACCTCCTTCGTGGGAGAGTGTGGGGGATTTATATATGTTGTTGTAGATTCTAGCCGTTGGGCCATTTATGGAGGTTTAATTTCCCTCCAGGTAACACTTCCTGGTCTCATCATGTGGCTTTAATTAGGTCTCAACGGTCTGTCCAGCTGGGCTTGTAACCGTCCTTGTCATTTACTGATGGTATTGAATGAAATGTTGTCCTCGTCAGTATCGTGTTTTCTCGTCACTGAAGACTCTTCTCGTCGGTATGATTTACCTCTTGCAAGACCTACTTCGTCAGTCCCATCAGTTGCCCCCGGATTCCGTGGTCGTCATGACGTGTCGTGGCGAACGAGGAAGGTGAAAGGTTTCTAGGCAGTAGGCGGTTGGGTTTTTGAGCCGCATTTAATGTGCTGCGGCGGTTCCTTTTGGGTTGTGGCCCACGTGGCATTTTTTGATTGGAGGAGTTAACGCTTCTCATGATGAGGCTCCTTGATTTTCCCGCTGGTTTTTTAGCTTCCCAATCTTTGGTTTTAAACTTCCCCTCTCTTCATCATTTTCTTTTTGCCTTTTCGAAAAAACAAAAAATAACTCCTCCATTATCGCTCTGGTTCTCATCTTCTTCGCCTTCTTTTCCAGCGATTTTTTCCCTGCGTAGTGTCACAGTTTTCTTCTCCGAGGTAAGTCCTCCCTTTTTGCTCCCTGTTTACTTTGTTCATTTCTGTTATTATAAATTTCTGATCTTTTATTTCTTCTTTGTTTGCTGTTTCTTCTTTGCTTGCTGTTTCTTCTTTGCTTGCTGTTTCTTCTTTACTTTTCTAGTTTTTCATGGTTAGTAGCTCTGAGGTTAGGTTAGAGTGCCCTTCAATTTCATTCCTTTTCGCTCGATTAGGGGGGGGTTTAGGAACCTTTCCTTACCTAGGAAACTTTGTTTACGAAGGCAATAGTTTGGCCGTAGCGTTGGCTGACTTATTGCCAATCCTACATCAATCCGTCGAGTGGTTTGAGGAATTAGTGAAGGAAAGGACGATGTCAGAGGTCAGGTCTAGCGAGCTTGAGACTGGGTTGTCGTCTAGCGGCGACCCAGTAGAAGGGGATACGGCCATCTCTGTCCCTCGTGAGGTTAGGGCTTTTTATGCTCTGGAGGAGAGGTGTGGGTTGGACGATGATACCCTTAGGAGATTTCGAGATAGATTTCAATTCCCAGATCGGGTTAGGGTTCGTCTGCCCAACGAGGAGGAACGGGCTTGCCATTTCTTCCCAGGCGAGGTGTGCTTTTATGAGTCCGCCTTCGTCTGTGGGTTGAGGTTTCCCGTCCATCCCTTTGTGATGGAGTTGCTAAATCAGTTTGGTATAGCTCCCGGGCAACTCATGCCAAATTCGTGGAGAATATTGGTCAGTTGTATGGGAATATGGCTGGCTGCCCTGGACGGAGATATGCTTAGGGTCGACGAGTTCACTTACTTGTATCGCCTGAAAGCGTCGAAGGAGCACGGGTACTATGAACTGGTGCCTTGGGAGAGGAATACTAGGATCGTCAAGAAGTTACCCTCGTCCTTCAGATACTGGAAGTCCAGGTTTTTCTTTGTATCTGGGGACGATTTTGAAACTCCCTCGGGCGAGGTTTGGGGTGATCTCCCGAGGTTGCATCGTCGGTGGGGAACCCCGACTTTAGGTGCGTCAATACTCCCTTTGATATTAACCTTCTGTGTCTTTACCTTTATCGTCACTGACTCTCCTGTCTCTTCTTCTGTGCAGTTAAGAGACGACCCAAATTAAAGAGCAGGTACAGGAATCGGGTTCAGAAGGCGATAGAATACGCGCAGACGATCGAAAATTGGGACGACCTTGTTGACCCCAGGACACTTGCCTTTTACTGTCTTGGGCCAGACCCGTCCGACTACGTTCTGAGAAATCTTGAAATTGAAGGGAAAAAGAGTAAGTATTTAGTTCGTCAGTATTTGTCTCTTACGCAGCAAGTTTTTTTTTTTTTTTTTTTTTAACAAGTGTTTCCTTCTTGCAGAGATGACGACAAAATTTAACAAGGAGATGTATGCCAAAATGAGATCCAAGAAGGACGAGCCCCTGTCCAACTTGGGAAAAAAGACCGTGCGAGTCACTGGGAAGAGTGGCTCGGCACTTCCCATTACTTCCGTCAGCCCAGTCGTATCAGGGGTGGCGACGACGAGGACTGCTTCTCCCACGACCTCGGTGGAGGAGATCGAGGGTACTCCAGCTTCAAAAAGACCAAGGTTGTCGGAGAAGGAGAAGGAGAAGAGTGTTCCTCGTCCATCCACTCTCTGGAATGACGAGAGGCTGGCTGTGGATAGGGCTCACGAGGTGGTGACTGCTGCAGACCTGAAGGCTTTGTCGGGCGTCCCGTTTAATGACGTGGCGGCTCGATACGTCCACAAGCTTGTACAGGTTAGCTTATTTTGTGCCCCTTCCTTTCTTCGTCCTCTTCTTCGTTTCATTTCTTTTATCGATGATAATCAATTTCTCTCTTTAGGTACTGGGTGAGAGTATGCACATTGCTTCGGAATATCTCACTCAGGAGACGAAGGTAGCATCTTTGACGTCCAGGATGGAGACCTTGGAAGCGGAGAACTCCACACTGCGGAGAAATCTTATTGACTCCATGGGTGAGTCTGCTTCCCTAAAGGAGAAGTTGAAAAAACTAGATGACGAGATCAAGGTGGGGCGTCAGTTGACACAAGAGAAGGATGAGCAGCTTATAAGCGCCAGGGAGTCACTGAAGACGATAGCTGCAAGATCGGTTGAGGCATTCCAGAAAACCGACGAGTATAGCACCGTCTTGTTCAGCTGGTACTTCAAAGGGTTTGAGCTCTTGAGGAGGTACCTGTTGAAACATCCTACTGGGGTAGACATGGAGAAGCTGGATCTGGAGGAGATCGATCAGGAAATGTCTGCTGACGAGGCTGGCCAGTCTTCTGCCATTGTTCCCTTTGCTCGTCAAGATGCCCCTGTTGACGACGCTCCAGCTGGCGACGATGCTGCCAACGCCTGATCCTGACACTTATGAAAAATTTTTTGTTGTGCAAATTTCCTTTTTTTTTTTTTTTATGGGTGCCCATTGTGTTTTTGGGCCAAACCTTTGAACAATTTGCTTGTCCATTTTGATAACGATATTGTCAGCCCAGTGTTTATGGGTTTTATTGTAAAAACAAATGGAAATTGCCCCTGGTTTGGGGACTTTAGCTGAATCTTACATGCTTACTTACATGCTTACTTGCATTTCATGATTGTCCATGAGTTTGATGAGTTTTGATCTGGCTTCACATGCTGTGCTTTAGTGAGAGTTTCTTGCCCCATTTTGATCGCTTAGTTTGTTGTCGTCAGTAGTTTACATCCGTCAGTGCGGAATCTTACTACTTAGCCATTTTTGGCCTTTCAATAACCTAATTTGTTGTCGTCAGTAGTTTACATCCGTCAGTGCGGAATCTTACTACTTAGCCATTTTTGGCCTTTCAATAACCTAATTTGTTGTCGTCAGTAGTTTACATCCGTCAGTGCGGAATCTTACTACTTAGCCATTTTTGGCCTTTCAATAACTTAACTTGTTGTCGTCAGTAGTTTACATCCGTCAGTGCGGATTCTTACTACTTAGCCATTTTTGGCTTTTCAATAACTTAACTTGTTGTCGTCAGTAGTTTACATCCGTCAGTGCGGATTCTTACTACTTAGCCATTTTTGGCTTTTCAATAACTTAACTTGTCGTCGTCAGTAGTTTACATCCGTCAGTGCGGAATCTTACTACTTGGCCATTTTTGGCTTTTGTTTAAATGAGCAAGCCTGTTTGAACACAAATATTGGCTGAATAGTCTATTTATTGATTGCTACTGACGAATATGTCTTTCAATTACATTTTCTGATGGTATTTCTTCAAATGTTCAACATTCCATGGCCTGGGAAGCCTCTGTCCATCTAAGGTCTCCAGATGGTAGCTGCCTTGTCTGGAGTAATGGATGACTTTGTATGGCCCTTCCCAAGTAGGGCCGAGCTTTCCTTGAGTCGGGTCTTTGGTGGCTTGGGTTACTTTGCGCAGGACGAGGTCTCCTATATTGAGTCGCCTGAGCTTCACCCTTCTGTTGTAGTATTCTGTAATCTTCTTCTGGTATTCCGTCATTCTGTTGAAGGCTTGGTCTCGTACTTCGTCAAGGCAATCTAGATCAACTCTCAATAAATCGTCATTCTCTTCCTCGCTGAACACTTCCCGTCGGGTGCTAGTTATCCCGACTTCGACAGGGATCACTGCTTCTGTACCGTATGTAAGTCTGAAGGGGGTTTCTCCCGTTGGGGTTCTGGCCGTGGTTCTGTAGGCCCACAGGACGCTGGGCAGTTCTTCTGGCCAGGCACCCTTCGCATCGTCTAGCTTGGTCTTTATGATCTTGAACAGCGTGCGGTTCGTCACTTCCGTCTGTCCATTCGCTTGTGGGTGGCCTGGTGATGAAAACTGGTTCTTGATACCCAGGTCTGAACAGAAGTTTCTGAAAGCTTGGCAGTCGAACTGTCGTCTGTTGTCTGATATGATCGTCCTTGGAATCCCGAATCTGCAGATTATATTCTTCCAGACGAAACCCTTTGCCTTGAGGCAGGGGACCAACGATGTCGATTCTCCATTTTGCAAACGGCCATGGAGATGTTATCGTCGTCAGCTTCTCTAATGGTAGGTGCTGGATATTCCCGAACCTCTGACACTTGTCACATTTCATGACGAACCTTGACGCATCGTCTTGCATCGTTGGCCAGAAATACCCTGTTCGTGTAATCTTCCTCACCAAGGATCTTGGTCCTGCATGGTCCCCGCAAATTCCTTCATGCACTTCCCTCAGGATGTATTCCGCCTCTCCTTCGTCAACGCACCTCAGGTAAGGCATGGAGAAACCTCTTTTGTACAAGGTGTCATTGAGGATCGTGAATCTGGATGCTCTCTTCTTGATCTTCCTAGCTTCATCGGTGTCCTGGGGTAGATGTCCATGACGGAGGAAGGACATGATGGGCGTCATCCAGCTATTTTCGCTCTGGACTGTAAATGTAAACATTTCCTCTATGCTGGGGCTTTTCTGCATCTCCAACATCAGGTCAGTCTTTGATTCTGTTCTTTCCGACGAGGCTATCTTTGAAACTTCGTCTGCGGCCCTGTTCTGGCTTCTCGGAATCTGGACGAACTCCACTTTTTCAAATTCTTCTGCTAAGTACCTCGTCAATTTGAGGTATTTCTGCATTCTTTCTTCTTTTGCTTCGTATTCCCCTTTGATCTGCCCAATTACTAACTTTGAGTCATTCTGCACCAGTAGGTTCCTGGCCCCAAGCTCTTTCCCGAGTCGTAGGCCTGTCAGAATTCCTTCGTACTCAGCCTCGTTATTGGTGGCAGGGAATTTCAGCTGGACTCCATATCTCAATGTTTCTCCGTCAGGGGCGGTTATGACTACCCCTACACCTCCTCTTTTTTGGGCTGACGAGCCATCAGTTTGTACAGTCCATATTTTATCTCTGCTGGCATGGTTGGGCTCGTCTGGATATGTGAACCCGGCGATGAAATCTGCCAATGCTTGTGCCTTAATGGCCGTCCTGGGGTGGTACTCCACGTCGAATTGGCTGAGTTCAATCGCCCATTGGACCATCCTCCCCGCTGCTTCGGGCTTGCTCATAGACTTTTTGATGGGCTGATCCGTCATCACTAAAATTGGATTTGCCTGGAAGTATTGTCTGAGCTTGCGCGAGGCTATAATTAAAGCGAATGTGATTTTCTCGATTTTTGGGTACCTGAACTCAGCCCCCTGGAAGGCCTGGCTGACGTAGTAAACCAGGAGCTGTTTCCTATCTTCTTCTCTGATTAAGGCCGCACTGGCTGCTGTAGATGATACTGCTAAGTACAAATACAAGTTCTCACCTTCCTTTGACGGGCTTAGGAGTGGCGGGTTGCTAAGGTAAAGTTTGAGCTCTTGGAAGGCTGCCTCGCACTCGTCAGTCCATTCAAAAGCCTGTTTCAAAGTCTTAAAGAAAGGTAAGCATTTGTCCGTCGCTCTAGAAACGAACCTATTTAGTGCTGCAATCCGGCCCGTGAGCTTCTGGACCTCCTTGACGGTCTTAGGTGATGCCATGTTGATTATTGCCTGTACCTTCTCAGGATTTGCTTCTATTCCTCTTTGTGACACCATGAATCCCAGGAATTTTCCTGAGGAAACCCCAAAAACGCATTTACCAGGGTTCAGTTTCATCTGATATTGTTTGAGTGTTTTGAACGTCTCCCTTAGGTCGTCCAGGTGTGCAAGATCTTCTTTGCTCTTGACGAGCATATCGTCAACGTATACTTCCATGTTCCTGCCTATTTGGTTGACGAACATTTTATTTACCAATCTTTGGTAAGTTGCCCCAGCGTTCTTCAGTCCAAACGGCATCACATTATAACAATAGAGTCCTTGACTCGTAATGAAGGCGGTTTTCTCCTGGTCTTCGTCAGCCATCTTTATCTGGTTGTACCCCGAGAACGCGTCCATGAATGTCAACAGCTTGTGTCCAGCTGTAGAGTCCACGAGTTGGTCTATCCTTGGAAGAGGAAAGCTGTCTTTCGGGCAGGTCTTGTTTAAGTCTGTGAAGTCCACGCACATCCTCCATTTTCCATTGGCTTTCTTTACTAGGACGACGTTTGCAAGCCAATCTAGATAATATACCTCCCTGATGAAGCCTGCTGCCAAAAGCTTGCTCACTTCGTCAGTAACAACCTGGTCTCTATCGGGTGCAAAGGTTCTTCGTCTCTGCTTGATGGGTTTCTTTCCTGGGTCCACATTCAACCTGTGTTGGATGATTTTGGGAGATATGCCTGGCATGTCATCATGGCTCCATGCAAAGACGTCCAAATTCCCCCGAAGAAACTGAATGAGCTTCGCTCTCATCTCAGGACTCAGGGTCGTCCCTATTCTGGTTGTTTTTGTTGCTTCCCCTTCGATTAGCTCCACTGTTTCCAGCGCTTCTGTTTTTTCTTCCTCTTTTTCTTCTATCGTCCACGTGGAGTTTTCTTTGGCTGCAAACGCAGCCTGGTAACACTCCCAAGCTAGAATTTGGTCCCCTTTAACTTCGCCGATACCATTTTCCGTTGGGAATTTTACCTTCAGACAGTAGGTGGATGTGGACGCCTTCCACTTATTGAGCGCTGGCCTCCCAATAATGACATTATATGACGAGGGACAATCCACTACCAAGAAATCCATCTGTCGAGTCAATTGCCTCGGGTATGTTCCTACCGTCACAGCCAGCGTCACTATGCCTTTGGGATATACTCTGTCGCTGCTGAAGCTGACGAGGGGGGAGTTGAACGGACGCAGTCTTCCTGGTTCCAATTTCAATTGCTAGAATGCTGGAAAGTAGATGATGTCAGCAGAGCTGCTGTTGTCCACGAGGATCCTTTTGGTGTTGAACCCTTCTATAGTAAGCATTACAACCAAAGGGTCATTATGAGGCTGTTTCACTCCTCTAACATCATTCTCGTTAAAGGTCATATCCTGGTCAGTTCGTCTGTACTTTGGTGGGAGCTCCATGTGGACGCTATTCACCTGTCATTGGTGTGCTTTCTTAAGTGACTTGAATGAACCTCCTGTGATAGGCCCCCCTGATATCGTCTGTATTTTCCCGATCACATTTTGGGTCGGTTGGGACTGACGACTTCCACTTTTGGACGAGGATTCATGTTGGCCTTTGTTTTCATCTCGGTATTTGCTATATTCTCCCTTCTTTATAAACTTCTGCAACTTCCCTTTTCGTATCAATTCCTCTATTTGCTCTTTGAGATCCCTACAATCTTCGGAGAAATGGCCATGATCTTTGTGGAATCGACAATACTTACTCCTGTCGCGGACGTTAGGGGACGAATGTAATGGCCATGGCCATTTGAGGTAGTGTTCATCTTGAATCTGTGTCAAAATCTTGTCAACAGGCATGACGAGAGGGGTGAATTTTACCGTCCGTGGATTTTTTTCATCTTTCCTTCTGACTCCGTCATTATTTCGATGATCTGAACGATCTCGCTTTTGCCCTCTACGGTCGTCTTCCCTTTTTCCTTTGTCTTCTGTTCTACCCTCGTCCCTGATTGCAGCCAAAGCGTCCTCCGCGTTCATGTATTTCTGTGCTTTAAGGAGCATTTCAGCCATCGTCTTTGGGGGGTTCTTCGCGAGAGAGGTGACAAGCTCCCTGGACTTCAATCCCGCCTTGAAAGTCGTCAACTGTACCATATCGTCAGCCTCGTCTACCTCCAGTGTCTCCCGGGTGAAGCGTTTCACATACGACCTCAATGTCTCCTTCTCTCCCTGCCTGATGGTGAGCAGGTGATCCGCGGTTCTCTTTGGTCGTTGTCCTCCAATAAAATGTCGCAGGAAGGCGTTGCTCAGCTGCTCGAATGTGTCGATGGACGACCTCGGCAATTTCGTAAACCATTCCCGGGCAGCCCCCTTGAGCGTTGTTGGGAATGAACGACACAATATTTCATCTGGGGGCTGCTGAAGCCCCAGGGTTGTTTTGAAGGTATTCAGGTGATCTTAGGGGTCCTTCAGTCCATCAAAGGGCTCAAGCTGAGGTAACCGGAACTTCGAAGGTACTGGACAGTCGAGGACTGCCGTTGTGAATGGCGAATCCGTCGCTCGAACCAGCCGATCCACGCTCCGTTCTGTCTTTTCTTTGATGGCATTCCTTAGCTCATCCATCTCCTTCCTCATCTCCCGAAGAATGTCTGAGTTTTGCTCGGGGGGAATGTTTGGCCCACGATGGTCACTTCTTCTGTAGCTATCCCCTTCGCCTTCCTGATTTCCTTTCGAACGATTTTCTTCTTGCTGGAGTCGTAGCTTCATTTCCTGGTTTTGCTTAGTCAGCTCTTCAACTGTGGCTGCAAGGGCCTGAACTTGTTGAGCTAGGGCTGCGGAATCTTGATTGGACTTCATCCTAGAAGAAAAAGTAGGAAACTTCTATTTCGAGTTTGAACACGAAAAATGTCATTTCCCACAGACAGCGCCAAACTGATGAAGTATGAATTCGTCAGTCACTGAGTGTGGCCAGGAGATGTATTCAGCCTCTTGGAAAGAAGTTTCTTAAAGACGGTCACCGGTGTGATGCCTGCCACAACACCTCCGATGCTAAAGTCAGTGTCAAGAATTGCACAAGAATAAATTATAAAAAATAGCACCAATATGAATATCTCATACCTCCTTCGTGGGAGAGTGTGGGGGATTTATATATGTTGTTGTAGATTCTAGCCGTTGGGCCATTTATGGAGGTTTAATTTCCCTCCAGGTAACGCTTCCTGGTCTCATCATGTGGCTCTAATTAGGTCTCAACGGTCTGTCCAGCTGGGCTTGTAACCGTCCTTGTCATTTACTGATGGTATTGAATGAAATGTTGTCCTCGTCAGTATCGTGTTTTCTCGTCACTGAAGACTCTTCTCGTCGGTATGATTTACCTCTTGCAAGACCTACTTCATCAGTCCCATCAATGATGATCTGACGGGTGCCACCGATGCCCACAAAAACCGATCACAAATTCATCAACAACATCTGGCTTCCATATCTCCTCCATTGCTTGCTTTGATTCAGAAAATAATTAGCAAGAGAAGAAGGTATAATCACGGTTTTAATATTGGCATTTGGTGATTTAGGGTCCCGTTTGAATCTGTACATATTATTGCATTTTTTTTCTGTTAAAAATACCCTAATTTAACTAACCTAAAAAAAAAAGGTTAAAATAGTAAATTGACAAAAATAATAAAAACAAACCTACCGACTAAAAAGTCTCTCCAAAATAAATTCAGTCAAAATGTCACAATAGTACTGTTTACCAAAATATATATCAATTTAGGATTTAGATCCTCTAGATTTTCTAGAGTACTCTACCAGTAGATTTCCTTAAATCCTAACCACTCTTTAATGATTTAATGATCAAGATTCTGTCATGTCAACATTCTACTAACAATATTCTTAAAATAATAAAATAATGTTGCAAACAAAACAATTAAGAATATTGTTAGTGGAATGTTAACATGGCAGGATCTTGACCATTAAATTATTAAAGAGTGGTTAGGATTTAAGGAAATCTACTATTTCGAAAATATGTAGGGATTTACTACTTTTTGGGTAGTTGAGTTTGGGGAACTTGAGTTTTTCATGGTACTCGAGTTTCATGGGAAAATTTTGAAAATTTTTTATGGTACTCGAGTTCCATGAACTCAAGTTTCATTAAAAATTTTCCGGCAATTTTGAAGGCAATTTCTTCAAAGAACTCGAGTTTATAAAACTCGAGTTATACGGCAAACTCAAGTTTCACAAACTCGAGTTTCAAAAATGTGATAGATCCCTACATATTTCTAAAACAGTAGTAGATTGATATATATTTCAATAAACAATAGTATTTGACAATTTTGGCCAAATAAATTCCTACTTCTACGTTGAAACACCTTCCCACCCAAAAAAAAAAAAACTCCCCACGTTTTCTGAATAGAACTTCTCACAAACAACAAACAAAAACACTTCCCATTACTTTGTTACGTGTACAATAAAAGTTCTCAATAGAACTTCTCACAAACAAAAACTCTTCCTATTCCTATTTTTCCTAATTGAAATAGAATTTTTGTCAATTGCACATCAACAAAAACTCTTCTCAATCGATTATCAAAGATTACTATTACTATTTCTAGCTCATTAAAATACAGTATCTATCAAGCGGCTACTTCTTTGTATAAAAGTAGTGTGTGTGGTTTCATTGTATTCTTTCCTTTTAATTATAGACTTTTCTCTACACTAATTTCTAACTTGGTCAAAAAAAAAACAAAAAAACACAACAACCATGTGTGTTTTTTTTTTTTTAAATAATGTAGGGTGACTTTTTTAGTGGATTGCATTGTAAGAGTCAAAAAATTATCAAGCCAATTACAAAATGCCACATCAAAAATTTAATGACAAATTCTAGATTAATATGCCATTAAAATGTGTCATCCAAATTGACATCACATTGGCATATCAAAATTTGCCACGTGTCATTTGGCCCATAAGATAAAAATAAATTTCCTATTCAAAATTTATGGATAATTATCTTTATAAATAAATAAAATAAAGATAAATTTTCTATTCAAAATTAATAGATAATTATCTTTATTAAAATAAATTAAATAGAGATAATTATTTATCTTTATTGATTATTATCTTTATCAAAATATGATATTTATCAAAATAGATAAATAGAGATAATTATCTCTAAGAAGAATTTGGGGCCAATCAAAAGTCTACTACATACTTTCAAGTATATCAATTCATAGTGGAGTTTATCCTCTAAAATCACTATAAATAGAGGACATCCCTTCTCATTTTGAGGACAAGTTTTCAAGAGGCCTAAGCTCTGGAGAAATTTTTGAAGAACTTGAAGAATCTTTGAAGAACTTGAAGAACATTCGAAGAACTTGAAGAACATTCAAAGGGCTTGAAGAACTTGAAGGACAATAAATCCCTAATAAGCTCGAAGCTAGGGATTTATTGTGAAGACCGATCAATCCATCTTCTAATTAAAGTCAAGAAGATTCTTGTTCGAGTCAAATTCAATGAAGATAGAATCAGAGGGTATTCTTTTGTAAAAGAATCAAAATAGAGATTGTACTCATTATACATCAATACAAATTTATATTTGCAAACCATATTTCTTTTCGATTGTTCGATTTTCTGCAATTGAGAAAAATTTGTGTTTACAAATTCTTAGCACAATAAATCCCTAATAAGCTCGAAGCTAGGGATTTATTGTGAAGACCGATCAATCCATCTTCTAATTAAAGTCAAGAAGA
The DNA here is from genome assembly GCA_032727855.1 of Quercus ilex subsp. ballota. Classification (NCBI taxonomy): domain Eukaryota; kingdom Viridiplantae; phylum Streptophyta; class Magnoliopsida; order Fagales; family Fagaceae; genus Quercus; species Quercus ilex. Next base: position 44,962,428 of record CM064918.1, read on the forward strand.
TTCTTGTTCGAGTCAAATTCAATGAAGATAGAATCAGAGGGTATTCTTTTGTAAAAGAATCAAAATAGAGATTGTACTCATTATACATCAATACAAATTTATATTTGCAAACCATATTTCTTTTCGATTGTTCGATTTTCTGCAATTGAGAAAAATTTGTGTTTACATGCATAAAGACCAAAGTATGAGTTTGGTGTTAGTTGAGTTTGGGTGAAAGAAGTAGTTAAAACTTGCATGCATTCATGCACAACTCCTTAGTAATTCTTTGTTTTGTAAAATAAATAGTTGCTTTATTTATTATACCTAAGTTTATTGATATGTGTAATGCTTACATTCTTTAATTATCTTATATTTGAGATTAGTGTTATAATTTTTCACTTATTTCAATTTGAGGTTTACACTTTTTGATAGATCAATAATTCCACATTTAGAACCACTAATACCACCAAAAGTATCATAAGGCTTCTCTAAAAAAACCAAACAAATTCACACCTGAATATATGATTTCAATGTTAATTTGGTGTCATGTCCCCTACCCGTTGATAGCAAAATTTTATCCTGAAAAATATAAAACAACCTTATTAAGGAGAGACAGGGGGAGAGATTAGAAAAAAAAAAATTAGAAGAAAATGCTATTTTATTTTTATTTTAAAAAGTGATAATTGATTATCCTATCCAATTTTACTAAGACTTAAGTTTATACTTTTAAGTCGTGACTGAAACATGGGTGTAGACGTGTAGGTGTAAGGAAGTGTTTTTTTTTTTTTTTTTTTTTTGGTAATACCAACAGATGTGTTTATCTATACTACTATTTAAGGGGTTTCTCCTGTTTGGATTGGATTTTTTTTTTTTTATTCCAAAATACCCCTACACCCTACGTTTAAGTAATGCCAAAACTTAAAAATAACATTGTAAAAATACATTTCTAACTCTAATGCCTTCAAAATAGGACCACTCTACAGTGTTACTACTTCAAAAAATCCAACTACTATCTCAACTCCCACTACACATTGTTATCCAAAAAAAAAAAAAGACTCCTGCTACAAGCCAAAAAGTCCGAGAAAAAGGAACCCACACGTTATTCACATCTCCCACCTTCCTCACTCCACAAATAATATTCAAATTAAACAAACCCACAAGTTATTAACTTATCATGGGCAAAGGTTCTTTCTACCTCTCTCTCAGCCAATACACTTTCTTCGGCAAAACTGCAATACCCAAAGGTTTGCCTTTAAGTTTTTCTTGCATATGTTTTTCTATGGTTTCGCTCCAATGGTGTTAGGAGAAGATTTCCAACCGAGTTTTCCAAGAACAATAGTTTTTAACTTTAATTCACTCTGATGTCAAATTTCAAGGATGTCCAAGGGAATTTCATTGCAATGTTGCACTAGATCCCGTTATTTCCCTTACGTTGTAATCATTTAAAAAATATTGGATATTGAGATGGAAGTTTTTCATTATTGACAAGAATCAAAATCAACAGGAACTTGCAATTCTTTTTTTCTTTTTCTTTTTTTTTGAGAATCTGAACTTGCAATTCAAATCAAACAAAATCAGAATCCAGAATACTGGTACGTTACTTTTGCTCTATACTTAGGAGTCTCAGGACGGTGTTATTTTAAAGGTTATCAAGTTTTGATATTTATCCTCTGCAGGATTGTGGTTTTTTTGGACTACTGTAGGATTGCTTTTATTTTCATATGAACTGTTGCCTCTTATCCTATTTATTTAATGTTTGCTGTTTTTCTTATATTTAATCCCTTTTTTAGTCTCTTTTTTTTAGGGTCACATATCAATAATTTTGTTAAATTGCATAGTAGGCACATTGAGTTCGGGTGAGAGACTAAGTTATCGTATGATTCTAGGCTTATATAATAAAGTGGTAGTCATCTATCAAATGGTTGTTTAATAATGTACTCATAGCCAATTATGGCTAATTTCTATTTAATGAAATCTATCAATCTTTCTCCTCCAAAAAAAAAAATAAAAATAAAAAGTTGTTTAAGACTTTTTTGTAAAAAAATTTTTAAAAAAAAAAATCTTACCAATATTTATATTTATCAATTTGTGTAATTCTATGTTGAAACTCTTACAGTTTAGCTTTATATTTATCTGTAACAATTGTTGTGCCATTCACTACAACTTCTTTCATTTTTAAAATTAAATGATATTATTGCTCACATGAAAGCCTTTCCTATATAAAATAAAAAACTATTTAATTTTTTTTGTTTTTGATGTTTTAGTCATTTGAAACTCTTGTTATGGATGTATACTATGTGACTACATTTTAGGACTAAAAAAACTTGACAATGTGAGAGGCTGTCCCATTAAAAAAACTTTTTTTTTTTGGGTATTTCAAACTTTTGTTATGGATGTGTACTAAGTGGCTACCTTTTAGGATTTTTTTAAAAATAAAAAAAAAATAAAAAAAAAAACCTTGATATGTGTAAATCTCCATGAATGCATAATATTCATCACATCCCTTAGGGTTTTTTTTTTTTTTTTTTAATCCTAAAATGTAGCCACTTAGTACACATCCATAACAAAAAGTTTGAAATGCAAAAAAAATAAATAAATTAAATAGTATTTTTTTTTTATGGGAAAGCCTCTCATATTGTCAAGTTTTTTTAGTCCTAAAATGTAGCCACATAGTACACATCCATATATAACAAAAGTTTCAAATGACTAAAACATCACCAAAAAAAATTTTTAATAATTATAATTATAAATATATATATATATATATATATATTTATAGGAAAGGCTTTCACATGAGCAATAATATCATTTAATTTTAAAAAATGAAAAGAAGTTGTAGTGAAAGGCACAACAATTGTTACGGATAAATATAAAGCTAAACTGTAAGAGTTTCAACATAAAATTACACAAATTGATAAAAATAAACATTGGCAGTATTTTTTTTTTTTTTTTACAAAAAAGTCTTAAACAACTCTTTTTTTTCTTTTTCTTTTTGAGGAGAAAAATTGATATATTTCATTAAACAGAAATTAGCCATAATTGGCTATGAGTATATTATTAAACAACCACTTGATAAATGACTACCACTTTATTATATAAGCCTTGAATCATACAATACCATAGTCTCTCACCCGAACTCAATGTGCCTGCTATGCAATTCAACAAAATTGTTAATATGTGACCCTAAAAAAAAGAGACAAAAAAAAATGATTAAATATAAGAAAAAAAAAAGGCAAACATAAAATATATAGGATAAGAGGCAACCGTTCATATGAAAATAAACGCAGTCCTACAGTAGTCCCAAAAAAAAAAAAAGTCCTGTAGAGAATAAATATCAAAACTTGATAACATAGTCCTATAGTAGTCCAAAAAAACCACAATCCTGTAGAGGATAAATATCAAAACTTGATAACCGGCCTTTAAAATAACACCATCCTAAGACTCCTAACAGAGAATAAGAATAGAGCAAAAATAATATACCGATATTCAAGATTCTGATTTTGTTTGATTTGAATTGCAAGTTTAGATTCTCAAAAAAAAAAAAAAAAATTGCAATTTCCTGTTGATTTTGATTCTTGTCAGTGATGAAAAACTTCCATCTCAATATCCAATTTTTTTTTTTAATAATTACAAAGTAAGGGAAATAACTGGATCTAGTGCAACATTGCAACGAAATTCCCTTGGACATCTTTGAAATTTGACATCATAGTGAATTAAAGTCAAAAACTACTGTTCTTGGAAAACTTGGCTGGAAATCTCCTCCTAACATCATTGGAGCGAAACCATAGAAAAACATATGAAAGAAAAACTTAAAGGCAAACCTTTGAGTATTGCCATGGTTGTTAAAATCTCAATCTGGATCTTACAATCCTACAATTTTATAATCTCACATGCCCAAAACGATCCAGATCTTTCAAGATCTTTGCGATCATTCAGGATCGGTAGAATTGCACTATTCTGACAATCCTAAACGATCTTGATTTCTTGTAATCTTCTTTAACTTAACAAAAGGTTCAGTTGGACCTAAATAAAAAATAAAATCTCAATAGACCAAGTTTTGCTATTCTAATGTAGAGATAGTGTTAGTTGGACCCAAATGAAAAATAACATCCCAATAAAATGTCATGTTTTGAGATTTTTGGCCTCTTTAAATGATGTTTACAAATGGATGTGGTGATGTATAGTAATTACATCAAATGGATGCAAATTTATGAATGAATGTATAATTTATGTGATTATTTAACATACCAATGTGTTTTTTTTTTTTCTCAAATAATGTAGGATCTTACGATCCACTATCCGATCCTACGATCCACAATCCGATCCTACGATTCACGATCCCACCTACCTTCCACGATCCTACGTAGGATCCCAATTTTGAAAACCATGGGTATTGCAGTTTTGCTGAAAAAAGTGTACTGGCTGAGAGAGAGGTACAAAGAACCTTTGACCATGATAAGTTTATAACTAGTGGGTTTGTTTAATTTGAATATTATTTGTGGAGTGAGGAAGGTGGGAGATGTGAATAACGTGTGGGTTCCTTTTTTTTAGGGGTGTCAATTCGGGTTAACATGTCGGGTTTGTGTCATGTTGAGGTAGGGGTATTCAACTAAATGGCTCAACCCTAACCCGACCTATTTAATAATCGTGTCATGATCTTTCAACCCTAACCTAACCTGTTAATAAAGCGAGTTGACCTGACCCAACCCATTTGACACGCTTAATAAACGAGTTGTGTTGGGTTGACACGAATATAACACAACCCATTTCAACCTACATAATATTAAATATAATATCCATCTAGAAATAATTTTTTTTTTACATCCCAAAAGCAGTGCATACACTTTAAGTCTTCAACTCACGTTCGAAATAATATAGTTCAACAAAAATATAACATTCATCTAGAAATAAGTTCTTTACACTCCAAAAGAAATGCAGATACTTCAACCTAAATTCAAAATAACATAGTTTAACAAAAATAAAATAATATCCTTGGAACTCACCAAATTCTAAGTGTCAATATTGAAAGAATTGGAGCAAACATTAGACTAAAGTTTATAGAACAAAAATATTATGTAGAAAAAATTACTGCAGAATTTTGAAACACCAAGAAAACGGTTTTCTTTAATTCTAAAATCCACTAAACACATGAGAGAGAGAGAGAGAGAGAGAGAGAGAAAGAGCAATAACTAGTTTGAGAATTGGGCATGAGACTATAAGATAGAAGAGTGAGTATTATGGCTGAAATAAAAAATTAAAAAATTAAAAAAAAAATAGATATTTATAAGATGGTTTATAGATTTAGGGTTTGAAGGGCTTAGAGATTTAGGATTTGTAAAGTTTCAATTTTCAATTATATCCCTTGTAAGTTTTTGTAATTACTCACTTTTCTTTTTAACTTTAAAATATATGTTGGATATAAATGGTATTTGACCAATCTAAAATAAAATGAATATTTATTTGTTATACAAGTTAAACAGGTTGTGTTAAGTGGGTCATTTCGGGTTGACACAGATAAATTGGCGTGTCAAACATATCTATTGCGGGTTACGCGGGTTGACCCGTTTATAACATGTTTCTTATCGTGTCACTTTCAGGTCGACCCGTTTATGACCCAAACCTATTAAGGCCCAACCCTAACCCGCAAAAACCCGTGTCGGGTTCGTGTCGTGTTTGTGGGTTGGGTCGAACATTGACACCCCTACTTTTTTTCGGACTCTTTGGCGGTGAGTTTTTTTTTTTTTTTTTTTTTTTTTTTTAATAATAGCGTGTAGTGGGAGTTGAGATAGTAGTTGGATTTTTTGAAGCAGTAAGTAACGTTGTACAGTGGTCCTATTTTGAAGGCATGAGAGTTAGAAATTTATTTTTACAATGTTACCCTCAAGTTTTGTCCCTACTTAAACATAAGGTGTAAGGGTATTTTGGAACAAAAAATAATAATAATCCAATCCAAGCAAGGGAAGTCCCTTAAATAATAGTATAGATATACTAGCCTCTGAGCATGCGCTCACGCACGTGCTTAGAGACTCTTCTATTTTGTTGTGTAAAGGTTAATAATATGCATCCATTATAATTTGGGATTACTACATTTTCCAATCATAAAAAAACCTAGGGGTGTAATGAGTATTATGCGTTTGTAGATGAAATAATTTTTCATCACACTCCTAGGTTTTTTGGTGATTGGAAAATGTAGTAATCCCAAATTATAATTTATGCAAATTATTAACTTTTACCCAACAAAATAGAAGAGCCTCTAAGCACGCACACGGGCATGAACACGTGCTCAGAGGCTAGTTTTATTGTAAGGTGTGCAGTTGCTTCCTCCTTCTCAAATATTGAAATGTCATACATCAAACGCTTTCAAATCACAATTTCTTAACATCTTTCATATTTGAATTTTACATATTAAGTTGACCAATCAATACTTAAAACCTTATAAATTATATTAGAAGTACGTGCGGTTGCTTCCTCCTTCTCAAATATTGAAATGTAATACATCAAACACTTTCAAATCGCAATTTCTTAATATCTTTCGTATTTAAATTTTACATATTAAGTTGACCAATCAATACTCAAAACCTTATAATTATATTAGAAGTACAAATAAAGTAAATTAAGAATAGGGTAGGACTAAACCTCAGAAAGTGACTACATTCTTTCAAAAAAATAGTAAGACACTACATGGACATATCCATGTAGGAAATATGGAATGCAATAAATAATTAGTTTGTGAAGGTGGCTCTCTAATAAATTGCTAAATAAGAACCTTTTACACTGATGACCATAGATAATCAAGTGAAACATTATGAAATATAATGCCTAAAAAATGAGTAAAAAAATAAAGTATATAAATGCAAAACTAAAATAGGAAGGAAATATTTTTAACATGTTCCCAATTTTAAATTTTCTAAAGATGTTGATAATATGTGAGGCACTTCATATACAACAACTTTCTTTCTTTTATCAAGGCCACTTCAAAGAAAAATATAGCATTTGTGAGATATAGAAAAAGACGACAATGAGTCCGAAATTCTCCATAGCAAAAAATTAAGTACCAAATCTATTTCACTTGGTTGTATTAGGCAATGACCACTGCAATCAAAATGCACAGAACCAAAGTTTGATTTATGGATTTAACAACACATAAAACCATAAGAAAACCAATTACACCAAAACTTAAATCTCACTAAGGAACCATAACCAACCAAAAAAACCAAAGATTAAACAACAAAATTAAATTGAACAAAATTGGAATAGAAAATTAATAATTCTATTGATTTACAGTGAAGACCCAAAACTGTGACTGTGGGAGCTCGAGGACCGAGGAAGGGATCGTTGAGCTATTAGTATGATTATTGAGGTATCATAAGCCCGAAGAGGGAATCCACCAGAGGAGAGGAGGAGAAGAGACAAAAAAAACTTTTGGGAGCTCCGATTGGGAAGGACAAGGTGTGGAGAGAGAATCATGGAGGCTAGGGGAAGTTTCCAGTGAGAAGTAGCTTACTGCCTCCGCATTAAATGGTTGTCAACAACTTTATTAGCTGCGTTGATGAGGAAGTGACCTGAGCAGTGGATTTTACAAATAAGCAGCTCCTTCTACGACCTTCATCAGAAGCTTAAGGGGGCAGGTGTCAGGTGTCAGGATGAGAATTTGGGTAGGTGGAAATGAGGGGTCAATATTTGAAGTGCTAAGAAGTATATAAGGAAAGAGAACTTCCAGATAAGAGGGAGGGAGAAAAAAGATAGGCATTGGAACAAGAACATTGAGAGAAGAGCCTGAACAGTGTATAATTCTGAGTATCATTGGCCTCCTCGGGCGAACGTGTAATAAGCCATTTATCTACTCAATCTGTGATCCTTAGTCTTTTTTCCCTATTTTTATCTTCGGGCTAACCCCTCCTTTTTGTTTAATCCACTGTCTTACAAATATATATTGACTTGGGCCTAGTTGAACTGTACCAATATCACTATTCTAAGGGGGCTTGGACTATTTGATCTTTGAGTCCTTACAGTAACCAATCTTTTTTGTAATTTTCGTAATCTATTAAATATAACAAATGTCATATTGAATTGATAAGGCTTATTATTATACATTAAATTGAGAAGACAAACAACATCCTAATAATGAGTAATGACAACCAATGTAATCACCTAATATCTTCTACAAAATAGAATGAGTTTATTTCAAATCCAACTAATGCTACTTGATAGGGATAAACTGTTGCAATTATTTGAATAACTTGGCTATTGCATTCTGCCTTGTGGCTTTGCAGCCCATATATATCACTGAAAATTCTAAAATAAAAATCTAAACCAAACCGATCAAATTCAATTAAAAAAGAAGAAGAAGAATTCAGAGAGAGACAAATAGAGGAGAAACTCTTACAAGAGTGGTGGTCTTTGATATTCTAAGGAGACAATGATCCTAAACATAAAGTTATTTGAATCAATTGGGACTCAAATTTAAGAATTAAATAATAGAATTCAAATTAACACAAAAAAAAAAAAAATATATATATATATATATATACACCAACGATTAGAAAAAAATTCAGATCTTGATAAACTTAGTTGACATGGCCATAGCTGTGCTTGTTGTGTCCACCATTCCTGCACTTGGTTCTACAAATGAGTCAAAAAAATTAGAACCAAAAAAAAAAAAAAAAAACCTTTATTTAATATTTATTTTTCATGTTTTTCACCAAAAAGAAAAGTGAAACATGCAACTTACAATGTTCCAATTTTGTAGCTTGAAGAGACATTCGCCAGATCCCCTTGGAGAGTCTTATGAGTATTTTTGGCAAATAGAGGAAAGCTTTTATGGAGAAATTGTATCAAAGTTGTGCAGGAAAATAAATTATCAGAGAGGAAGAGAGAGGAAAGCATATAGAAAAAATAAATAAATAAGAATGAAGTGTATTTTTTGAGTGGGAAGGAATATAAAAGGTGCAAAATTTGTAACTACCCAGGAGCCAGAAAGATTGAATTTTCATAGTAGTTTAGTGGGAAGTTTGTATTCTGTAGTGAGATTGTATGTAATTTGTGAGAGGAGTTTTTGTTTTGTAGTGGGAAGTTGAAGACGTGAAGTAAGGAAGTTAATCAAAAGTAGTTTTTGTTTAAATAAGCATTTTTACCAAATTTTGCCCCTACTTAAACGTACACTATAGGGGTATTTTGGAAAAAAAAAATCAAATCCAAATAGGAGAAGCCCTTAAATAATAGTAGTCGTAGTGGTGGTAGTAGTATAAGGCCCTATCATAATGGGCTCTTTATCAACCCAAAAATAAAAAAGCACATACCGGGCTCTATGTTCTGCCATGAATTGGGCCTATGGACTCCTAAACTCTCTGCAATTCCATCAAAGTAATGGCAACTAATGCTTGCTTATTTTTACTTTATTCTGTATATTTTGTCTTGAATTTTACTCTTTGATTTTTTAAGCTGTCTGTCTTCAAAGTGCTTAGAAATAATTGGGAATTGGAAAATTTGTGTGTTTGTTGTGTTTTCTTGCTTGTTTTTTTTTCAGTTTTTGTGGGACTAAAGGGTTTTTGTTATTACTACTGACTTACTAAGCAAACCTCTAGTACAACACATAAGTTGCGGCAAATTTGTGCCTTAGCCCCCAAATCAGGTATTTTTGTCTCACTCTCTCTCATTTGAGCAACAAGTAGGCTGAGAGTTCTATCTTCTCACTATCTCAATTCCTTTGTACTGTCCAAAACAGAGAAGAGAGGGCAGAGAGCTTTCTGCCTCTATCTTTCTCTCTTTCTCTATTTCAATAATGATCCATAGGCATTGTGCAGTATGTTAGTCCATTGAAAGATATTTTCTCTACAATAAAAAATAAAAAATAAAATAAAAAATCTAGTGGATCAAATGGGTCCAAAATTGCAATTTGGATACAAACTTTCAGTCGCATTCCTCAACTATTATAAGCGACTTGAACCCATTTCAACTAGTAAAGTCTTTGAGTATCAATCGGTCGCCTTGTAGCTATTGCCTAGCTCAGGTCTGAAAATTGACGAGAAGACCATTGAATAAGAAATCTGAGGTTTGCTTATACCAAAAATTTATTGGTGTCTTGATCTAATGGTAAATAGCATAATTATAAGAAGTGGACATCATAAGTTAAAAGTCTATAATTAAAATTAAAAAAAAAAAAATGAACCCACCTTATATATATATATATATATATATAGAGAGAGAGAGAGAGAGAGAGAGAGAGAAGGACGCATGGATCTTCCCCTTTATTTATTTCGTACGTGGATCATATAATTACCGAAGATGGTGTCAAAGGTTGGTCAAGTAATTAACCCTATTAAGATAATGAGTTTGGAAATGTGTAGGAGCATTCGTATTGGTGGAGACAAATTGCTAAAATGCTAAATTTACCAACCAAATATAACAAAATGCTCCTGAATCAATGGAGGAAAAGCCAAAATTTTTTGTTGTTAAGCTATAGTGCACAGCCATCTTTGCGTGTGCATTGTACATAGCTTAGATGTTAACAAAAAAAAAACAATATTATATTAGGTCATCCAATGTAGCTCAGATTATTAAATGATTTTTTTGTTCTTTTCCTTTCTTATTTTCCCGTTGCATGTCTCCTCTCTCTTCTCATCCTCCACTGTAGCTCTGATTTTTTGTTTATATTATTTTATTGTGTTGAATGCTATAATAAAACTACTAATGTTGGGTGTTAAAGTAAGATAGTAAAATAGATAAAATAGCTTTTTGTAGTGCCAAATTACTCAATTTTTGCCACCTCCAATATTGATGCTCGGAATTTTGCATTGTGAAGCCCTTTTTACATTGTGATGGGATCAGAAGGTACAAGTTTTGTCGATCTAACTTTAAAAAAAAAAAAAAGATGGCAGTGCGACTGTGCGTCCATGTTTGTGAAGCACTTTTGAGTTTTGACTGTGGCCTCTTCTTTGATTTGATGCAAAATGGAGATTCTAAAAGTAGGGTTTTTTTTTAAGATTGTAATGGTGTAATCTCTCTCTCTCTCTCTCTCTCTCCCTCCCTATCTGTCTGTGCAAAATTCAGATTCTTGAAGTATAATCCTTCCAAATTTAGATTAATAGTGGGAAAAACTAGAATAATGCTCTATGGATATTGGTTTAAGAGATATTTTATAAAAAAAAAATTTGAGAAGAGAAAAAAAAAACTTTTTTTAAATAGTTTTTTATATTTCTCATAAAAATGATATCAAAACTTTTCTAAAATAATTCATAAGCAAATACTTTTAGAGTACCATATAATCACACTCTAAATATTATGACAGTTACTATTTATTCTCTTTATTTTCCAATTGGAAAAAAAACTCATCAGCAAATTTCTCTTTATGTGATCCAATTTGTTGACCAAGACTATATCGAGGCTCTCAAAGGAAGAAATCTTAATCATTGCTACCTACCCCTAATCAAGCTGAAATTGTTTGCATATTGTCTAAATTTTTGGACTACTTGTGTTCTAGAACATGGAACAACTACTCATTGATAAGAGTGAGACTTGTGTCCTGTGGCTAGTTCCACTGGATACGCTAGGATATGGACACGTGTCCAAAATTGGACGCGTGTCCACATCTCAACGTGTCTAGTGGAACCGGCCACTAGACACAAACCCAATTCTATTGATAAAGGATCCTAATTATGCTCCAGAATACTCGTAGGATGCTTTTATTTTTTATTTGATTTCTTTCTATGGGATTGCGGGTGTCTTTATTAGCTCTTATTTGTGAAATACAATTCCATATAACTATCTAAGCATTAGGAAGGGCATAATAAATGACAAAATGCTTCAGAAAGTTGAAAATAAACGTAGATCCAAAGATTCACCTATTTGAAAGAAATTATGTATTGATGATAATATGTGGACTGCAGATTGAAGATTGGGAGAACCCAAATTTTACAACTTATGTCAATTTTAAGTTAATTAAGCTAATTAATAGGTTAAGCCCTATTGTTAATGTAATTTTAGAAACATTTTTAAGGTTTAAATGTACTCCAATAGAGATAGCTCAAGAATCATTTAAGGAAATATTTTCAAGACTTTCCTGTAAGAATAATGTCAGAAATACAAACTTTTTTACAAAAAATTTTACAAACTACTGATGTGATGAATGGTTATTGGTAAATAAAAAAGTGAAACTAATGACAAGCCTAGATGAAAACTAATAAGAAGTTGGATACATGAACATTTTGTAAAAATGTTATAAAATAGTTTGTGACTGTAACATTACTCTTCTTGTAATATGTCAATTTTAAGCTAATTAACAGATTAAGCCCAATTGTTAAATTAATTATAGAAACATTTTTAAGATTCAAATGTACGCCAATAGTGATAACTCAAGAATCACTTAAGGAAATATTTTCAAGATATTCTTGTAATTTTTTTTTTTTTTTAAATAGTTACAACATGCTGATTACATCACAATTCAAACAATTTCTTCCCTAATCCCTTAAGCAATTTATGCATAGAGAGATGCCAATTAAGTTACAAAACTCTTAACTAGACCTTCCTTTTACAAGATTTACAATGTATGTTAAAGTTCATTTTTTAAACTAATATATAATTCGCATAATTTGTCATTATAACTATCATGGTAATAACCTTCATTTGTTTTCTTCTATCTAATATGGTTCTGAGCTGAGCATGTTGCTTTATAAGATGTAAAATAATGTCAAACAAATGTACGTAAAGTCAATACACAACTCATTTCATCATGTTGCTCAACCCCATTGATTTTTACACTTTAAAAAGAAAACTAAATAAATTTGGAGGATACAGTTTTTATTTTAGGGTAACTTATCTTTACTGTCAAACCGAATTTAGTGGAAAACTGCACCTCCGTGTTTTGCTACGTCCAATATTTACTTTTTTTTTTTAAGATAATTTTAATATATAGTGTTCACTTTTGATAATTGCATTTTATCATCAGATCAAGACACCAATTGATTTTTTTGTATAAATGAAGATTGAACCTCAGATTTCTTATTCGATGACAAAAGACTTATAGGCAGAAAAGGAAATTAATCATTTAGGCAAAGTTTGGCTCCTCTTCTCTGGCTAAATTCTTGATACATTAATATATCTATTAATTTACAACCGCATAGGAACCCACAAAGAATATTAAAAAAAAAAAAAAAAAAAAAAAAAAACGTTGAAATTTGATATTTCATGTCAACATTCAAAAATAAGTTCTTCATAAATATTCCCTCAAAAATAAAAAGTTTTTCATGAATAGATTCTCATCATTAAAAAAAATAAAATTCATGAATATGGATCTATCTAAAACCAACAATACATAAAGGTTTTCTAATAAGCAGCAGAAGATTTGTAACATGAGTTATCGTCACGCAGGGGTGGCTGCACATACACTTGGGGTTCAAATGAACCCTGGCCCCTTACCTAATAATAAAAAATAAAAAATAAAATTATTTATGGGTTGGGTTCAAGTTAATTTACTAATTTAATTTACTCATAAAAATACTTTTCACACCTTGTTTTAAATCTTGCACACCCTGATTACATGTGGGTTAATAATTATATAGTGCAAGCGGAGTTGAGTTTTGTCATTTAGTTTAAAATGTTTTTATAAAAACAATGACAAATATTTAACCACAATTGCATAAAAACAAAAATATTATACAAACTTAACAAAATAAAATGGTTACACTAACATTGACAATAGATAATGAATACTAATAATAAACTATTATGAAACGATTTCAAAATATGAAAACTCGTAGAAGGAAATTGTAAATTTCATGTGTGTGTGTGTGTGTGTGTTTTTTATATAACTCAATTTTGTTTAATTTAAGTTTCTTAATAACCCCTCAAGAAAAATTCCTAAAGCTGCCACTGTCTTCATGTAATAGCTGGCTATCATATTCGTACATTTGGACCAAACATCTTAAGACCCAAATTTATATTTCTAGTTTTTCAAAATGAACTTGGCATATCAACAAATTTTTCTTTGAAAAAAAAAATCCCAAATGCACTATACTTCGAAGTTCACATTCTAATATCCATTACATTTACATCAAGTCAACAAAATAGAAATTACAAGCTAAACAAATCTAAAATTGAACGAGCCAAAGCAATAAAAAATGAAATAAGGAATAAGACTATCCCAGCTATAATTATCCATTGCCATTACTATTAATAGGATATGTGTGGTTGGGAAGATTTTGGGGAGATTGAAAAAAGGAGTGGAAAATATGAGAAAAAATAAGTGGAAGAGATGCTTGGTCAGAAGGGGGAGGGAGAGAGAAAAATGTTAGGTTCGGCTATTTTATCTTTGGGCCCACCAAAACTTTTACTCTCCCCAAATTAGGGAGAAAATGAAGGAGAAAAGGGGATCATATGTTTTGGACTAAATTGTCATTTTCCAGCAACTTTTTGTTTTTTGGGTATTTTTGGTTTTTTTAGTTTCTTTTATTCACATTGTTAGTTAGTTTTGGCTAATGCTTTTTTATTTTTTATTTTTTTGGGTGCTTATCTCCCTTTTTTTTTTTTCTTTTTCTTCTTTTTGGTTTTATCTGTTTATTTCATTCTCATTCTTTTTCCTTTTTCCTTTTAATCTATTTTGGATCTTTTTGGCTTGTGCTTTTTAAAAGTAAAAAATAAAAAATAAAAATTGAAGTGTCCATACACAATTTTTTAATAAAAATATGTGATGCCTTTTGTTTTATTTAATAAGGACGTAATTGTAAATTTATACCAACTTCATTTTACATCTCTCATTTTTCTTCTCAGCCAAACAAATGAGTTTTCCATCTCTCAACTTTTCCATCCTCCTAACCAAACACATATAAGAAAAAAACTAAATCTTTCATATCCTTCCACTTTTCTATTAATCATTTCCATTTTTTATCCTTTCATTTTTCCACCCCTCCAACTACGGATATCAATTTGGGTTAGCATGTCGTATCGATGTAGGGGTATTTAGTTAAAGGACTCAACCCAAACTCGACTCATTTAATAATCATGTCATGGCCCTTTAACCCTAACACGACCTGTTAATGAACGGGTTGATATAACACGACCCACTTGACACGCTTAATAAACGGGTTGTATTGGAGTGACACAAATGTAACACAAACCATTTTAACCTGCCTCATATTAAACAGGCTAGGTTGACACAAATTCAATCCATTTAACCCGCTTCAAAAAAAGCACCTAATAAATATTGTTATAAATTTAATGAACAACAAATTTAATACAAACTTATAATATAAAAATGCCTATTAAGGATACAATTTGAAAGTTAATAATAACATCAAATACTTAAAACACATTGCCAAAAAGTTCAAAATAACATCATAATACTTAATAAATATTAAATCCATGATGTAATACCACGATACCATCCATCTAGAAATAAATTATTTACATCCCAAAAAATGTGCATACACTTCAATCCAAATCAAATAACATAATTCAACAAAAATATAACATACACAGAATTTGCCTAATACTAAGTATCAATATTGAAGAGAGTCCTTATTTTCTTGAACAAGCTCTCTCCATGATGTATTATCGTTTTCTATTTGTATTTAATGAAGTTTATGTCTTTTATCCAAATATATATATATATTGAAAGAGTTGGAGCAACCAATAAACTGATCATGACTATGATTATGAGTATCATTCATAGATTCTTTAGGGTTTGTAAAGTTTCAACTTCCAATTATATCACTTATAAGTTTTTGTAATTACTCACTTTTTTTTAATTTAAAATATAAGTTGAATATAAAAGGTATTTGACAAATCTAAAATAAAATGAATATTTATTTGGTATACAATTTGAACGGATGGTATTAAATGAGTCATTTCATGTTGACATGAATAATTGACATATCAAAAGTGTCAATTATGGGTCACGTAGGTCAACCCGCTTATAACACGTTTTTTTTTTTTATTATATCTCTTTTAGATCAACCCGTTTATGACCATAACTTGCTAAGCCCCAATCCAAACCCATAAAAACCCGTGTTATATTTGTGTCGTGTGACACCCCTGCCTCCAACCAAACAGAATCTTAATTAGGCCCTAAATAGGGCACATAATGAAAAACAAAGTATACATAGTAGGTGAAGGAGCATATTAATTACAGTATTTACGAAGAAAATATAAGTTCACTTTCATTGATTTAGAATACGTATAACGTAACAGATAATGAACCATACTCATCATCAATCATCATAACATAATGCAAATTTAGAAACCAAGTGAATATGCTAGACAAAAGGAATATTAAATAAATAGAAACAAACTCGCTTACGTTGAGTAAATTACAATCTAAGATTTTACAAGGATTCTGCGCAAAATCATATGGAATACACATCGCTATATATAAAGCTTTTTTTTTTTTTTTTTCCTTTCTTTTTTCTAAAAAAACTATGAAACAATTTGGTTCGGCTAGAGAGAATCAGAGAAGGAGAACGTGCAAACTCAGAGATGAGAGGGGGATTAGTGAAAGCTTGATTTGTATTGAATGGCTCAAATCAACGTCCCAAAAAAGGTCTTCACAAATGTGTAAATAACCTTTTATCTGAAACCTTTATTAGAACAATGATTTTTTAACATGAAATTGAAATAGCATCACGGAGTTCGTACCCTTGATATACTAGTAGAAGTGATAGGCAACAAGGTTGAACAATCATGGTGCAGAAGGCGATGATACCTCACTGAGATTCCCATCATGAGTCCACATAAACATTCTAGTGCAAACTGCACTGCTTTCCTTGTTTTCTCATAAAGCCATCTTCTTAACCAAGCAAGTAAGCTGAGAAAAGAACACATCAGTATGAACATGAAAGCAACACAATAGAGCCATGTAAGTGGAGCTGGAAAACCTACAGATGCTAGCAACATCACTGCAATTATGGCTGCGAATTCGCTGATGTGACCACAAACAAGCCCATATATATTATCAACTGCACGGTTGAACTTGGCTTCAGCTATGGAAGACACACAGAAGACAATCGAGATGTAAATGAAAGCCTTCATGGTTCTTGGGTGAGTAGCATGAGGATTAAAATCGGTGTTTAGATACTTCAATGGTATAAATGAGACAAATAAAGGGATCACAAATGCAAAGATTTTAAGTCGTGTGCCATGAGGAAGTGGAGAAGGTAATGAGCTTCTCCGCTGTTGTGATGGTAGAAATGATATGAATCCATGCGCTGGTCGATACAAAAACGAAGACATCCCTAAAGGTTGCTAATAAAAAAAAAAGTTTGAGAAGACTGACTTCAGTTCAGAGACTAAAAGGTTGCTAAATGAACTAAGGTGAACAAAATTGAACCACCAAGGAGGACTGACTTTAGAGTGAGCATATAATATGAAAAAATTAATGGATCATGGATCATGAATTGTTGTATATGCACTGAAGCAACTAGCAGACAATGTTTCTGGTTTTTTCAGATTACGTGTGAACTAGGAGCTTGTTCCAGTATATAGAAAATGTCTATTAAAATAAAATATTACATCTACAAGTTAAAATAGTTGCAATAGTAACTTAAAAGTGTTAAACTATTGCATTAACAATAATAAGTTGCAATAACTTATAATTTTCAACTACAATAAAAGTTATAATATATTAGGAAAAATTGTTGCAATAACTTAAATTGAAAGAATCGTTACAATAAATTGATACAAATTGTTTTTACAATCTATTGCAACGAAAATTTCGAATTAATAGCTTATTGCAACGAAGTTACCATTGCAATAATTTGATATTAATTCTTTTACAATCTATTACAATGACAAACACGTAATTACAACGAATATTTCGTTGCAATAATTTGATATGAAGATATCATTACAGTAATTTAATCCAATTTATTTTGTTCAATTATTTGCAATCTATTATAATAAGTTTCATGAAGAAATAGCCTATACTTACAAGATATTCGAAATAGTAAATTGTTTATTGCAACAATATATATATCATTGCATCAAAGTTATTATTAAAATATTTGGAGTTTATTGCAACAAAAATTTTTGTTGTATAAACTTATTGCTTCAAATTTTATTGCAACATCTTATACCAACTATTGCAATTAGAGTCTCTAATGCTATTGAAATAGTTTTTTTTGTTACAATATACGTTTTTTGTTGTAGTGTTCTAACGTTAGTAGTTTGAATCACGAATAGCTCTTTTGGTCAATTAAGAATCTTTGATTTCTTGAGAGCTACCAAAACCTATAGAAACTTTAGAAAGACTGAAAGAGCGAGGATGGAGCGTACTCTTCTGACTTCTCCAATATGGTGGGTTCCATTCTACGTGTAGATGAGAGGACACTAGCTAACTAAGGAAATGAAAATGCGTCTGATCATGGTTCTATATATGGAGATTACCTTTTTTTGGTTTAGATTTATTTTAGGGATATAAACATTTTTATAATCTTTTCACAATGGTTTTTTTTTTTTATAGCAAATAATAAGATAGCGAGAGGTGATATTTGAACTATGACATAAGCTATCAAAAATAATTTTTTTTTATTATTCAGTTAACATTTGGACCCAATTTTTTCACAACCTTCACGTGGTTTGTTAATTATGATTGGTATATAAACAAAATGTTGGTCCTATATCACAAATTATCACCTTTATGAATAATACTGAAAAAAATAATAATAAAATAAGACTCCAATTTTTTAATTAAACCTGACATAGAGACAGTAGAATGGAAAGCTATGGCCGTAGAATATATTTCAAAAAGAAGAAGGCAAATTACACCCTCTAATTTGTCTAAAATTCAATTTAATCTAATAACTTCACTTTCATTCAATTTCAATCCTCTAATTTTGGAGTTTATTCAATTCAAACCTCTCAATAATGTTTGTTAAAAAAACCATTTGAATTATTATTTTTTAAAATTAAAAAAAAAAAATGCTCTCTCTCTCTAGCTTCGACCATGGCCAAAACTCATGTTTGGCCACTAATTATCTCTCACTCTCTCTCTCTTTTGAATTGGTGTCACAAGCTTAGATTGGGCATGGAGACAGTTGCCTAGGGATTTTTGAGCTTCCTCTTTCCATTGTCGTTGTCCCTGGCACAGTAATATTTGCTACCAAACCCAATTGATGATTAGGGCATTAGGTGTGTGACCTTGACCTCCAACACATCCTTACTAGTTCCCCCATTGGCCTTTAGCCATACCATCCTCGAAGACTCTAACTTTGTCCAACATCAAACTCTTACCTTTCACAAACTCTTACCTTTCACAAAAATAATAATAAAATAAAACTCCAATTTTTTAATTAAACCTGACAGAAAGACAGTAGAATGGAAAGTTATGGCCGTAGAAAATATTTCAAAAAGAAGAAGGCAAATTACACCCTCTAATTTGTCTAAAATTCAATTTAATCTAATAACTTCACTTTCATTCAATTTCAATCCTCTAATTTTGGAGTTTATTCAATTCAAACCTCTCAATAATGTTTGTTAAAAAAACCATTTGAATTTTTTTTTTTTAAATTTAAAAAAAAAAAATGCTCTCCCTCTCAATAATGTTTGGCCACTAATTATCTCTCACTCTCTCTCTCTTTTGAATTGGTGTCACAAGCTTAGATTGGGCATGGAGATAGTTAGCTAGGGATTTTTGAGCTTCGTCTTTCCATTGTTGTTGTCCCTGGCACAGTCATATTTGCTACCAAACCCAATTGATGATTGGGTGTGTGACCTTGAACTCCAACACATCCTTATTAGGTCCCCCATTGGCCTTTAGCCATGCCATCCTCGAAGACTCTAACTTTGTCCAACATCAAACTCTTACCTTTCACAAACATAGCTGTTTAATCAAAAGTTAATTTTAACCTTTTAATTATTTTTTTTAGATTACTTGAGATGGATTAAGATTTGTTGTTGTTATATTGAGATGGACTAACATTTGTTGCAGTTATTTTGAGATGGATTTCGGTATACTTACACCAGCTCAAAGTGCAATTTAACTTCATAGACTAGGTTTGGGGTCTAGAAACACATAACTTAATAATAAGACTTTTAAAATATGCACAAGTTACCACTACACACTCTTGGTGCGATGATTACTCCACAGGTATAAGTTCTTGTAAAATTTGGAGGAGCAAGGGCCGGGGTTCAAGTCTCCAGAAACAAGCTTAATACACATATACACTTAGATTAGGTTAGAGTATAACTTCATCTTATATCTAAAATATATATATATATATATATATATATATATGCACAAGTTAACAACCAGAGAAAATGAGAAATCCTAAAAGACTAAGTTACTGAAGTGACTAAATTATACTACGGGCCTAATTGAATTAGTGTTCCAATCTTCTTCCATGATGCATAGTTGCCTTCCATGTGACATAAATGAGATAATGGGCGGTTATTTCCATCAACGTCTATTGGCCACATTAAAGGTACATGAGTTTCTGGTTGGTAATGAAATGTTTTTTTGGGTTTCGCTTTTAGTATTAGAGCATCCGCAGTAATTAAGCTATTTTTTTAGCTATTTGACACCATCAAAAGTTACTTTATCTATTTTATCTACTCATTTTACAAAACATTCAGTAGCAGTGGATCTAATTTAGCTTTTAGCACAATCAAATAATATATCTACTACAATAAAATAATACATCCCCCACCACCACCACCACCACCACCACCACCTAGCCCACAGTCTACTCCTACCGCCACCACAACCACCAAAATTAGCCCACAACTACCCAAGATAATCAACCCACAACCACAAAAATAAAACCCACAGAGCTTCGATCACAAATTCAACAATCCGAAACCAGAAAAATTCCATGAACCCAGAAAAATTCCCGCAAAAAGGAGTGAACGGAGAGTGGAAGGCTTCGGCAGAGAGTGGATCGGCCGGTGAGGAGCGAATGGAGCTGGGTCAGCAAAACAGATCCTACCCAACACCGAAATATCGGACCAAGCTAATCGATTTCTCAGAGAAAAAAAAAATCAACAATACACAAATTCAACGACATTACAGTATAAACTCAAAACCCAGTAGTAATCTTCCAATTCAAGTAACAACAATACACAAATCAGAGCACAATCAAACTCTTAGACCTCTATGCATGCAAAAGGAACACAAAAGAACAAACAAACTGATGATGTCGAAAAAATCACCAGTGAGCCACACGATACTCGCACACTCAGAATGTAACCTGCACAACACAAGAAAGGAGAAAGACCTTAACAGAGAGCACCAATGTGGTGCCGGCCAAATACCCTCCGAAGGTCAAGTTAGGATCTCTTACAACTCCAGAGTGCTAGAGAGGGTCAATTATGCGTACCTTGATTTGTGAGGGTATTGGGGCTTTTATAGTAGTCGAAGATTAACCTTTTTCCCTTGGAATCGAAGTCCTTTCCTTCTAAGAATCCTTTTTGAGAAATCCTAAACGTGTTGGACAAGTCTTTTTCTTATAGAGAAGATCTTCATTAATGTGCGCAGCTTCTAAAATCCTTTTTGTGCTAGGATTCTATTTACCTCAAGATTCTATGGTGTGCGCCGCAAGTATTCCCTTCTAGGGTTTTTTGGAGATCATGAGATAACAAGATCGGATGCCTCACAGATCCTTCACCCGTCCGTGCTGAGTCCGTCCATGTGTGGATCCATCCAGTACATATAAGGGTTCGTCTATATGGACCCACCCGTCATGTATAATTCTTCCTCTTCAGTTGCCCCCTTCACCCTGTGGGTCCATAACATCAAGACGGACACATGGGGTGACGGTTTGATAGGGAATTTGTGAACTTAGTGTAGCCCTGACAGTCCTGACAGTAAATCATCAGATCGTACGACACGTGTTACCTTTCCACTGGTTCTTTTCTTAGATCGAAGCGTCGCTTTGTCTTCCATGCACTCCCAGTATATATATCACCCATTTCCCTTTCATTTTTACACTTTTTCGCTGAGAATACATTGTCAGAGTGCATCTGTCAACGTTGTCAAAGGTTACTCTGTCCTATTGCTGCTTCCATCACAATCATCTTTCCGTCATCTTTCTGACTTGGTAAGTATTCCACTTTTCTTTTTTGTATGTTTCCCTATCCATCAGATGCATTCTTTTACTTTCCTAGACTTTATTTTCCCCGTCACCTTTTCTAGACTTGTCATAGTCTTAGGTTTTGTCATCTCGTGTAGGCGATGTCTAGTGCGTCAAATAATCAATCCATTGTCTATGAAGGGGCGGATTACGAGGAGGTATACCCGTCAGGTCACAAAGACCACTACAGTACGAGGGAAGAGAGGAGTCCATCCACCTCTAACCAGTCCTCAACAAATGAGGATATGGAGATGGCTGATTTAGAGGAGAGTTCTGATGACATAGGGGAAGAACCAATAAATACCGTCATGGGTGCTAACGGACCTAGGGAGTTCATCATGCTACCAGAGTGGACGGTGAATGCCTTTATGTCAACCATCAAGGAGAAACATTTTATTACTCTTAGAGCCAACTACCAGATTCCAAACAATATCCCCATCTGTCTACCCTCTGAGTCAAAGAAATGCTACTATGAAGGGGTGGCAGGTCTCGGGGTATACGAACAGATGTTAAAGGCAGGGTTAAGGTTTCCATTAAATTCCCTTCATCGTGAGCTTCTTAAATATCTGGGCCTATCCGTCAACCAAGTATCCCCAAACGCCTAGAGGGTCTTCATAGCCATAGAGGTTCTTTTTGGTGCTATGACGGACGGTGCTAGAAGGTTAACAGTCCTAGAATTCCTCCACTGCTACCGCTCAGACGAAATTGACAAGTCACGAGGGATGTACAGTTTTGTGGCTAGGAGTCCTTTGTTGAAAGTCATATACGATACCTCAGATTCCAATAGGGACTGGAAAAGTCGTTACTTCTTCCTAGAAGATGACGAATGGATGTATCGTCCAGGGGACACGGAACACATGCCTGTCGACACAACTTGGGGTGTGTTGCATCCGTCTGGTATGGGCCCGTCCTATAGTTTTGAACTCATAACCCGTCCAGTTGATTGTAGTATTTTAATTCATTTTTTCAACAATTTTTTAACTGTCTTCTTCTTTATAGTTAGATGACGTGCACAGGTTGATCTTGAAGAGTTCAACTTTCTCGAGAGAATTTTTAACAAGACCACCCCGGAGGAAAGAACTTGGGCTAAATTGGTCACACTTGATACCATCCACTGGTATTGTGACGAACCTAAGCCTTCGCCAGCAGCCAAAAAGTACGACCCCCGAATTCGCCAACGTAAGTCCGTCATTTCATTCTGTTAGGACGGTTTTGATTTGATTTGATATTATTATCAATATTCATATATTTTTGTTTAAACTAACCTCCTTCGTCTACCTCTCTAGAGATGGTCAATGCCAAGAGGAAGGCTCTAATTAAGGCAAATGCTGCCAAGAAAAAGGAGACCGTCAACGTGGACCCTACGAAGCCGGGCTCAAGCAACCAGGCCCAAAAAAGGAAGTATCTGCCAAAAGGGGACTATCCTCCCAAAAAGCCAAAAATCCCCTTGGAACCCGTCGTAGGGTTAATGGCTGGGAGTTCGAAGACGGTCACCCCAGCCAAGCCTGGGGCTGGCAAAGGCTTTATGAAGGGTTCATTTGCCCAACAAGAGAATCCACCCATCCCCCTCCTTCAAGAGGATTCTAAATATGCTCTGGAGAAGTTATCATCTATCATAGCTACTGAAGACTATGAATATTTGAGCAATCACTCGACAGAGGCAATGGGCAAGACGGGGCTATTCAGCATTGCTCAGGTAGTCCTCCATCTATTTTTCATCTGTCCACTTCTCTTAGTTTGGAACTAATCTTTCCTCCCTATTTCTCAGGCTATGATCATGGTGAAGGGGCTGATGGGGCGGTGCCTGAATTGTGAGACCACATTGGACTGTTTACGAGATAAGATGATGGTGATGGAGGAGGAGCTGGACGAACTGAAGGCTTGGAGGGTTGTCCAGTTGCAAAAACTTTTGACGGCGGAGAAAGCAAGGGATGAGTTTTACCAAAGGACAGAGGAGCTAAAAAAGGTTCTAGAGGAGAAGGACAATGAAATCCGTCATGCGAAGGAGGTTGTGGTACGAGAATACCGTGACTCCGACGACCTTCTGACAGAGCTTGGAGTCTCTTATGGAGACGGCTTCGATGAAGCCCTCCGTCAAGTAAAGTCTATATATCCCGAGCTTGACGTATTCGCCGTCAACATTAATGCCCAGGATCAGTCGTCAATTCAACCCGTCCATTCTGAGAATACAGACGAGCTATTCGGTGAGAATGCCCCGTCGCCCATGCCCAAGACGAAGGAGCCAATGTTGAAGTAGAAAATGAGCAAGCCTATCACCTATCTGACGTTTTGGTTGAGGAGAAGGATGGAACCACTACCCCAGCTGCACAGCAGTAGTAGTCTTTTTTCATTTTTATTATTATTTTTTTTTTTATGTAAGAATATGTGGAGAACAGCTTTATGATTTCCCCATCATGTTTTGGGGCTATGTAGACATTTCCCTTTGGGGGATTTTATTTATTTGTTAAACTATGCTAGGTCCGTCGACCTTTTGATGTTTTGTTTTGTGGAATGCACCCATCTTCTTTGTTTAAACATGTTTTTGTTTTTTGTGGACTTTGGATTTTATCAATTCTTTGATAAACTCCGTCCATATTGTAACTTTTCGTAAAACTTTGTCTCACTTGGATAATCCGTCTAGTTTGTGGGCTTCTAGCTGATACCTGTCCATTTTTGGACTTTAATTTTTCATCCTTTTAGGATGATCCATCCAACTAATGGACTTAGGTTGCACTCGTCCACTTTGGGACTTAAGATTTTTATCCTTTTGGGACGATCCGTCTAGCTTGTGGTCTTAGTTTGTACCCATCTGCTCTTAGACTTGGAATTTTCATCCTCTTGGGATGATCAGCCCATTTTGTGGACGTAGATTATATCCATCCACTTTTTGGACTTGGAATTTTCATCCTCTTGTGATGATCCGTCCATTTCGTAGACGTAGATTATATTCGTCCACTTTTTGGACTTGGAATTTTCATCCTCTTGGGATGATCCGTCCATTACGTAGAAGTAGATTATAACCGTCCACTTTTGGACTTAGAATTTAAGTAGAAAAAACATAGTCATGTCTGAATATTCCTCTTATTAATTAAAAAGAAAAAACCATGCGTTTGTAAAAAGTACCTACCCCCTTGGGCTTAAAAAGGCACTTGTAGAAAGAATTGTTTTGAACTCAAAACTAGTAATAGTAAAACTAAATAATAATAAACTGGGAAATTGGGGAAAGTCGATGCTCTTCATATCGTCTCTACTGGTAATATTTCTGTAGGTGCTCCGTGTTCCATGGGTGTTGTTGTTTCCGTCTGTCCAGAGTTTTGAAGTGGTAGGTCCCCTTCCTCTGCTACGACGTGATCCTATAGGGTCCTTCCCAGTTAGGGCCGGGCTTTCCTTGCGAAGGATCTCTAGTAGCGCCCATTACCTTCCGTAGTACTAGATCTCCAATCTGAAAGTCTCTATGTCTGACATTGGAGTTGTAGTATTTTGCCATGAGATTCTGGTACCTCGCCAACCTCTGCTCTGCTGTTGCCCGTACCTCGTCCACCAGGTCTAGCTGAAGGCGCAAGGCCTCTTCATTTTTATCTTCATTGTAGTTCTCCACCCGATAGCTTGTAAGCCCTAACTCCACTGGGATGACAGCACCACTTCCATATGCTAGCCGAAACGGCGTTTCTCCAGTGGGTGTTCTTGCTGTAGTACGATATGCCCATAGGACGCTTGGTAGTTCGTCAGGCCAGATGCCCTTTGCCCCTCGAACCGGGTCTTGATTATCTTGAGCAAGGACCGGTTCATGACTTCGACTTGTCTATTGGCCTGTGGGTGTGCGGGCGATGAATAGTGATTCTTGATACCCAACTCCGAACAGAAGTCCCTAAATGTGCTGTTGTCGAACTGCTTTCCATTGTCAAAGACTAGCACTCTTGGCATCCCGTACCTGTAGAAAATATTCCTCCAAACAAATTTTCGAATGTTTTTCTCCGTGATAATGGCTAGGGCCTCTGCTTCCACCCACTTAGTGAAGTAGTCGATACCAACTACTAGAAATTTTAGTTGCCTTACTGCTATAGGGAAAGGGCCCATGATGTCTAGTCCTCATTGGGCGAATAGCGAAGGGACGTCATGGGTGTCAGCTCCTCGGACGGTTACCTGATCAGATTACTGAACCTCTGACATTTGTCGCAGGTTTTGACGTAAGCTTGTGCGTCCTTTAGCATTGTAGGCCAATAGTACCCTGCTCGGATCAACTTGTGCACTAAGGACCGTACCCCTGAATGATTTCCACAGATACCCTCGTGGACTTCTCTTATCACGTAGTCTACTTCCTCGTGATTTAAACACCTCAGGTACGGTCGCGAGAATCCCCTTTTATATAAGACATCCTTCATCAGCACAAATCGCGAGGCTTGGACTTTCAATTTCCTAGCTGCGTCTTTTCCGTCTGGTAGCATGCCAGATCTCAGGTATGCCGTTAATGGCGTAGTCCAATTGCTCTCAGAATCTACTTCCTGCACATTTTCCCCGTCATCAATGAGTGAAGAGTTTTGAATAAACGACAATACCTGTTCGGGGGCAATCATAAATTCTACTGAGGCGGCCTTTGCTAGACAGTCGGCACATTCATTTTCTTCCCTTGGGATTTGAACGACTCTAACTTTGAGGCTGCTGATTCGATTCTTTACTTCTCCTAGGTATTTCCTCATCCTTTCATTCTTGCACTCGTAGCTGCCGTTGACCTAACTTGTTATCACCTAGGAGTTGCAATGTACGATCACGTTTTCTGCACCTGCTACTTTTGCTACGTCTAGTCCTGCCACCAATGCTTCATACTCAACCTTATTGTTCGTTATGGGGAAGTCTAGTCGAATCATGCATTCGATCCTATCCCCCTCTAAAGTTTTAATTACCACGCCGGCCCCTCCTGCGCATTTATTGGAAGATCCATCTGTGTGGATGCTCCACTGCTTAGCGACCTCTGCCCCCTTACCTTCAGCTTGAGTAAATTTGACGATGAAATCGGCCACAACTTGCCCCTTTATTGCAATTCGCGGGCGGTACTGTATATCAAACTCACTCAGTTCTACCGCCCATAAAGCCATCCATCCGGCAGCCTCAAGACTACTCATTGCTCTTCTTAGGGGTTGATCCCTCAAGACTATAATGGTATGCGCCTGGAAATAGGGCTTGAGCTTTCGCACCGCAGTTACCAGCGCGAAGGCCAATTTCTCTATTTGGGCGTTCCTATCTTCTACTCCTCGAAACGCTCGGCTTATGAAGTAACGAGTCTTTGGGATCCACCTTCCTCTCTTACTAAGGCCGCGCTTACTGCCACTTACGAAACGGCTAAGTAGAGGTAGAGTTCTTCCCCTGGTTCAAACGGGCTGAGCAATGGTGGGGATGAAAGGTACTTCTTTAAATCTTCAAATGCCTTCTGGAACTTGTCCGTCCATTCAAATGATTTTCTAAGAGTGCGGAAGAATGGTAGACACTTGTCCGTCTCTTTTGAAACTAACCTGTTTAATGCCGCAATTTTGCCGTTCAAGTTTTGCACCTCCTTAACCGTTTTTGGCAGTTCTAACTCTATTATGGCTTGTATCTTCTCCGGGTTAGCCTCTATACCCCTTTGGGATACCATGAATCCCAAGAATTTCCCTGCCGTTACTCCGAACGCGCACCTACTGGGCTTTAACTTCATGTTATATGAGCGGAGGGTGTCAAACGTATCCCGAATGTCGTCTAGGTGGTCATCTTCACGCAGGCTCTTCACTAACATGTCATCAACATAGACTTGCACATTCCTCCCAATTTGGTTTGCAAACATTTTGTTCATTAGCCTCTGGTATGTTGCCCCCGCGTTCTTGAGCCCAAACGGCATCACCCTGTAGCAAAAGAGTCCTTGACTGGTGACAAAGGAGGTTTTCTCTTGATCAGCCTCCTTCATCTTGATTTGATTATAGCCCGAAAAGGCTTCCATGAAGCTTAGAAGCTGGTGTCTCATCGTCAAGTCTACTAAAATGTCTATTCGAGGTAGTGGTAGCTATCTTTCGGGCACGCCCTATTGAGGTCCGTGAAATCAACACACATTCGCCACTTCCCATTAGCCTTCTTGACCATGACTACGTTCGCCAGCCAATCAGGGTAGTATACTTCTCGAATAAAATCTGCTTCTAGTAACTTCCTGACCTCTTTTGCTATCGCTTTGTCTCATTCTTGCGCGAACACTTGCTTCTTCTGTTGGACGGAGGGGGATCCGGGGTTCACATTCAAACTATGGACTATGACTGAAGGGTCAATCCCGGGCATGTCCTCATGGCTCTAGGCGAACACGTCTTAATTCATTCTAAGGAAAGCTGCGAGGGCTTGACGTATTGGCTGGCTGGCCAATGTCCCCACTCTAGTTGTCCATTCGGGTCTTAATTCATCAAGGGTTATTTTTTCTAGTTCTCCAACCGGCTCTGCTGTGGTCCGTTGCTCTTCTATGCACATAGTCTGTTGGTGATCTTCCATCTCCAGCATGGCAATGTAGCATTCACGCGCGGCCACCTGATCTCCACGTAACTCGTCGACCCCATAATCCGAAGGGAATTTGATCATTAGGTGGTATGTTGATGTTGCTGCCTTCCATGAGTTAAGGGTGGGTTGTCCGATAATAGCACTGTAAGCAGACGAACAGTCGACTATGAGAAATGTCACATCTTTAGTGATCTGCTGAGGATAGTCGCCAACCGTCACCGAGATCGTGACCGAGCCCAATGGGAATACTCTTATTCCTCCAAAGCCTACCAACAGGGAGCTCGTCGGTATCAATCTGTTTCTGACGATTCCCATTTACTGGAACGCCGAGTAGTATAGGATGTCTGTCGAGCTACCATTGTCAATCAACACCCGATGAACATTGTAGTCCCCTACACGTATGCTGACAACAAGCGCGTCGTCATGTGGATGATGAAGGCGTCGCGCATCTTCTTCCGAGAATCCAACGATGGGGCTTTCCCTCTATGCCATTTTCGATACGGAGCCCATCAGCTGGACATTCTAGACCATCCTAAGGTAGGTCTTCCGAGCCTTTTTGGATGAGCCAGTAGTTGCGGTTCCCCCTACAATCATTATTATGTCTCCAACGGGGGGTCTTGGACGCTCATTATCCCATCGGGGGGCTTGCTCTTGAGGATTTGGATCCGCTCTCTCCTTGCTAACGTGCTTCTGCTACTTACCTTGTCTGATAAGGGCCTCAATCTGCTGTTTTAAGTCGTAGCAATCGGTCGTGTCATGACCGTGGTCTCGGTGGAAGCGGCAATATTTGTCTCTAGAACGCCTGTTTGGATCACTCTTCAGCTTTCCTGAAAACGTTAGAGTCCCCTCGTCCTTGATCTGCATTAGGACTAGGTCTAATGGGGGTATTCAATGGTGTGAAGCTTGTAAACCTTCCTCCCGAGGGCTTAGGGCGCCTTTCATCCCTTTCGTCTCCTGTTCTTGGTTTCTTCCGTGTATCTTCCTGTCGCTCTCTCTTCCTAGGCTTTTCTTCCTGAGCCAGCAATGCGTCCTCCGCATTCATGTATTTAGTGGCCCTATAGAGTACTTCTGACATGGTCTTTGGGTAGTTTTTGTATAGAGAGAACAAAAATTTACCCTTTCGCAACCCATTCGTAAAGGCTGCTACCAATATCTTGTCATCAGCTTCATCTATCGAAAGCGCTTCCTTATTGAAGCGGGTTATGTAAGATCTCAGCATTTTGTCCTCTCATTGCCTGATGCTCATCAAGCATGCTGTGGACTTCTTGTACCTGTGTCTCCCTATAAAGTGTGAAGTAAACTGAGCCCTTAGTTCCTTGAAAGTGCTAATGGAGTTCGGCGTCAGTTGACTGAACCATATCCTTGCGGGACCCTTCAGCGTTGTAGGTAAGGCACTACACATGATTTCGTCCGCCACCCCTTGAAGATGCATCAAGGTTTTGAAGGTCTCTAGGTGATCTAGAGGATCCTTGACTCCATCGTAACTTTCTATCTATGGCATACGGAACTTATGTGATAGGGGAAAGGAATTGACGAGGGCAGTAAACGGAGAGTCGGTCCGGTTGACTAGGTCGTCAAGATCACTGGACACTCATCCCTTGAGGGCGTTCATCATGACCTCTATCTGTTCCTTCATCGCCTGCATCTCCGCGACAATAGGGGGTGGAATTGTATCCATGAGGGATAGGAGGCTCATATGTTGCCGTTCTGGCCTGCTTGGGGCGTTGCTACCTTCTAGCCCCTCTCGTTCTCTTCGCACAGCGCTGGTACCTTCTTGGTCCTCCCTCTGATTGTTTGGTGTTGCGTTCTTCTGGCTTAGCTACTCTTCTAGGTCGCGGTTTTGTTTAGTGAGACGCTCTACAGCTGTGGTGAGAGTTTGGACCTGTCTCTCGAGGGCAGTTATGGGTGGTTCCTCTCCTTGGATGTCGTTGGTGGTTGCCATCAAGCGAGTAAGCACCATGCAACTCTTTTGTCCGGGAAGCGATAACACGGCTTATAAATCACCAAGAATGAGATCTTCTTCCCCACAGACGGCGCCAACTGATGATGCCGAAAAAATCACCAGTGAGCCACACGATACTCGCACACTCAGAATGTAACCTACACAACACAAGAAAGGAGAAAGACCTTAACAGAGAGCACCAATGTGGTGCCGGTCAAATACCCTCCGAAGGTCAAGTCAGGATCTCTTACAACTCCAGAGTGCTAGAGAGGGTCAATTATGCGTACCTTGATTTGTGAGGGTATTGGGGTTTTTATAGTAGTCGAAGATTGACCTTTTTGCCTTGGAATCGTAGTCCTTCTCTTCTAGGAATCCTTTTTGAGAAATCCTAAACGTGTTGGACAAGACTTTTCCTTATAGAGAAAATCTTCATTAATGCGCGCAGCTTTTAGAATCCTTTTTGTGCTAGGATTCTATTTACCTCAAGATTCTATGGTGTGCGCCGCAAGTATTCCCTTCTAGGGTTTTTTGGAGATCATGAGATAACAAGATCGAATGCCTCACAAATCCTTCACTCGTCCGTGCTGAGTCCGTCCATGTGTGGATCCGTCCGATACATATGAGGGTCCGTCCATATGGACCCACCCGTCATGTATAATTCTTCCTCTTCACAAACAAACAAAAAAACGCAACTTTTTGTGTTTGTAGAAGTATAATTGATTAAGAAGATTGGAAGAGAGAGAGGACTAGAAAGGGAAGGAGTGTACAATTGTACAAATACAACAACAATAAAAGGAAAGCCCACTTTGATTCGATTTCTATTCAACTTGAGAAAACCCAGTGCTCACTGCTCTCCCACATTTGTTTTTCACTCTCTTTTGGGTTATTATCTCTTGCGATTATTTGCAAAGACTGCACGTTTTCCGTGTTATTCTTGTCTGTTTGATTGTGTAAGCTCGCCTTTATCAACAAACAAATTCTTCTCCGACACCGGTAGCGACTCGTCGGATCTCCGGCCACTTTCAGGGATGATCAAATCAGATCTCCGGCGACTTTCAGGGGATAGGCCGGTGATAGTTAAGCCGGTGACAGTTGAGAGAGAGTTGAGAGTTGAGAGAGAGAGAGAGGTGAGAGAGAGATGACTGAGATAATTAAAAAAAAACAAATAATAATTTAAAGGGAGGGAGAATAAAAAATAATTTTTTTTTTTAGCTTTCAGCTACAATGCACAGCCATATATAGTTGTGCACTGCAGCAAGATAGGTAAAAAATATACCTATACCTTTACTGCTGCAGCTCTCTTATTAATATATAGTGGTGCTAAAAATAGTTTTTTAGGTTTTTAGCACTACTATTGCTAGTGCTCTTACATGCCAAATTGCCTTTTCTTTTTTGTTTTTGACATTTTTTTTTCCCCCTTTCATGTAAATTTAGGAATTCAAAGCGGAGCCACAACAGATATGAAGATTAGGGTATGTTTGGTAATAGTTTTTATTTTATATTTTCAAAAACTTGTTTTTGGAATATAAATAACTAGTCGCTAACCCGTGCAATGCACGAGATAGTTTTTCAAAAATTACATATATTTACTTTAAGCATGCTACAAAAGTATAATTACATTTGAAATATAATCAAACATTAAAGGAAAATTAAACAATTGTTTACAATTGCTACAAAATATGTAGATGAAGAAAAAAAATGTAATAAATGTATGCTAACTCTATACAAATCTTGATAGACAAATATATCATTTTTTATTTAATAAATATATTTCTTATACTCTATAATCTAGAATATTATATGCTACTCATATTTTACATGAGCACAAAGAAGTTAAAATATAAGAGACATGTGGATGAACATTATGATTGTTTGTATCGGGTTCATACTGTAAGAGGTCAATCATAAAAGTTTTAAATATACAATGACAATTACTATATTTAAACTTTGCACATATGCAAATAATAAACTATAACAGGCCAACATTACTGGTTAGCAAATAATTTTAGATCTAAAAATGTTTATTTTGTATATGTTTGTACTTTGTAGTAATGGTCAATGACGTAATAGATCAATTAAACCATTTTGAGTAGCCATTAAAACAAAAGAATTTATCAGACTTCTATATACAAAGATTCATTTTAACCACAGAAAATTAATCATCATTCTAAAAATGTTTCTATGTAAAATTTTCCCGCTTTAAATATAGATTTGCAACACATGCAATAATTATAAAATTGAAAATCCAATATTAATTGCCCATGAATCATATAATTCGTGCCTTGAATGTTTAATCATGAACATGACTTTCCACCCTCCTTGTATTTTGTCTTACCGATTAAGATGATTCACTCCTCCATGTCTTGCTTATCAACCGACCTAAAAAAATAAAATAAAAATTCATATATATATATATATATATAAAAGACCATCAAAAAATAAAAATTACATACTTACAGTTTTACACATAGCCACCTTGAAGATTCAACACAAAGTGACATTACCAAAGCCTTACTAATTGGAGCGAATGCTTCAAATAATAAAAACGAATATTACTCTTGATTCCTTAAATATATATGTATTAACCATCAACATCTCATTTTATTTTCAATAATATATATATATATATATACATGCATGTTAAGTTGTTAACCATAAAAATAACCAAAACTTGATTACCGAAAATCGGAGAAGCCATAATCTTGGTATATGAAAAAGATAGGGAAACAAAAAGAACAAAAACCCCAAACACAATGTAAGCACAATTGCGATAAAACAAATTGCAAATTCAAAACTTATTGCACATCATCTCACTTAATTGTGACTACAAAGCACGTTTAAGTATTTCATAGCTATATAGCTTAGCTAAAAGAGTGTGTTAGGACATATGTGTTTTCACTTGTTAAGAACATATGTCACTTTTTTATGTAAATTGGCTAATCCTTTTGACAAAATGCACTCTACTTGTAATTGGGTAGTTCTAGATGTTTTTAATACTTCAAAAAACAAGGTTTCAAGATCAAGTATTGAAGTCATCAAGTCTGTCCAAGAAAAAGCAAGCTGAAGTGCAAATTCATTAATTCTCGACACCTGCTCAATAGCTACCTCGACACTTGCTATCTATCGAGAATTACAAAATCAGATTTTCTGATCTGATTGCCTTGGGATCCGTGAATATGCTTTTGGGCTTTCTTTTCTTCTAACCCTAAACATATAAAAGGATTGTTTTAAAAGCCGTCAAATTGTACACAAGTTGCAAAAGTATTGAGCAATCTCTGTTCAAGCAAATTGTGATCAAAAGACGAAATTCTTCACCTAGTTCATCTTCTTTGAAGAAGTTGTTGTGTATTTGCACCAAAGGGTTTTGTAACCAAGCATCTTCTTGATCTTCATCGTGTAGGATGAACTGAAGAACTTTGCAGCCAACCTCTCCTTCTTAGTTGGTGTTTGAAGTAGCGTACTGGGATCCGCGCATTGGTTAGTCACGTACTTGGGAGCCGTGCATCAAAGGTGGAAATTGTCACTACAGATCAAGTCCAATTGGGTATTGGGGTAAGGATTCAACTGTAGGTTGGCAAGATACTTGGGATTCCTTTACTTGTAACCGCTAGATTTGATAATAGTGGAGTTTCGGGAGTGGTGACCTGAAAATCACCCGGTGGGGTTTTTGCCGCAAGGGTTTTCCCCATTCGTAAACAAATCACAGTGTTATTTACTTTCCGCTCTTAATTAGTTTATTGGTGATTCGTTTGTACTTCCACGAATTTGCATGTTAAATTGATTAATTTATAACTTGGCTAATTAATTAATTGGTTTTATCACAAGGGGTCATTCAGTTTATGGCCTATCAAGTGGTATCAGAGCAGGCACACTCTGATTAGGTTTAATCTTTGCTGTGTTGATCCATTGACCCTTGTTTGTCATGGATAGAGGACAGTCATTAATCATACCTCCTTTATTTGATGGCACTAACTATGCATACTGGAAAGTACGCATGAGAGCTTTCTTGCAGTCTTTAGATGAAAAGGTGTGGCAAGCTATAGAGATTGGCTGGACCAAGCCAAAAAAAGAACCGGCCGATTAGGATGATGCTAAGATCAAGGCGGCCATCTTCAACAGCAGAGCGTTAAATGTCCTATTTAGCGCAGTCACTAATGAAGAGTTCAAGAAGATATCCTCAACTGAAACTGCTAAGGAGGCTTGGACCATCCTCCAGACAACCTATGAAGGAACAAAGGCTGTCAAAGATTCAAAGCTTCAAAGGCTCACTACAAGCTTTGAAGAAATTAAGATGGAGGAGGATGAGTCGTTTGATGAGTTCTATGCCAAGCTCAAGGACATAGTGAACTCAGCCTTCAATCTTGGGGAAACCATCCCTGAACCCAAGATTGTAAGGAAGGTGCTCAGATCTCTACCTGAGAGATTCCATGCCAAGATTACGGCAATAGAGGAATCAAAGGATATTGACAAGATTCCTTTGACTGAGCTGATTGGAAACTTGCAAACCTATGAGATAGGGTTATCTAGGATTGGCAAGTCAAGTAAAAGCAAAAGCATGGCCTTGAAGGCAAAGAGCAATGATACAGATGAGTCTTCTAATGATGAAGATTCCAAAATGAAGTCCTACATCACCCGGCAGTTCAAGAAGTTTATGAAGAATGCCAATGGAAGGAGCTTCGACAAGGACAGCAGGCAGTCCAGTTCTTCTCAGTTTAAAAGTCAAGACAAAGGGAAGAAGGATGCTAAAGATGGCGGTCAGTACACTGTTCCTGCAGGACCAAAGTGTTTTAGATGTCACGGGTTCGGACACATGAAACATGAGTGTCCTACATATCTCAAGAGCATTGGGAAAAGCAAGGCACTTGCTACAACCCTAAGTGACACTAAGTTTGAAGATGATTCCGACAAGGAGGATGAGGGAATCTTAAATGCCTTCACTGCCACAGTCAATCCTACTGAAGGGATTGTTGAAGAAGTGGATGAAGAAGAAGAACTGATGGAGTCCAAATTTGAGAAGATGGATGATCAAGATGATATCCATTCAGCCTATGAGAAACTTTACAAGCTCTCTGAAAAGCATGAGAAATTATATAGGCTAGCCACCAAGAAGCTCAGTGATGTGGAACTTGATCGTGAAGAGTTGTCCACAAAGTTTGATAAGGCGAATCAAACTATTAGAGCACTGAGATTTGAGAACAACTTTTTGGCTGAAAAGACCAAGAAGCTCAAAGCGGAGTTGTTTCAAGTCAGAGCTCAACTGGAGAGGACTTCAAGTGCAAAGCTTGATGAGATGCTCAGCAATCAGAAATCTGCTTCGGATCGAACAGGCTTAAGGTATGGTCTTTCTTTCTCTGATACTGCTTCTACTAGTAATACTGTTTTTGTTTCTCCTGCTAATAACACTGAAATTGAGAACACTGAGGTTAAAACTGAATTAGCTAGTGAGAACCTAGACAAGAGTAAATCTATCTTAAGAGCACCCTCTAAGCAAGATAAGAAAGATGCTAAAAATCCTAGGGCTAAGAAGGCTAACTCTCAAAAGCCTAAACAAAAGAAACAGCATCTCTGTCATCATTGTGGAGCTGCCGGTCATACTCGACCAAATTGCTATAAGTGGTTAGCCACTCAATAGAGCAATGGCATGATAGGTTCTAGAATCCAAAATCAGCTTCAATCCTCTCTTGCTCCTCTTGAAGATCTTCTGAAAGCCCTCATGTTCCTTTCGAACTTGAACGGTTTTAATTCTTCCCCCTCATCGCCGGTTCAAGGATTCAATCAAAGGAAAGGTTCTTCCAAGGTGTGGAAGAAAAAAGACTCTAAGTGATTTCATCACTTTCTTTTCACTTCTTGTTTGTTGCATTGCTTGTGTGTTTTGCATTTCTGTTGAGTCAGTCTAGTTTTTGCTTTGCTTTGATAACATGTTTTTGTTTGTTTATTTTCAGTTTTGTTTATTTTGTTTTTGATATAAAAATAAAAATAAAAATTGAAAAATACAAAAACAGTGTGTGTCTTGTGTACTTTGGTACTTGTGTACCTTGGATGGCCAATGAAACAAAATTTTCTAAATTGTGTATCTTTTGTAGCTTAGATGAGCATCTTTATGCACAACTAAGCAAGTGATCTTTGTGGCTCTTGTTTGTGATGAGTAAGATTAAGTTATCTCTGAAAACTTAACACTCATATCACTCTTTTTGACGGGTAGGACTAGAAAATCCTAAGAGAAAGGCATAAATGACCATCTCACCACTGTTGCCCGCCAATCATAGTATGACACATGTATGCTTCAGCATAGCAAAAGTGCAGTGTCATAGACACCTGTATGCTTCGGCATAGCAAAAGTGCAGTGTCAAAGACATCCGTATGCTTCGGCATAGCAAAAGTGCAATGTCTATACTTAACATGTTGGGTATTTCTTTTCTCTCTTTATATGCCCATGCATGATATACTTAAAAGAAAATATGCAAAGAAAATATAAAGCTAAAAGATTAAAATGCTTTAAATATGATTGCAAGCGTATTTTCTAGGAGATATGGGAGTCATAGAATGTACCTCAAAGGTGATAGTCCCCATCAAACAGTTATGATTGTGTGTGAGTTAAAGTTATTTTCTCATATCTCAGATCGTCATAACATGTATACATATATGCAATCTTGCGATATTTTTCACACACAACACGCAATATTCTTTGCTACTTTTGATACATGCGCAAGTACAATGTGATTTGGCCATCACAAGTGTTTACATGTGCTAATGTATGCTTACTAAACTGTCTTGACTTGTTTTTGAAATATAAAATTGGTTATACTTGTTTAGTGTGTGTGTGTGTGTTTTTGAGGATCCATGTGCTTTAAATTCTGTTGAGAGATGATTTTGAGAGCTTAAAATGTTGATTGGATCAATGGTTAAGGTGTATGTTGGATTGCATTCATATCTGTGTTTTTCACTTCTCGAAAAACTGCTTTTAACTGATGGCTCGACACCTCCTCGACACCTCCTCGATACCTGGTCATCTGTCGAGCTTCTCTAGCCTTTTCTTATCGCAATCTTGACACCTGTCTCGACACCTAGTGGATCGATCAAGAAATCTTCTGTCTTCTCGATACCTTGTCGATCGATCGAGCTTCTATTCTTGGTTCTGGTGTTCATTCCTCGACACCTTAAGCTGTCGACGGCCATTTCCTCGATACCTTCCTCGACAGCTTCCTCGATACCTCTCGACACCTCAGCTGTCGAGATTTACTGATTTGCCTATTTAAGGCTCTGTCACAATTTTCTCTCATTTCACTCAATCTCTCTCGATCTGTCCGTGGCGGTTCCTCTCCTAAACACCATTTTCTCACTCAAATCTTCCCACCCACTTGGATCTTGACCATTCCTTGCTTCTAATCACTTGGTAAGATCATTTTTCCCTTCCTTTTTCATGCATTTCATGTTTTGAAACCTAGTTTTTGGAATTTTTGAAAATTTTTGAGGTTTTTCAAAATTAATGAGTTTTTCTTGAAATTTTGGGTTGGATTTTCACTTAAATGTGTTCAAAATGTCATACATTTCATTTCATGTGCATTAGAATGCTATTTACATGCATTTAGATGTGTGTTCTATGGTTGTGTGCTGCTAGGATTGGATTAAGCTGAGCCCATGATGTTTTTTTCCTTTGCATGTCACATGTTCATGCATTCCCATGCATACGTTCTTGTTGTTCAATATATCTGATATATATGAACTGTTTTGGGACTTTTCTGATTGTCTCCCTCTCTATCTTTTTCTCATTCTTTTATGTTAGTAGTGTCTATGGCACCCAAACGTAAATCCACTCCGGCTCGGAACCCTCTGCGTTCTGGAACTTCTTTTTCTTCTGATTCTGCTCCTCTTAACCTTCGGTTCCATGATGGAGATGCCCACAAGGCATTTTCTGAGAACTTTTCTAGACGAGGTGTTCATTCGGAACGCCAAGTCATTTTGGCAGACTTCGCCGACACTGGCCTTCCCTCTGTCATTCACAGTAGGGGATGGGAGTCACTGTGTGACGTCCCAGTCACCTGTCCTCTCGTGCTAATTCAAGAGTTTTACTCCAACATGTACAGGATAAATCGTTCAGTACCTCTCTTTTTCACTCGCGTTCGAGGTACGCGCATCCCTGTTACACCGCAGCTAGTTGCGGATGTACTTAGGGTTCCTAGGATAGATTTTCCTAACTATCCTTCCTGTGAGCGTTTGAGGACTGTGTCCAAAGATGAGCTCATCTCTGCCTTTTGTCAGCGTTCTGCTGATTGGGGTGAGCATCAGTACACATCATGTAGACCTTTTGCTAAAGGTCCTAGATTTCTAAACATGGTGATGACTTTTGCACTCCATCCACTCTCTCACTACAACTCCATCACAGAGCCTCGTGCTCGATTCTTGTTATCACTTCTAGAGCATCTTACTATAGATTTTCCTTCTCATTTCATCCTTTCTATCATAGATGTCCATCTACATTCGGCGTCCTGTGATAAGCTCATCTTTCCTTCCGCTATCACGAGGATCTTACGCCATTTTTCTATCCCTTTTCCTGTGTCCGACCACTTCACACACATCTGTGTCATAGATGGCGCTACCGTAAAACGTAGTGAGGCTCAGTTTAGGTCAAGACAGACAGATTCCACTCCTCCCTCTCGTTCGGCTCCATCCAGATCTGCTCCATCTACATCTGCTCCTTCTTCTTCTATGGGCAATGTATCTCTTAGAGACATTATGGCGCAGCTGCAGCGCATGGATGCTCACCTCGATACTCTCTCCACTGAGTTGTATCAGGTAAATGTTCGTGTTGGTCGTATTGCACAACGGCAGGCGACTATGGGCGGTTTTGCTTCTGAGGCTACTCCTTCACCACCTTCTCTAGCGAGTTCTGACTCTGATGATGATGATGATGGTGATGACGATGATGCTTCGGATGATGATGGAGATGCTAGCTCTACTGATGAGATGTCTACATGACACTCTACCCTTTGTCACTCGTGACAAAAAGGGGAAGTAGTTTTGGGTTATGAGAGTAGTCATCTTAGGGGGAGAGTTAGTATAGGACATTTTTTGATAGAGGGAGTGTTGATATTTTGAGGGATGTAGTGAGGTTTTGATGTATCTTTTCTTTTCTATTCTTTAGATACATTGTTCTTGTATATGAGGTCTTTTGACCAGTTTTACATACATTGTACTTATCTTCTTTCTATATGTGGATGTATGTTTCTTTCACCTCTCTCTACATGT
Organism: Quercus ilex subsp. ballota; assembly: GCA_032727855.1. Lineage (NCBI taxonomy): Eukaryota > Viridiplantae > Streptophyta > Magnoliopsida > Fagales > Fagaceae > Quercus > Quercus ilex. The sequence continues at coordinate 45,002,157 of CM064918.1, forward strand.
GTTATTTCTTCTCTATCTTTATACACATGATTCTTATACTTGTACGCAATCTATTTATTTCTGTTTCACACAAGATGCCTTGATGAGTTTTGTTTAAAGTGTTTCAGAAATACAAGTTGTCAAAGTCTACTTGTCATAAACTCTCTTCTTGCAAAGTTTTTCAAGAGTTTGTGTTAGGATAGATTTTATTGTATTCAACAAGTGAATATGAGTTGAGTGATTTATGACTTCTCTCATATGTTCATTTGTTTGTTGTGGTTTTGTCACAGATTGCCAAAGGGGGAAATTGTTAGGACATATGTGTTTTCACTTGTTAAGAACATATGTCACTTTTTTATGTAAATTAGCTAATCATTTTGACAAAACGCACTCTACTTGTAATTGGGTAGTTTTAGGTGTTTTTAATACTTCAAGAAACAAGGTTTCAAGATCAAGTGTTGAAGCCATCAAGTCTGTCCAAGAAAAAGCAAGCTGAAGTGCAAATTCATTAATTCTCGACACCTGCTCGATAGCTACCTCGACACCTGCTATCTGTTGAGAATTACAAAATCAGATTTTCTGATTTGATTTCCTTAGGATCCGTGAATATGCTTTTGGGCCTTCTTTTCTTCTAACCCTAAACATATAAAAGGATTGTTTTAAGAGACGTCAAATTGTACACAAGTTGCAAAAGTATTGAGCAATCTCTGTTCAAGCAAATTGTGATCAAAAGACGAAGTTTTTAACCTAGTTCATCTTCTCTAAAGAAGTTGCTGTGTATTTGCACTAAAGGGTTTTGTAACCAAGTATCTTCTTGATCTTCATCGTGTAGGATGAACTAAATAACTTTGCAGCCAACCTCTCATTCTTAGTTGGTGTTTGAAGTCGCGTACTGGGATCCGCACATTGGTTAGTCACGTACTTGGGAGCCGTGTATCAAAGGTGGAAATTGTCACTACAGATCAAGTCCAATTGGGTATTGGGGTAAGGGTTCAACGGTAGGTTGGTAAGGTACTTGGGATTCCTTTACTTGTAACCGCTTGATTTGATAATAATGGAATTTTGGGAGTGGTGACCTGAAAATCACCCGGTGGGGTTTTTGCCGCAAGGGTTTTCCCCATTTGTAAACAAATCACCGTGTTATTTACTTTCCGCTCTTAATTAGTTTATTGGTGATTTGTTTGTGCTTCCACGAATTTGCATGTTAAATTGATTAATTAATAACTTGGCTAATTAATTAATTGGTTTTATCACAATGGGTCATTCAGTTTGTGGCCTATCAGAGTGTAAACTCTAAACCCAAATTCGACCGACTATTTTGATAGAATCATAAAATACACTAATCAATTTATACTAACTTAGGTTAAAAGAGTCCTATCATATTACTATTACTTTTCTTTTTCTTTTTTTAATTCGAGTTTATCAAGATTTAGTGTATGTGTATATGTGCAAGTATTTGTTCAATAATTGAAGAGAGTTATATATATAGATGATTTTGGATTAAACAACCGTGAAGATATATATCATGGCTAGCTATAGTCCAAATACGCAAGTCCAAAGCCGGCAAATAACTTGTTTATTCAAATTTGACTCTATATGCAGTAGTATAGTATAAGTCTATAATCATAATTTTATTTATAGTAAAATCCGGTTTTATAGTAAAATCATAATTTTTGTTTTATTTATTTATTTAAGTAATGTTGATGTGGAAAATTGTGGAGAGGTCAAAGGCTTCAGTTTTATATATATATATATATATATATAATAAAAAAATAAAAAACAATTTCTTGTAGTTTTGAAATAAAAAATAAGTTTGGTTAGTTGAAATTAAAAAAAAAAAATTAGTTTTTTGAAAAAAAAATATAAAAAATACTAAAATATGATGTTACTAGGATTTAAACTCTAATGTTAACTCATTAAATAAGACAAATTCATTAAATTAAATGCGTATTTTTATTGACTTTTGAAAATTAGAAACTGAAAATAGCATTTTGCATGTTTTTAGTTTCCTTCACAAATTGAATTTTGAGAATAGTTTTTGTTTTCTGTCTATTTTGAGTTACCAAATAAGTATTTTAGTGTCAAAAATAGAAAATTGTTTTTAAAAATAGAAAATAAGAAAAAAAAGCCGTTATCAAACATACGCTTAGCTTTCTTTTCTTTTTTGAGAAACTGACAAGGCTTTGTATATATTAATCAATCGAAAGAGGAAACAGATTACAACTGATCTAAAACAGAGACATTAGGAAGAAAACTTCCAAACCAAATAACAATATCAGCCATTTCTTTAGCCTTGCGAGAGCCGTGGAGTTTCCATTTCTACGGGCATGAGAAAATTGGCAGCGCTAGAAAGATGCGGCTAAGGCTTGAGCATCTTGAACAAGATTTCCAAACGGGGCTAGCAAATCCTCATTATTCTTGTTTTAAATTGGGAATTTAGCATTAATAAGTTTGAGCAAGAGACCATGGATTTGATGGGAAGAATGAGAGAAGCAGCAGACGAAAAACCCCATTAATTAAACAGGTGGGAGACATGGGAGGGACCAAAGGTCCAAAACCATTGAAAAATATGTATTGCATAAAAAGTTCATGAGGCAAACAGTACCACCCAAAAAGCATCTCAAGTCAAGCCTGTAAACTTTGTCCAATGTTTTATGCAAACAAGACTCTTAAGGTTAAATGTTTAGTATATGTTTGAGAACAGCTTATCTAAAATATATTTGTATCTTAAATTATTTTTAAAAAGTGAGAAAATGCAGGAGAAATTGAATTTTGAAAAATCTGGACATTAAAATTAAAACTTAAAGCCTTTTTTTAAAAAAAGCGGTTAAAACTTAAAAGTTAATACCAAATAGACTATTAATGAACAATTCATCGGTGTAGGCCCGTTATGGCTACACTACTAACAAGAAAAATCTAAAAATTGGTTCAGTCCTCAATTTTGTACAATTGTATTGGTGTGAGGGGTTTGGTTACTTTCATTGGCTCCCTGGAAGAACCTGAAAAGTAAAAGGATTAAGCTTATTAGGAGGAAAGGCCAGCTAAAAATAAAAAGGATAAATAACATTAGCAAAATGAAGCATTTATCCATTCAACTGCAAGCAGCCTATGTCACAAAAATCCAATATGCCAGACTGGCCTGTCAAATGGGTGGGTTTGGGCGGGTTTGGAGTAGGCATAATTGGGTTGGGTATATAAAATCCATTTACCTATTAAAACCCATTTAACTAATTATTTCTAACTCAAATCCACATAAGCACATCCACATCAGCAATTATATTAAAAATTCAAATAAAAAAATATTTTCTTTTCTTTTCTATTTTCTCTCACTTTCTTGGCAACCAAACAGTGCAACAAATACAAAGAAAAGTCATTTCAAGCTCAAAACTTTCCTGGAAATCCTATCAAAAAAAAAAATTCCCAGGAATTTCCCAACAAATAAAATAAATCACGCCGCCGACAAACTCTCCCAACGTTTCTTTCTATCTTCACTGAAAAGAAAAAAAGAAAAAACCGAAAATCCAACAAACTCTCTCTCTCTCCTCTCTCATCGCTCTGGTCTCCGAAATCTCGGGCAAGAGTTTCAACATTTAACGATCAGAAATTTCAGCCTTTCTTTTTTTGTAACGGATAGGTCCGAAACGAAACGCCATTACTCAGAGCTCCGATCTCTCTCTCTCTCTCTCAGAGCTCTGTGATTTGCCGCAAGAGATCTCAACCACATTTTCCCACACAATTGTACTATGAAGCCTCCAGGTTCGTATCTTCAATCCACATTTCATCCGTACGTCTCACATTTCTTTAAATCTTCGGGCTTCGTACAGATCCGATGGCCAATTTGTTGTTGTTGTTGTTATTATTTTTCTAAAATGTAGGTCAATGGATTTGAATGATCTGTGAGAATTGTCATTGCCAAAAAATAAAAAAGCTTTTTTTTTTTTTTTTCGTGTGTTAAAATTATGGTCTGTTTGGTAGCTAAGAAAATGGAGATCAAGAAGAAGGAAGCTCAATTTCGTTGTTGTTTACTTAATTGTTTATACTTTAATTGTTCATATACTGCTTTCTTTGTTTTTTGTTTTTTTTTTTTTTTATGGGAAGGGCTGGGTTAAACTTGGATATATTGATTTTGGGTTAAATGGGTCCCAATGGGTTTTTAGTTGAAACCCAATAATTATTGGGTCTAATTGGGTTGATGTCCATTTAACCCAACTAATAATTGGGTAGGTTTAGGTTCAATTAGAGTGGGTGGATTTGGGCGGGCAAATAAATTTGGGCGGGCAAATAGATTTGGGCTTACTTTGCCAAAATGCCAGTCATAATATCAAACACTAAAAGAATAGTTCTAGTAGGCCTCAAGGATAACAATTGAATGGCAATCTGCTATTGTAACAGTAATTAACATTCAGAAATCTCGCTCCACCTATTCAGCCAAAAAAAAATCCCACTACACCTTAAAAACTTATAGGAAATTATTTCCTCCAATTGAGTCCTCATTTTCCCTCTCATGAGCAACAAATGGCATTTATTTAATTTTTAAATGTCATATGTCTTATATTTAAATAAAAATGGAAAAGAATTGAAAGATTCAATGAAATGAGATCTTATCCCAAAATGTATTCCCGGTTTACACATATAGGTTGCTTTAATGTACCAACCTTCTTCTTAGAGGCAGAAAACTCTTTCTTTATTTCAGCTGAAAAAAAATAAAATTAAAAATAGGCTTTCAGAAGAAAACATATATAATTTGACTGTTTATTTATTTATCTTAAATATTGAACAATTAGTAAATGTTCACAAGTCAAAACAGAATATCCTTCACCTCCTTTCACAATTCACAAGCAGTACTCGGATATAATGCACATAGGAATTGAAAAATGGAATCCAGAATGTTCAAAGTTCAAATCAAAAACAGGGTAAATTTGACTCTTTTTTTTTTAAAAGCCATATGTTGCTCTGTAGAGCACTTAACTAAACATCTAGAGTCAAACTTCTTAAAGTGGAAGTCAAACTTCATATTATTATACACATGCACGTCTAGATGCTAAACCCACCCCAAAAGCAGAAACTTCAAAACGAATCCTTCTCTCTTTAAGACACGCTGCTTGGAAGTAAGGGATTGAGGCACAGCCATAAATAGCTCTACCAGTGTACTTAACCAAACTATTCCCAACTTCAAACAATTGCCACTAATCTTCAAATAAATAAATAATGTTCCACTAAGTGGACCAAAGGTGGTGAATGGAGTTTTTTTTTTTTTTTACATAAAAGATAGATATTTTATTGAAGTAGAGTAAGTATAACAAGAGTACCACTGGGAACAAACTCCCAGAGCAGGAAATAATATCATTTAGCTGAACAATACCAACAAAACAAAACAAAGAATAAAATATCGACAGCTATTGAAAAAACCAAGTGGAGTTGGTTGAGTGGTTGGGCACTCGGTCTCAAAGTGACTGCCTTGGTTTTGACTAGGGGCTCCCTAGTTCAAGTCCAAACACTAGTACTTTGAAAAAACTCCCTCCGTCAGCGATTTACCCCGCTATGGGCTCATCCATCATGAACAATGATTAGTCTTTAATTGAAAGATTTGAGGAAACAAGGTAGGAAACCTAAAAAAAAAAAAAAAAACAGCTACATAAAAACAATGCAATTCAACCGACTCGGAGAGAGCTAGTTTCTATTCTGTAAAGCACATGGTCTCTGATACTCTTCTAAAATGCCAATAGCCCCTTCTAGGATTATTTTTGGATGCTGTTGGATTCTGTCAAAGTAGAATTTATTCCTTGCGTTCCATTTTGCCCAAGACACCATTGCCCAGCTTCTAACTCCAGCTGTGGAAGCTTCTCAACAAGCAATTTGAATAAATTGAAGAACTCACGAGCCTCATTTGAACACTTCTGAAATTTACCCCGACACATAGCCCACACGTTTCTGGCAAAAGGACATTCCCGTAGGAGGTGTCCTACAGATTCTGATGACTGGCAACAGAATTCACAATGAGGTTCAACTGACACCTTTCGCCGAGAAAGATTCTCCCTGGTAGGCAGTATATTGGAACAAGCACGCCATAAGAAAGTTATAACCTTTGGTGGGACATTCAAAGTCCAGTTTTTTTTCCAATGATGCCGATCTTGCCCAGCAGTTGAGTGCTCAATTCTGGATCGCTCCTTCATCCTCAGCACCACCCCATATGCTGATTTCACAGTGAAGACATTATTAGTATTTTCAGTCCAATTCAAGGTGTCATGTTCTAAAGTTCTCAATAGAGGTATTGCAAGTATTTTCATCCGAGTCCTGTGAGCAAACAAGTCAAAGATTTTTCCCTATCCCACTGCATAGTGCTAGTATCAATCAGATCCCTGACATAAATGAACACAGGGAAATACCTGGACTTGTATACTCTGTAGAACAGTGAGTGGGTGTTGTGAGTCAAACGTCATGCTTATTTAGCTAATAACGCTAAATTGAACGCTTGGATATCATGAAAACCCGTACCACCATTTTTCTTTGGATTACATAACTTCTTCCAGTTAATCCAATGAATTTTTCTCTCATCTTTTGTTTTCCTCCACCAATATTTTGCCAGAGTATAATTCATTGTGTCACATAAAGCCTTAGGAATTTTAAAAATACCCATAGAGTAGATAAGTATGGACTGAGCCACCGTTTTTACTAGAATTTCTCTTACTACCTTTGAGATGAATTTTTCTTTCCACCCCATAACTCTTTTGGTAATTTTTTCCTGCAAGTCTCTAAATGTATTCGTCTTTGATTTACCCCCAACCATAGGAAGTCCAAGGTATTTTTCACAATCCTTCATAATTCTTCCTCCTATCAAATTCTGAACTGCTCCCTTAACTTCTAGTGTAGTATTCTTGCTGAAGAAAATCGAAGTCTTCAATCTATTAATTACTTAACCTGAAGCCCTTTCCAACAATTTAGCAAATCAAGAAGGTACTGGCATTCTTCCACTGTAGCCTAGCAAAATATGAAGCTATCATCTGCAAATAGAAGATGAGAGATATTTACCCCATTATTGCATGACATAATACCATGCATGGAGCTTATGTGATGCTACTGCCTTTCGATCAGAGAGGATAGGCCCTCCGCCTGCATGTTCGCCATGATTATTGTGCACCAACTGGACTAAGGAAAATGGAATGGGTAGATGCTTTGAAATTCTCATTGTCATTGGTACAAAGGAATCTCTTGAGTCTGCAACTGGAAACTTATTGTCCGTTTGGATTTATGGAAGTAGAGTAAAGTTAACCGAAAATTAGCCAACTCTATCTTTGTCATTGGTACAAAGGAATCTCTCTTCTTTTTTTTTTTTTTAATTGAAGAATGTAATAAGGGCTAAAGCTAATAGTTTTAGGAAAAATTATAGAGTGATTAGGTGAAGTATGTCACTTTTGCGTAATGGTCCATCATTCCACTGAAACTAAAAGACTTCGCTATTAAGCATTCTAGACGTGTTAGTCATTCTATAAGTACAAATCCTTGTGGTATAGGGGACAAGTGTTGGGCTTCAAATATCTAAGAGCAAGTTTTATACACACATACACTTATATTAAGTTATAGTAGAATTTATCGGCAGAGTTTTAAAAAAAAATTTAAAAAAAAAAAAAAAAAAACTCCTACCTATTTAAAATTACTGAATCACTTTCAGATAAATCTCCACTTTTTCCTATGGTAGTATCGGTGCATAAAGAATCGGATTGGGCTTTAATTGTATAAGGCCCAAACTATATATATTCATCAAACAATGGGCTCTTAATCAACCCAAAGAAAACACACACACAAATGTGCTCTATATTCTGCCATTAATTGGGCTATGGGTTCATTCTGGCATATATACTTCTTTTTTGAAGGTCGGCATTTATACTAATCACGTCCTAATGTGTTCGGATGCTTCTTCGTTTTTTTTTTTTTTTTGGTAAATTACATATTCCTTTTTTTTTCGATAAGAATTACATAGTCCTAAAGTCCTAAACTTTGTTGAGAATATCTTGTTTATTTGGTATTAAAAAAAAAAAAATCCTAAACTTTACACCTTGTGTTCTAACCTTTAATTGTGTTTTGGTCACTGTTTGTGCTGTGTCAAAATTTTTTTTTTTTTAATAGAAAGTGCTGTGTCAATTTAAATGAAAAAAAAAATTTTGTTGATGTATCAAATGGACTAATTGAATTTTTATCAAAAAAAAAGAGGACTAATTGAAAAAACCATTTTTTTATGCCACATCACTCTTCCTCACTGTGCATCTCAGACCCACAAAGCCTCTATCACGCTCACTCGTCACTCAATAACTCCAAACCAACAAAGCCTTCTTCACGTCTTGGTCAAGAACGAAGCTTGCAGACGGCGGCGAGGACGGCTGTTCCGGTGAGTATTCTGTCTCTCTCTCTCTCTCTCTCTCTCTCTCTCTCTCGGCTGAGTTTTGTAGGTTTAAGGATTTGGTGAGTTGGGTTTGGGGGTTTGTAAAAATGGGATTTTCATTTGGGTTTTGGGTGTGTTTCAAGTTGTGAAAATTCCTTACTAGTAACTAAATCTAAATCCTTGCTTATTTAACTTTATTCTGTATATTTCTCTAGAATTTTTACTCTCTGTTTTTTACGATTTCTCTCTTTCAAATTGCTTAGAAATGAATTGGGTATTGGAAAATTTGTGTGCTTGTTGTGTTTTTTTTCTTGTTTTTTCGGTTCTTGTGGGAGTAAAGGGTTTTGTTATTAATATGGCTTCTTTAATTTACAAATTTTATCAGCTAGGATAAGATAGGATTCAGAACTAGGAAATTTTGCATAAAGATAGGGGTGCCCTTATTGATGAAAAGATGAGGAGAGCCGTTTTGGTCATGTGTAGACGAGAGTGGTTAATGCACAGCTAGGAAGGACGGACACTTCATTTAGGAGTCTGTACCCGAGTCATACTGGCGTCGTAATCGTATATGCCGTTTCATGTTTCAATTTTTCAAAAATTGCTCGTGTCAAAAATAACATGAGTAGAAATAATCAAAACTGTCATTTCAATGAATAAGGTAAAAATGAGTGACTCTGGATAGAATAAAATAGAGGAAAAGAATACGTGTGGCTAACCCTAATCAGTCTAACGAGTATAGTTATAGCTGACCTAAAATTTTTTGGACTAAGGTTTAGTTGTTGTTGTTGTTGTTGTTGTTGCTACTGTTATTGCTTCATTTTCAATTGTGGGGATTTTTTAGGAATGTAGGTATATTCATTATGCATGTTTGTATTCCAATTTTTTAATTGTGTGCGGTTTGAAAATAATATATACTCTTCTGCTGTGTTTCTGAAAATAATATCAGATTTTCAACTTTGCCTTTTCATTAACCTTATTGGTGTTTCCAGATGACTTGGTTACTCTGTTGGCTTTGTATGTTTCATTTGCTGGGTTTCTTTTTTTCTTTTTCTTTTTTCCTTTGTTCTTGTGTCCATATAATTTAAAACTGAATTTAGTGCAAATATTAGACGGTTTAGGTAAAATTTCTGCTGGTGGCTCTATAAGGGAATCATCCAATGCTATTAAAAGAGAATTGGATGTCAAATTATAGAATAGAAGGGATTGGTTCTGACTTCCGATTCACTCAATTTGCTGTCTAATTGAATGATGTATGAGTAATTGAAGGAGGTTATATAGAGGTATAAAAATTCAGGAAGAAAAAGAAGAAGAAGAAAGTAAAAATTTTAAAAATTGGATGGCGATGAAAGGTCATTGAGCTCAGAGAAGATTTGAATGCTGACTATTAATGATTGGGTATTTTGTGAGTCAGGACATGACTATTTCTTATGGATGAACCAACGTTTCCTGATCCCCAATGCTCCATCTTTTACTGTTCAATCATTGTAAGTTTTGTGGTCATTTTGTTTCAGGTTTTGGGCTCCATTTCATTCTGAAATCAACAGCATGAATTTTGCAGCATCTTTATGCAGAAGACTAAGTGTTAGGGATCTGGTTTCCAATGTTCCTGTTTACAACAGTGCTAGTGGTACAATTTCACATTACTTTGCCAATTAGAGTACTCGTTTCATGAACATGTTATGAGTTTTGGTTCTAATGCTTTATGTTATTCTGAACATAGAGGTTTCTGGAGATGGATTAAGTTTGATGTTTAGACGTTGGGCTACCAAAAAGAGTGCAGGATCTACAAAGAATGGACGGGATTCAAAACCGAAGAATCTTGGAGTGAAAAAATTTGGTGGAGAGGTAACTGACTGATGCTTTGGGTAAAGTTATGACTGAGAAATATTAATAACAATAAGAAAGAAGAATACTCAATCATCTTTTCTCTTTACTTACAATGGGATTCTTCTGTTCATTGTAGAGAGTAATACCTGGCAATATCATTATACGCCAGCGTGGCACCCGTTTCCATCCAGGAGACTATGTTGGAATAGGAAAGGATCACACACTTTATGCTCTGAAAGAAGGCTGTGTCAAGTTTGAACGAAACAAGCTGACTGGACGCAAATGGGTACATGTTGAGCCCAAGGATGGTCATGTGCTTCATCCTGTGTATGCAGAAGCTGGGGCTCCGAACCTACAGACAGCTGCTTAATTCTCATATTGTCCACACTATATGTTGAAATTTGCAACTCTTATGTCCCAAGTCCATAAATTTTAAACGGCACTTGAAATCTTGTAGTTGTAGTCATTGGTGGTACTGGTAAATGTTTCGTTCTTGCTTTCATTTGTCTTTTGGTGCAATTTAGTGCAACAATTAATCTGACTCTAAATTCAAAATTTCATTTCTCTTTAAAACCAGATGTCATTTGTATTAAAGGTACATGAGTTTCTAGTTGGTAATAAAATGTCTTCTCCAGTTTTGTTTTTGGTATTACATACCAAATTACCTTTTCTTTTCCGTTTTTGACATTTTTGTTCCCCTAAATGTAAAATTTGGGAATTTAAAGGGGAGCCACATAAAATGTGAAGATTATAATGCAGTAGTGAAGATAAGTGTATTGAACTTGGTACCCTTTCCATGTGGGTTGTGCTTAGGATTTAATGTAGTCTTTATTTGTGATACCCAGGCTAATTATGAAGCGAATGATTCTGTCTGTGATGCTAGGTTTGGATTCTGTTCAAGTATCTGGCTTTCTTTTTCTTTTTATTTTAAATTTATTTATTTTGGGTATAAAGCCTCAAGAATTTTTGTCAAAGTGGACTCGTATTATTAGCAGAGATTGCATAAACCACTGGGTTTTCAGTTATCATCAATAGTTGGATGGTTCCAATGGGTAGTGAGAAACTTCTAGTTTTCGATTAATTACCTGTCTCTCATCTTAGTGTGTGAGAGAATTAAAACCATTATCATGTTTTCTTTACCCTCCCTCTGCAACTTGGTATTCACTAATGCCAAAAAAAATATTAAGTGTGACGAGTAAAGGTAAAGAGAACAAAGACGAATAATGAACTGCTTTAGGTTTGCCCCTTTCTGATGGGTCTCAGCTAGAAGGATATTTGGCTAAAAAATTTAATGTGGAGTAATCAATATTGCCTCCATTGTTAGTGAAAAGTATGTTCAGCAACATTGACATGAATCAGTTTCTGCCATACCTTTGAACCCATGACTTGATCCTTGTTACAAGTATTCAAGCAACAAATCTACAAAGAGGTCCATGTAGTAAATTACAACCATTGCATTGAATACCATAAAACATAGGGAAGAACTACGATATTGTTGCTACTGTTTCTGATTCCTTTAGACAAATAAAAGATGAGAAATGCTAACGAATACCATTAGAACATTGGTTAACAATCCATTTAAAGAAAGTTTTTATAAAAAAAAATTATATATATATATATATATATATTAATGTTTTGACACTTTTTTTCATTTCCCATAAAAGTGGTGTCAAAACTTTCTTAAAATAGATTGTTAACCAATGCTCTAAGGCCACTCGTTAGCATTAGCATGACCCATAAAAGATTACAAAGAGAATGTTGAAGGGATACATTCAAAAAAGCGTACTGCCCCTATTGTAGGTAACATGAGGTATATACTAGACCTTAAACCTGGCATAAGTTCTAATCCATAGGATAATAATTTTCGGTTCAGAGGAGTAGAGAGTACTGATCTCTGAAAGGATGTTTCATTGTTTCCCTCTGCAAGATGCTTGTTGTAGTTTCCAAAATGCATATTGATATGATTTCAAAAGAAATGCCTGTCTTTCCCTCAAACATGTCCTCTTTTTTATCCAAAAAACACATCATTTCCCTTCTGGAGAGGGATGTCTTTCCATTTATGAAATGCTTGTCATCTCTCTTCCTGAGAAGACCAACCATTTATATTCCATAATGCATCTTGTTTTCAGAAGCCATGCCATTTTTTTTTCTCAGATGTACGTTGTTCTGCATTGCTCAAACACATCTCAATTGCCTCGAGGGAAAGTTTGGCGTTCCCAATTTCTAAATCCCAAGCTGTTTTGACCTCAAAACTCTAATTTGTAGAGTGCTAGCAGAATACCCCTTAAGACAGATTGAAATTTGGAAACTACTATATTGACTCGCTTTCAGAAAGCTTCATACTCTCCACAGGGTCATCAGTTGCCTGCAAATCAGACAGATCCTCTTCCAAAAGAGCAGCTTCAGAGAGAGTGTCTACCAAAAGACCAGCTTCAAATCTTTGACGCCGTTTTACTATAGCCTCGACCTTTTTGTTGAACTCTTCATCAGTGCAAGCCAGCATGTAGCGCAGCTTTAAATTGATCTGCTTCTCAACCAAAATCTTATGCCTTGGTATTATTCGGTCATCAAGAGAATAGCTGAAAAACCTGCAGCAATTTCATTATGGACAGTATCAACAATTTCATTATCAACAGTATCAACAGCAAAAACATAAAGAACAAGAGGATAAAGGAGATTAGGAAAAAAAAAGAAGCAAATAACCAGACCCAAATTCTCATTGTGTAAATCAAAAGCACGAACTACCAGTAAAATAAGTAAAACTGAAAATGACAGGTGCTATTTTTCTGAGCCTTGCCTTCACTTAATCAATGACTAGCCATTTTATTATGACTAGGATTGATCATCCAACTAATTTTGGAAAAAACAGAATGAAGAAACATGGGCAGATAGGACTCAATGGCAATACAGCACTCTGATGCAGCTCACCTTGGAAACTCGATCAGATCTTCAAGAGGCCGGACCATAGTTCTCCGCAAGTAACGATACTTTGGACGGAGCACATCTACATTATATCGGAGGAGCATGGGAAAATCGGCAATCATCTCACCCAATTGTCGATAACGTATGCCAAGTGACAGAAAATATTTCACACTAACCTCAAGCTTTTTCGATATGCTACATCCTAAGAGCTCTGGTCCCAAAGCTATAACCTTCCCAATATCCTTCTCATTCACTCCAGCTCTGGTCATCAAGAATATGACCTGTATTATAATCCAATTTCAGTATGTCACTACAGCTCAGTACTAGACGTTATTCAGCTGGATAAAAAAAAAAGTACCTAAATATTAGCTTTTCATTATGCTGGATCATTTTTTTTTTTTTTTTGATAAATATTATGTTGGACCAATAAACAGCAGAAACAAATATAACCAACTAGCATTTTCATACAATCATTACTTGTCCAAAGTTAAAAGAGGTCCCCCATCTTGACTGTTTTGCCAGTTAGAAGAAACACCTGACAACATATTATAAATAATTATCTTTGGTGTGTGTGAAGGGGGACCACTAAGGAAATGACAAACAGACAAACATGCAATGAAGGAGCCCGCGCTGAGGGGGAGGAGATAAGAAAGGGACAAACCACTGGCCGGATCTTCTTGTAGAGGCTGCATGTTAGTAATGAAGGAAACTTTACAAGCATGTTGCCAATGGCATCATCTCGAATGCCAATGTCCTGAAGAAACCGTACCTTCACATGAAAGAAAAAATCAATTAAGTATTGTTATCACAAGGCATAACACCAAAAATGGCATATAGTTTGATACAACATACATCTGATTCATGTTCAAATAATTCAATATACATGTGTTTCAAGAATCATTATGGCAAATTGATACTGGGGGAGAGAACTTGAGGACTGAGACCAAAATTAGTCCAAGGAAATCTAAACAAAAGAATTCAACTAGTTTGTAGAATCTCGGTAAAAATATTGCATTTAGAACAAGGTCCAAGCACATGACAGTATAACTAACAAGGGCATACCTTTGGCACAATGGTCGTCTCCAAATCAATACAGAAAACTATTGGTTTACTCATAAGTATTCTCTTCATACCATCTCGGGAAATCCCATGGTAGTACAGATACTTAACAAGAGGTTTCAATTTTTCCTCAATGCTACAGCCCATCAGTTGTGGCTTAAACGCTATTAATTTGCCAACCTCCTCAGTACCAATGCCAAATTCCTTTAAATAACTAACCTGGATAAACACAAGCAGCATATCTGTTAATGTATATACAAATTGGCTATTGATTAAAAATACATCATACTGAAGCAAGACCTATGCACACAATTAGTAATTTCTTAAAATTACTTATGTTCCATGTTTCAATTGTTTTTAATGCTAGAATTGTCCACAACAAAAAAAGGATCCAACAAGACTCCAAAATTATGAAAGAGCAAGGCAAAAGGGGCTCAAATACCTTTTCATTCATCTCTTCCAAAGTAAAGTAGCCAAGTACCCTTGGATAATCGAAGACCATTGTTCCAAAATCCTTCTCATTCATACCCATATCCAAGAAGAACCCCACACGGGCTCTCACTTCTTCCATGTTGTAAGACAACAACTGCGGACACCGGCCCACAACATAACCCATCCAATCCATCCTAACTCCATTGCTCTCCAAGTAATTAACGATTTCATCCAATTCTTCATTGCTCCGCTCCAAAATATTCCCTCCAGATTTTGTGAGCGCAACCCCAAGAAATTCCCCCTTTACATGAATCAACTTCAACCACTCAATTACCCGTCTTATCGACTCAATTTTTCCCCTGGACATGCAAATCAGCTTCCCAATTTTGGGATATGACACTGAATTATGCTTCAACCACCTATCCACAATTCAGGAACCACAGTTAACGTAATAATGAGCCCTTTAACCCCATCTTTTCACTTTGAATTAAAAATTACTAATCACCAAACTTTAAATCAAAACAAATATAACAACTTGGTATCAAATTTGATAGGCCACTGATTATCCCAAAAGTTTAAACTATTAGAAAACGGTAAATTTAATCATTTAACCATCCCCTCACAAGTCAGTCCAAAATCTCCCTTATAAATGGGGTCCAATTCATGGAATTTTTAACATTTTAAATGGGTGGTAGAGTGGAGAGAGTGTTTGGACTTGGAACCACCTACTCAGATACCATGATAAACTAGCAGTTGTTCAAAAGCTTAGCTTAAGACATTAGGAAATGATGAATTTAACCATTATTCTAACCAAATTTAAGCAACCGGGTTTCATTCAAACAAAAGGACTCAGTTACCAAATTTGATAAATTAAACAAATTTACACCAAAACACCACAAATAACAGAACCTAAACTACATTACACAACCAAAACAACAAAAGCAGTGATCAGTGACTAAATTTAGTTACTGTTAACATGATACTAAGAACATAAACTACAACACACAGAAAAAACAGTACAACTAACATAACTCCAAGCCCTTTACGCCCATCTTTTTGCTTTGAACTACAATGAACTAGTCACCAAACTTCAAATTAAAATAAATATACCAACTTGGTATCAAATTTAAGCAACTGGGTTTCACTCAAACGAAAGAACCCAGTTACCAAATTTGATAAATGAAACAAACTTACTCCAAAACTCCACAAATAACAGAACATAAACTACATTACACAACAAAAAACAGTGAACAACGACTAAATTTAGCAAAACTTACCTAATGAGTGGCACAACACGGGAGTCATCAATGACAGTCTTGGCACGAAAATTGAAGGTGGATTCCGAGAAGTCAGGCAAGCGTTTCATAGCGGCGGCCTCGACCATAACATAATCAATGAAATCAGACAACCTGCGAGTCAAATTGGTGGCGTAAGTGATTCCAAACTTGCCTTTTCTTATCATGGATTCCTTGAAAATCTCTGCAGTGACTTTGCGTCGAATCTCGAGAGCTCGCATTATCAAGTCATGGTCTTCTTCGTCTTCTTCGTCACTGTCGTTGGTATGGGTTTGGAAGAGGGTTTGTAAGGGAGGAAGAGAGGTGTGGACATCTGGGTCAGAGGGGGATTGGACGTAGATGGAACCTGGGAACTGAGGGGTGCGTTTGGTGACGAGAGAGAGTTCGAGAAGCTCTACTTTTTCTTTTTCGTCGAGAGGAGTAGGGGCAGCGGCAGCGGCAGCGTGGTCTTGTGGTTGTGGTTGTGGTTGTGGTTGAGAGAGGTGTCGGAGGAGGAGGGAGGTGGATTTGGAGTTGTGTGTGCGGCGGAGAGAGGAGGAGACGGTGGTGTTTGGGCGGTGGTGGAGGAGGAGAGAGTGGGAGTGCTGGTGGAGTGGACATGAAAGCATCTCTATATTTTTTGGATAAAGAGTGAAGTGGCAGTGTTGGGACTTTCGCGAGGGAGTAATGGATATATATATATATATATATATATATATATATATATATATATATACTAGCCTTATCATGTGCGTTTCGCACGTGAGATGAGATTTTTTTTTTTAACTAAAAAAATCTGTGTTTTTATTATATATATACATATATAATTTTTATTTTAAAATTTTAATTTATAAGTGAATAAAACAATTTAAAAATTAATATGAGAGTGGTCATATTTCTTAGGCAGTGTTTTAGTAGGAGTTAAAATTGCATTTTTACCGAATTATCATTTAGTTTTGTCTCTACTTAAACATTGAGGTGTAGGGGTATTTTTGAACTAAAAAATGAGAAATTCAAATAGGAAAAACCTCTTAAATAGTAGTATAGATATATATATATATATATATATATAGTCTTTTTAGAGAACGGGATTTTTTGGTTATTTTTTCTATAAAAAAAATGACAACTTAAAATTTTAATTTTTTTTTTTTTTTTGAGAATCCAGATCACACGGCCAAGTTTTATTTCAAGAAAAAAATTACAAAGCATCTCTCATTACAAGGGGAGCTGTATCATCAGGGATTAACTCAATCCAAACCTGCAGCTCGTTGCTTGACTTAGAACGTCTAGCAAGAAAACGAGCAACCGAGTTGCCTAAACGCTCAACATGATTAAACTTACAAATCCGAAACTCAGCAGCTAAGAGAAGACTATCCTGTATAACGTGACCATACTCTGGATGATGCACCTCTCTACCCAGCAACGCCTTGATGATGAGCTCTGCATCCCCCTTCAAAAACAGCATTGAAAATGCATAACTCCTTAGCAAACAATAACACCCTTCTACAGGCAAGAGCTTCCACCGTTGCTGCTGATATTGGGAGTGGGACACGCTCAACCAAAGATCCAATCACTCTACCGTAGGAATCATGAATGACAACCCCTAAACTCGTGAATTAATGTATTTTCAATGAATTGACAATTAAGTATTTGTGATCTAGCATTAAATTCAATAGATTTGAAAAACTCGTGATATAAATTCAAGAGTTTTCAAATTATATTTATATTCATTGTACTAGCAACTTATGAGGTTTTCAAAACGTTTCATAAGCAAAGAGTAGAATAGTCTATCAAAGGTGGGAGCCTTAGATATCATCCAACCTCCATTCAAAAAAATAAGAGAGAAAGTAAGATCGGTGAAGAAATAATTGACTTTTAAAATTTTATATGACATAATATTAAATGCACATTTATTTATAAGTAATACATTTCTTACATTTACATGAGATATATTATTGTAAATTTGTAATCTTTATATATAACAAACTAATAGAATCCACTCCATGATAAGATTTTTATCATGAAGCCAAGGTGAGGGGTTTATTTTATTTTAATGTAGGCGATCCTAGATTTTATTCAACCATAAACAATAGAATCCTTGTTATATTCTTCTTCTTCATTTTTATGGGGAAAAAAATGATAAATTCTTTTTTCAGCATGCATAAGAGGAATTTGGGTCTATAAATGTGGGGCAACGTTTAATAGTTTAACTTTAAAGTTATATAATATAAAATCATTTTTGAGAACAAAAGAAGGTCCCATGGTCTAGTGGTCAGGACATTGGACTCTGAATCCAGTAACCCGAGTTCAAATCTCGGTGGGACCTCAAATTTAACATTTTTTTGGTACTTCACCTTTTTCGTTTTTTCTCCTCTTCCTTTAGGCTTATTTGACGAACTGCATATGTCCAAAAATCATCATCCCTCCTTAAAAATAAATAAAAAATAAATCTATTAAATCAGCGTCTCTAAAACGTAAAAGTTCCATCTTTACTATCAGTGTCAGCATTAAGCCATTATAGTAGTCCAAGATTGAAAATGTATCAAGCCTTATCTGTTTTTCTCTTATATTTTTTTATTCCCTGTAGGACTAAAAATTTGGATGACACTTTTATCTTTTAACTTCAAAAGAAAAGGTTGGATGACAATCTAGCAAAACCAAAAATGCAGAGTGAAACCTTAATTCAAGTTCCATAATCTGCAGCCATTGACTGCCCTCAAACAAAATTATAGTAAAGAATAAGAACACTATTTCGATTAGAATAGGCGTTATGAAACTGAAGATGGGTATAATCCCTCTTTCCCTTTTTTTTTTAATCCCTTGGTCCTTTCCTCTCTTTTTTTTTTTTTTTTTTTTTTTTTTTTTTCCTGAACCAAAATAAGAATATGATTTGAATGAAGCATCCTCAACAATTACAATTTACATTCCACAAGAGGACCAGAAACCAAAAAAATAAAAAAAAAAATCAATTACAGCTAAAAATTGTAGCTTGTATCTACCACGATGAAAAAGCTGTCAAACAAATAAGAACCATATCCGTCTGTGGCACCCTCCAAACCCCTCTGAAAATTCTCTGTATCCAGACCCAATCCACAAAATGAATTCACCATCCCGAAGACAATAACTTTCATGAAAATCTCAGTATCAGTCTCCCTTAAGGGGGAATTTAGATATCATGCAAAGACCCCGAGTACAAAAACAGCTCAAAATCACAATTAGCTCCAAAACAAGAAGGGCAGGCATTGCATGGTACCAGAGAAACAGGCACTCAAATGGGAAGCCTGCTGTATTATTGACAAAGAATCAAGAAGTCTCAAACTCTGTGCTGTGCTAGTCCTGATTTGATCTCACTATATCTTGAACATCAGATGGTTCCGGGACTATCTCCCTGGAATGCCGTCTTCGTGAGGATGAATGCTCCCCATTATGGCCACTTCCTTGTGAACCTGTGGTTGCAGACTGTTTTAAACTGCTGCCTCCTTCAGCTTTATATGTGGAGGTTGCTGGAATACCAGAAGCATCAGATGTGCTATGACGCCAGCTACCAAACACACCAGCATTCCAAGACCCTCTAGAAGAAGTGGTTCTAAGCCTTGCAGAGCCAGAATTTTCTTCCCTGACTACCTTTAAAGGATTTTCCAAAGCCCTGAGGATGTATCTCATGAGGGGTCGCCTTGAAGGCTTTGGATTGAGGCAAGACAAGGCAACAATTGCCATGGCCCAAACTTCCTCCAATAGATCCTCATCTATTATTAGAGACGGATCCACAATTTTTGTCACCAGTTCCTTGTCATACATACTGATGTAAGGTAGCGTATTTTGAAACCATTCCTTAACCTGGGAGTCACTCGAGGCACTGATACCAATTTTACCAGTCACTAGCTCGAGTAACACTTTGCCAAAGCAGTACACATCATAGGAACACACTGATGTCAGTGAACCTGGCCATTCATGAAGATGTAGTTTCAGTAATGAAATACAGATTCAGAGATCACTATAAATTATATATTACAAAGCCCTCCAGCACATGTAAGTGATTTTAATCTTTTAACCGTTTCTATTTTCTTTTTCTTTTCTTTTTTTCCCCTGTACAGGTCAGGCAAACTATAACATTCTTTAAAAACAAACTTTTAAAGAATCCATAAACTAAGACATTATCTGGTGCTGCTAGAAAATATAAAAAATTAGACTCATCTTGAATCAATTAGGATTCACAATCACTAAATTCAATTCAAAAAATCTGACAGCCTCAACCAGAGAAAGACAATCATAGACCGCCAGCCTCTCGACATATTAACCACCAACCACCACTTCATCATGATACAGGTTTGCCCTCTTTAATGAACATAAGCCCACTGAAAAAACTCATCAGTAAAGGCTCTAATGCTATGTCACAGCATGACTACAGATGAACTTAAAGGGGTTTTGAATAACCACAAGCATGGGGTCTTTAGAGACTGACACTAATCTTTTGAGTCAAGGAACAGGATTTATGCTATCAAGTATAAACTTGAAAGGTTGCTAAACAGCCATATGCAGGAGGAAAGGCCATACAAAGTTAAAAGATATGATGGGCATTAAGAGAAGCAAATGGCTATTTCCACCAATATAGATCAATAAACAAGAAAGAAACATATATGAAACAAAACTGATTTGGAAAATAAATACAAAATTTTACAATTAAATATGAACTTACCAGAAGTGCCTTGTTCAGATGACCTGCACAAAATAAAGAAAAATATTATGACAATGTCATACAGGCATCATTAATACATAAGATCTTCATAAAAGTTGAAGACAAGAGAGGGTAAAACTAAATAAAACCCCCACAGCTACAATAAGTACTAGATAATTTATTTGGAGATTATTATTACATTCAAAAGTACAAGTATCACAACAATGTCTAGGCTTGCTCCAGGTTTAGCTTACACCAATTAGTTAGACGATGTATAATATTTATGCCTTCACTTATGTTGCTATAGAAAAATGTAACATTTTCTTTCCATTAGTAAGCATGTCACAGCTTTTTGCAATAAACATTGTACATATTCCATTTCAAACATCAACTTTTCACCAAGTGAATAGGTGAAGAAAGAAATCTCATTATGTGTGACCAAATATCATAAACGCATTATAAAGGCAGAAGACAATCTTGAAAGAAAGATATGGATTTGTTATCAATTATCAACATATAGAACTATCAAAAGAATACTTACTGTGGCAACCGCAGCAACCTAGTAAATCTGCTTTGATGAGTATCCCCTTCTTGAGCACAGACCTCACTCAAGCTCCCTAGCCTCACTTCAAATTTATCATCAAGAAGAATACTGCTTGCTTGAACATCCCTTAACAATGAGAAGAAAGCCATGTCACCATATGCACCCACAGGCACAAATTATCCTAACGTAGAACTAGTGATAAATTTATCTAATGCACAGTCAAGACATCTAAATGAAGGAAAGAGAGATGCAACGATTCAATGAACTTCTTCACAATCTTTCTCTATCTCTCGAAGTAGTAAGAACGTTAACTCTTTCTCTACTGGTTGATGAAAGGATAGATTTGCAGTAAAACCAAACATGAAAAAAACTCATCTAATTGGAAAATATGTATGCTTAAACAATCAAACAAGTATTGTGTTACATTTCCAAATTTTGCTCTATATGAAGTAACTTTCTCAAGGTTTCAACCTCTTTGGCTCAACAATGCATATCTCAAAGAGGAATTATCAAGTACTTCTGTTTTTCTTGACTATTTCAGTTACAGCCAAACATCATATTTTTTTTTATAAGTAATAAGTAGTTTCTAGCCAAACATCATACTTAACTCATTAGTTGTCTAATTAACCAAGCATTCAACTTGGTACGGCAAGATTGCAAGATAACAAGAGGCCTGAGTTTGAAAGCTTAGGTGTCTAGCAGAAAAGATATACAGGTACAATGAACAGCTTTATACTTTCCCATCTTATTTGTGTTTGTGTCCTATAATTTCTTAAGAAATTATACTGTTAGAAGGAGAAATTACTTTCCTTTATTTCTTTTTCTTTCAATTCCATATTATAGTTCTCAAAATTGTTTCATAAACTGCCTAAGCAGTAAAGTTGATACTTGCAATATCTGACTTCCTGTCTAAAGAATATTATAGTTACCTCTTACAAGCTCCAAGAGAGTTATGTTATACAAATTTTGATAAATAACTCATTATGTAATTAGAACAATAAATAATAAAACCCACTTATTTCTGTTTAATATATCAATCCATTATATATGTTTCTATTTCACAGCCACTCTTGTTTGACCAAGTTTTAACTTCCACTGACACCCATAACAGCATCTTGAGCCATATAATAAGCTATCTTTGGGCAGCAACTATATGACGGTTTAACTCTGTTCAATGTTTCAACAGTATATTCTGACTCTAGTGCAAAGTACTTGTCAACTATTGCTCTCAAAGTTTCTTAAAAATACTAATTTCTCAAGAAGTCATAGGCAAGCCATAATACCACCACTTATTTTTTCATGTTAGGTATACATTCATTAATAACATGCCACTTGATTCAGTGCATTAGCAATATTAAAGTATTAGTTACACAATCAGAGGGTGGGAGTGGTCTTAGATTGTGAAGATCCAACACTTCACCAGAAACACTGACTCACATCAATGACAGAAATTTAAAAGAAATTGACCGTATGGAGAAACATAAAAGAATAACAGAAGGGAAAAATTACAAAAACCACGTCTAGAAATACCTGTGCACAAGTGGAGGAGTGCATTCATGATGCAGATAACATAGACCCTCTGCAGCTCCAGTTGCAATTTTCAGTCTTGTTATCCAATCCAATGACTGCAAACTATCTTCCTCTGAATCTGTTTTCCGATACAAGGAATTTGACAAGTCTCCATTTGGCATATATTTGTAAACCAGGAACTTCTCATGCTCATTCTCTAGGCAGTATCCCAAAAAGGGGACCAACCTTGTATGTGAAGCCTTACTAAAGAAATCCAATTCCGAAAGGTATGTTTCACTTTTAGTTGTTGTGCGCAAATCAATCCTTTTGATAACCACAGGGACCCCATTCTCCAATAAACCACGGAAAAGATCCCCTGAGTGGCCATATTTGATGAGGTTTGCATCGCTAAACTCACCCGTGGCTTGAAGCAGTTGCTGATATGTAAATGCATCTCCTAGACTGGAAAAGTTAATCACTACTCCAGGAGTTGGTGCACCACCCTCTGCAGGAACTGTCCCCACTTCAACCGCCTTTTGATTTTTAGCACTCCTCTTGCAGGTGCATACTAGCAACACTACCAACCCCGCCACCAAAAGCAACAAACCAAATCCCCCCAAAACTGCAGCTAATATAATTGTCTTTCTATTGCTCTTCCCAGAACTTCCTGCTGCAGGAGGAGGTTGAACGGAATTTGGAAGTCCAAAATTATCAAAAGCCAGACCCCTCTCTGCATAGAATGAAGAGCATTCAGCTGAAGTCCTTTGACTCGGCACGTTTTGGAGGCAATTTCTGTCAAGAGACGCATTATTACGCGCATAGTCTGGAACAGCACCTTCAAAGTAGTTTCCAGAAAGATCAATGACACTGAATCTTCTCAGTATAGCCGTGAGATTTCCATAGAGCATATTTTGAGAAATGTTGAGTACTATGCCAGTGGCATTGACATTCGAGCTAGAATTGGGCAGCATACCAGTGAAATTATTGCCAGAGACGTCAAGTAAACGCAAATTAGACATTGACCACAACACATCAAGGAGAATACCATTTAAACCACTATGTCTCAGAACTATGGACTCCAACCGCGTCAGGTTAGCAAACAAGCTATCCGGCAACAACCCACCAAGCAAATTGTTCCCAATTATAATGTTCTTTAAACTCCTCAAACCATTCAAATCTTCAGGCACTGATCCAGTCAAATTATTGAAACTGAGATCCAAGTCAACCAAGCTACTAAGGTTCCCTAACTGACGAGGTATCGAAGATGATAAAACATTGCTGGAAAGATTCAAATACTGAAGCTTCACTAAGGTCCCAATGCCAGAGGGAATCGACCCGGATAAGTTATTCACAGACAAATCAAGAAATGAAAGATTTCTGAGTGAGGCAAATGAACTGGGAATCGATGAAGTAAACGAATTCCTCGAAAGATCAAGAACTGAAAGGCCTAGCAATTGTCCTAAACTAACAGGAATTTGGCCAGTGAGGTTATTATGAGACAAGTACAGAGTAGTTAAATTGGTCAAATTTCCAAGACTTGAAGGGATAGCACCAATGACAGAACAAGAACTAAGATCAAGCACTTGGAGAGCAGCCATTTGAAACCCGAACCAGTCGGGAATCGGGCCCGGAAGCAAGAAATTGGAAGCATTGAACCATGACAAAAGGGTCAAATTGGCCAAGGCATTGACCGAGAATCGAGGGTTTTGCCTGCCAATTCGGGTTCTTTGAAACCCAGAAATGTTTAGCCCAATGACCCTACCATTCTGGCATGTCACACCATTCCATATGAGGCAAGGATTGGCCTTTCTGGGCCAGTCCTTGCTTCTCAACCCTAAGGACGATCTGAGTTCAAGTAGAGCAACTCTCTCAGCTCCTGAACTCGGTGTCTGTGACTGTTCTAATGTAGACTCCAACACCAACAAAAACAACAACAATAACAACCAAAAAGATACTATGTTTCGCTGATCTACCATGGCTTATGAACACTGACCCAGTAAAGATCCAAACATGCCCATCTTTTCTCTTTCTTTCACATATGTATGTATAACCAGCTGTATATGTATCTTTGACTATTACAAGAACCAAAATCAGAGATACCCAATACACCAATATGCATTTTTTATCTCTCTCTCTCTCCCTCAAAAAGAGAGCAAAAAAATGTAAAGAGAGAAAAAGAACAAAACAAAACTCTTACCTCAAAGTTTGGTTCTTTGAAAAAAAAAAAGAAAAAAAGAATAACAAACAGAACTGTTTGTGAATGGTGACAAATCTGTATCACTTTCTTCTTCTTTTTTCTTTTCCTTTCCTTTGCTTTCTTGTTTCTCTGTCTCTCTCTCTCTCTCTGTGTCTCTTTCTTTCTTTCTCTCTCCACCTACTTCTCTATGAATCCTTCAGTTTCTTTCTGTTGACAAAAAGAGAGAGGGAGAGAGCCAGAGAGTTTAGAAATATTAAATTTTAAAAAAATTTGGGCAAGTTAAAATTTTTACTATTTTTGTTAAACTAAATAAGAATCATAATAATTTTAGAGAAAGAAACTGAAATAAATAAATAAATCTTTTAAAGCCTGAACTGTCACACTCTCATTTTGCTGCTGTAGTAAAAAAAAAAAAAAATTCCTTTTTTAATTAAAAGGGCGGCTTATTATTGTTCATATTTTTTTAATGACTTTATAAAAGGTTGATTATGATTGTGGTAAGAGCTTGCAAAAGGTTTTTAAAAAAATGGCACGAGCCAAGGCTGGACCAATGGCTCGGTGGTTGGTCCTAGTCTAAGTGTTTGACCTCCAATAATCCAGCTTAGTCCAGCTAAGCTCAAATCCTAAACTAGTGCAAAGTACCAATCAGCTTATTATATATATATATATATATATAGTATTGTATCTAACTCTCTCTATATAGATAGATATATATATATATATATATATATAGATACAAGAATCATATATAATTATTATATATGTGAAGTGTCTAAGATTTGAATGGAAAAGTGACTTAATTTAAGAGATATTATAGGACAACAAATTATTCCATAATTTTTTTGACATAACTTTAACTTGACAGACTATGAATGATTAATAAACTCATTATTTTTTTTTCACAAATCATTCTTTGTCACGTTGTAGTTGTATGACAAAAAATTGTAAAAAATTTTACGGTATAGACTTTTTCTTAATTTAATTATAAGGTGGTTGTATTTTGTGGTATTTTGCTTTTTTCTCCATTTTGGGTTTATGGAGGAAGTGAAGGAAGTTAGGAATGAATTTATGTCTTTCAACAGTTTAAGAAGGTTACCTAAGAGACCCTTTTAGGGTTTTAGATTTCTAGGCTGGATGGTAATGGAAATCTATGATCCCAATGCTATGAAAGGGATTTTACGATTTCTGAAACTCTTGGGAGTTGAGAGAGTGTGCAAGTGTTAGCTACTCGCCACACCTTTATTCCCACTTGATTTTTTTTTTTCTTTTTAAAGTATAAAACTAAAAATTTATGATTTTGTTTTGATTAGTTTATGTTTAGTCTTAATTTGAATTAAATTGTTTACCAATCACCTCTATTAGTGTAAGAACTTTGTACATTAGGTATGGCCCTTTTTATTTTCAGTTCTTATTTTCCTTTTTTTAGATAATACAAAATTTCATCAAACATAAAAAGAAAAAGGAAGACTTATTTTCATAAGCATAAGACTTATTCGCATAAACAGACTTAGTAAGGAAATGAGCAACAATATCTACATCTCTCTTTTTCTTTAACTCAACTAAAATGGACATATATCAAAATAATGGCTAAGCTCTATAACATTGTTTCATCTTATTCAAATCAATTGAATAACAAGTCTATTGATTAATATTACTAAAAATAATGTCAATGATAGATCCATGTGAAAACAACAATATTGTTTTAATCTTAACTTACCACGTCAATATTTGTAAAAGAAAAAATTATAAAAACTTTTGCATCCAAAGTGTTACACTTTTCGCATTAGTATAATAATATGGATAAAATAAAATTCTTAATAAATTCGATTTAACTTGACGAAAAAATTAGAAACAAATTATTTAGATTTTTATTTTTAGGACCGGTAAAAAAAGTGAACGGCAATAAAAGAACTAACTCAAATCTTATTTTACCATCTTTGCAAGAGTATTCAAATGGTAGACTCATTATTTTGAGGCACAATATAAATTTGGAATTTTCATATACAATCCATTGCACTATTGGTCCATAAGGTTTAAAGGAAGTCTTATGAACAAATAGTGAAATAATTTGACTAGTTTAAGACACTACTTCCCTTTTTATATATCAAATGATGGGGTAATTTCTGTTTTTTTTTTTTTTTTTTCTACAGTATTCCTTTCATGATATTTACTATTGTGTTCTTCAAACTACATGGTATAAAATGTATCTATACTATATATAAAATGATTCATTTCTTTCAACTGAACTTTTATGTGATTCAAAAATACCCTTATTAATAAATGGTAACTTCATTTAGAAATAGGGTCATAAATGTCAAATAAAAATTTTCATTTTGAATTCAAAAAGAAAATTCCTAAAATTTAGGATTTTTTTTCCCT
This sequence comes from Quercus ilex subsp. ballota, assembly GCA_032727855.1. NCBI lineage: Eukaryota > Viridiplantae > Streptophyta > Magnoliopsida > Fagales > Fagaceae > Quercus > Quercus ilex. Next base: position 45,029,331 of record CM064918.1, read on the forward strand.
TCACTTTCAAAAAAGAAATTACAATTACTACTTCTCTCTAAAGTCTATCTTCTTCTTTTTTTGAAAAAAAAATATATATATATATATATATATATTTTTTTTTAAATTATAATATATATATATATATATATATATGCAAATTATTAATTTTTACCTAAAAAATAGAAAAGCCTCTGAGCATGTGCGTGTGCACGTGCTTAGAGGCGAGTAACTATATATGTGTGAAGGGATGAAGCAAAATAACAGTGTTGAAGAAGGCCTCTGAGTGTGACACAAAGACAAATATTTGTCAAGGTTAGTAGTTGTAGAGCATTTCATTGGCCCATGGGTTTGCCTGGAGAATATTGACCATGGCAAAGGGTGATTTTTTTTTTTTTTTTTTTTAAAGAGAAAATCATAAAATGACAAGGGGTTTGTTAAGATATTATTATTTACAAGTAGACTCACAAGCTTAATAATGGGTTACATGAGTACTGTTTGCATATCTGAATTTATGAATATATAACTAGGGATGGTAATTTTTCTCCGTCCGTTTAACCCACCCCTCTCCGCTTCCCCCCGCATGGATTTTCCCCACCCCGCAAAGGTGATGGAGCAGAGATGAGGCAAGATTTTAGCCTCGCACCACGGGGCGGGGTAGGGATGGATTTAAACTTTTTAGACCATCCCCGCCCTACCCGCCCCTCCCCATCCCCGTCTCGCCCCGCATTGTTAAAGGTTATAATTATAAATTTTTCACACTCTAAAACCCTAATATTTAAACAAATATATCAATATTAGCTTATTTTATTCTACCCAATGTGATTCTCTGCTTTTATTTTGTTATGTGTTATACTATGAGATTTTTTTTTTTTTTTATTGTTTTGTTAAACACTTGGATATAATATTCAATTTTTTCTAAAAAATTATTTGATTTGATGAGATAAATTTAATTGTAATTTCAAGTACATTTTTATTAATGAAATAGGTTTCATTAAAAAAATGTACTAGTTATAGGGCAAATTAACAAAGAGTAGAGTTTTACGGGGTATTATTTGATTTGATGAGATAAATTTGATTGTAATTTCAAGTACATTTTTATTAATGAAATAGGTTTCATTAAAAAAATGTTAATAGGGCAAATTAACAAAGAGTAGAGTTTTACGGGGTAAGACGGGGCTTCGCAGGGCCCCTAGGGGATGAGAAAGTTTTCCCCGTCATGCGGGGTGGGGCGAGATGGGGTGAGGATGGAGCAAGATAAGACCATGCGATGCAGGGACGAAAACCCCATCCTTCGGCCCACCCCACCCCATTGCCATTCCTATATATAACATTTATGGCCAACTGTATGCTAAAGTAAATTTCATTTTATGAGTAAGGGAGTTATCATTGAATATTAAAGTCTAAGTTGATTTTGTAATATCTCAATTAATAGTAATATTTTCAAGAAAAAAAAATTAGAGTAATGTTACAGTCACAAACTATTTTACAATATTTTTACAAATTGTTAATGTGGCTAGCTTCTTATTGGTTTTCATCTAGGCCCACCATTAATATTATTTTTTCATTTACTAATAACTACTCATCACATCAGTAGTTTGTAAATTTTCTTGTAAAAAAGTTTGTATCTCTATCATTACTCAAAAAATTAATAGTATTATCTTTTTAATTGAAGATAACTATTCTCCACAATGCATTAATTTTTTAGATCTTTTTTCCCATCTAAATTCAGTGCAAAAGGCCATTAAATAAGTTTTTTTTAACAAGTTGATAGTAAAATGAGGGTAAAAGCGATTAAATTCTATATTTTCTAATTTAAATATACATAAAATATCAGTTAAGACGTTCTTGGATTTTACGTCGAAGTATTATCACACATGGGGTCTACCGCTACGAAAAACTCAAAAAGTTATAATTCACCAAATAAATTGAATAATTCACCTTAAATCATGTACTATACGCATGTATTCATTAATTAAATTTATCTTCTTCTTTTTTTATGAACATTGATTAAAGTTATCAGGTTGTACTTGTGTAAAGACGAAAATTATGCAGGTTGTAGTAACTTTTAAGCTATTTTTTTGCGATCACAACTAGTTTTTTCTCTTCTTCTATCCGGAAAAGTGGCTTTTTTAAAATAAAAAAAATTTAACAAAAATTGCAATTATTAATTTATTATTGGGTCCTGTGTTGCAGTGCATTTTACTTTTCTCTTATTCTCAATACACAATTTTGAAATTGCAAGAAATGCTCAACTGTGCTTAGTTTTGGCAGGTAGAAAAGGCTTCTATGCAGACAAGAAAAAAACAGCGTAAAAGAACCAGAAACATAGGCCACATAGGCCACCAACTATGACCAAACAACTATGTTTTACACCCTGACACTAAAATTCAAAGTTGTCTACATTTGCTCACCTACGGCATTTCAAAGTATTTCAAACTTATCCCTGGCGGCTCTACTTGTATGGTGTATGTGAGGGTGGTCCTAGGACCACCCTCACTTGTCAGCAAAAAAAATTTATACATACAAATTTTTTTTATATATAAATAATTATTTTAAACTAATATGTTCTGTGATTACCCTGATTGAAAAAAAATGTATATATATATATATATATTTTTAAGAAAATATATTATATACTAAATTAACTTATTTTGACCACCTTAATAAAAATGTTGAACACCATTACTTGAAAATCATAAGAATTTGAGTTCAATAAATATGAGAGTAAGACTTCATCCACAACATTTTCACAATAATTTCACATAAATCTTATGTGGTAAGCTGTTACTAATTCTAATTCGAGTTCAATATTGGCAATGTTTTACCTACTAATAACAGACTAACAAGTTGTTGCAGAAGATTTGTTATGAAATTATTGTAGTCACTTGTATTATACTCATATCAACATTTTCAATTTGCGCTTTATCTTTTATTAGTCCTTTTTTTTTTTTTCTTATTCTCTTTGTTAGTACAAAAAAATTGTAATATTTCTTGTATTTAAGTTTTTTTTTTTTTGTGACATTAATATATTCAAATTGTCTCTTTATTAAATTTTGTATAATTCAGTTTCTTAGTGATCACCTTAAAAAAATTTCTAGAGCCACCACTGAAACTTATAACATGAATTTCATACGTGCAAGTTTTTTGCTCCATAAAAAAATATATGTCATTCTTGCATTTTATATAAATTAAATATAATAATTTAACCGACAAAAGTTCTATAGTTGAATGGGTTTATCAAAAAAGGATAACCTAAAATCGAATCCTCCTCCACCACTTTTTGTATGCTAAATATATATATAATATATATATATGATAATTTAACCATTTTTCTTTTCGAGTTAAAAAGTTGTTGATTATGATTTATATTACCCACCGAAAAAGAATATTATGAAGCTCCTGATTGACAAAATTTTCCTGTTAAGTTAGTTTAGAGAAATTTTCTTCATCGACCATAAATAAAACCCTTAATTGGCGATTAATAAAACCATTTACATGAATTATTATATGGATAATGTTTGGCTCTAAACATTTGAGTAATACTAGAGATATAAAACTTTTCATCAACAAATTTTAAGCTACTAATGTGGTAAATGGTTTATGGCTAGGATGCACGGACACAGTTACGGGTACAAGTAAAATACGGCAACACGAGCAATTTTTGAAAAATTATAATATGATACAGCAAATTGAACATCGTTACAATATGAGTATGACACGGGTATGGCACCCCAAAGGAAGTGTCCATGCATCCTAAGTTATTGGTAAATGAAAAAGTGATGCTAATGGTGTGCGTAAATGATTTGTAAAAAATGTTGTAATATAGTTTGTGGTTGTAATATTACTCTTAAATATTTTGGAACTATCTTTTCCAACGGTATTAAGTAACTATTAATTATATTATTCATATATATTCTATAAACAATTCACATGACTTATAAAAAACGTCATATGACTAAAATAGTAAAACTACATTTTTTGTTGTTGAGAAAACAACTAAAACTACACATAGATTATATTTTTTAGTTGTCATATAATTTGTTAGAGTAAGATAGCTCAAACATATTTAGATCAATTTTTTTTCCTTATTTCAATAAGTTATATTAAAAGTGAATGATTTTATTAATTAGAGTAAGACTTAAGTACAGTACTTAAGTATTATTCTTTAAATTCTCCTTTTAAAATTATATCATATAAATTTTTTAATTAAATAGTCCACAAAACTGAACCCCAAAGAGAGAATCTAAAATACATCACCTAAGCCTAAAGTATTGTACCAGTTATAGATTTAATGAACTTTCCTGAACTTTTTTTTTTCAAAAAAATAATAAAAAAAAAAGAGCCTATCATGCATTTATACTACCACTACCACCTGTCTCTTCTCTGAAATTTTCACTATCAAAATAACATGCAAGCATGGTTCACTTCCCAAAAAAAATTGACGCACGGTTGTTTGTCAAATTTTGCTTACAATTACATACGGACAAAAAAGACTTTGAGCATTCACAGCAGTGGAGTAAAAATTTAGCTTCTTAGCTCTACCAAAATTTATTTTATCTATTTTACCTATACACATGCTGCAGCAGTAGATCTATTTTAGTTTTTAATAAAATAAAATAATATAAACATACAATAAAATAATATATCCCTACAATAAAATAATATATCTCACTATCAATAAAACATCCACAGCATAACCACAACCACCTCTACCATCAAGCATCACCACCACTACCACCACCAGTCCACAGCAGGAAAAAAAAAAACCCAATCACAAACCAAACAAAATCACCAATCTTTTTCCTCAATCCTAGACCAAACAAAATTACTAATCACAAACAAAATAAAAAAACCAATCACAGAGCTGGAGATGGAGGACTAGGTGGAGGCGGTGGTCAGAGACGTGCGGCTTGGGGCTTCGATTGGCGGCAGGGACGATGTGGGTCTGAGGTGATCGGCAGCTGGGACGGCATGCGACTGGACGGCGGTGGGTCTGAGGCTAGGACGGCGTACGACTGAGGCTGGGACGGGCCGAGCCGAACCGGGAGCACCGCGTTGGCGGCGTCGAGGCGAGCTGTGGTGAAGGTGCGAATGAGGAGTCGTCTTCATCGGAGTTTCAGCGTTTGCGGCTTCGGGGGCTTCCTCGTCGGAATTGTCGTCGGAATCAATGTGGGGCGATGGGCTTGAGTTTCAGGTGAGATGGTGGGGAGGGGCCGGTGGCGGTAAAGGTGAGAGCTTGAGAGAAATTTCAGATGGGGGTTGAGAGTGAGACTAAGAGAGAAGATGAGAATAAAAGAAATGAAGAAAATATACCCAGGTGTTATTTTAATCCGAGCTTAATAAAATTTTTTTTTTTTTTTTTAGATGTCTGCTACAGTGCACATCTATAAATAGATGTGCACTGTAGCAATTCATCTATAATATTTACCTATGGCACCACTACTGTATGCGTTTTTTTGTGTTTTTGGAGCTAAAAATTTAGCATTATAGCATTATAGCTACACTGCTGTGAATGCTCTTATTAGCAAAAATAAAAGAACTCAGTCTATTATTTCTTTTTTTTCTAGATAAGGAGAAGGACCTTTTATATATTTCCACGCATGAGTCATGATCATGGACCAATAAGTTTTTCTTTAATATGCCATTACCAGTCTATGAGTATGATGCATTAAGTTAATAAATGTTTCTCTAAAAAGAAAAAAGAAAAAGTTAATAAAATTACTTAAGTATCTTCTTTGTTGCAAATAATTTAAAAAGTATGGACTTTTTTTCCCTCCCAAAATTTCCAACATACATACATGCCTACAATGTGAAAGAAAATATAAAATTTACTTCGATAATTCTTTATTTTTAGGTATGTTTTTAAAGATTTTTATATTTATTATTTTATCTTAAAACTTAAAATAAACATAAAATGCATTTATATAAATAAATGAAATATGCATAATGTAAGATATATATCTTAGATGATAAATACAAATTTTTCAACATGAGACTTATAAAAAGATGATGTTGTTTTCAATTACAAAAAAGTAATGCAAATATTCATTTGTTAGGGTATTGAAGTCCATTAATTATATTCATTGTCATATCATTTGTATATATTTTGTGAGTAACATTTTCAGTAACTTTAACACTTCTCATATCTTAATTTATGTATCTTATTCTATTTGAAGGCCATATCCATGTTCAGGCTTCTTACCACATAATTACAACTACTAGCGACGAAGTATCTGTGCATCAAGAAATGCGTCTTTCTTAGCAAATTAATATTAATAGATTTAGAGACACAAAAAATTTCACAACTATTAAAGTAACAAGTTGTTATTTGTAGATAATAAATATAATTA